>CM031241.1:413943041-414378041 GCA_018340775.1 Taxus wallichiana var. yunnanensis | reverse complement strand
TAATGAATATATGATTTCTTTCCAAATCCTTCGAGGTTCCCGATATGTTTAGAACAAGATAACTATCTTTTTCACCACTTTCATTTCCTTATACCATACTACAACTAGCTTGGATCCACATCTATGACCCACATCTACGGCGGGGATTTATTCACAACTAGGTAAAAAAAAAAAAGAATTTGAGACTTGGGGGAAGATGCATGGTGCTATAAAACAACAATAGAATAGTTCAAAGAACAGGATGTAAGTGGAACAAAAGTAGCAAATATTTTAGTAGTCACATTCTTGCGTAAAAATGATACGGAACATGCAAAAAGTTAGGGCACAAAAATACCTACCTCTCTTCTTCAACGATTGATCAGTATGCTACAACGTCCATGACACTTCGCTGAATAGGGAATGTGCGTTTAGAACAGCCAGGGCATTTTTCTAGCACAGCTCCGTGTGCACAGCTGACATAATCGTTTAAGTAGCATGACGCAGGGGCTTGACGGATGACAAACTCTCAAAGTAGACATGGGAACCAAGCATGGGTTAAAACACAAGCCACACAAATATTAATTCATGTTGATTTCCATAGTGATTCCATTCAATGCCACATCCGCCCAAGCCATGGGGTAGTTTCTATTGCATCTCCTTAGTGATTCCATTCAATGCCACATCCGTCGAAGATGTAGAACAAGAAGTGAGCAAGCCGAGATAGAAAAAACAAGCACGATAAAGGAACATCAATGACCGGGAGGGGTTGAAAATCCCTCGTGGTCGTCGATGAATTACAATGCGAGTTTGGTCCGACAACAAAGAATGCCTATCGGCGTGAATTAATAATTTATTTTATTTTTTGTTTTACTATGCATTTTTATTTAATATAATTTAATTGAAATGTCGTTGCAGCCTCCTTTAGAGTTGAGAGCTCATTGTTAGAGATGGCTCCGAGTCACGAGTCTTCCAAGGTCAATAGGACATCTAAAGGATTTGAAAAATGTAATATGCAAAAATTGTTTTGGCTTACGAGACCGTGAAGTTTAATATTTCGCCAACGGAATTCGACGATTTGAGAAAGGCTGCGACATCTTGATTTGTCCTATTTCCATGATTTGAGGATGTTGCCGAGTTTCTTGTAAGTAAGGTGAAACATTTGAAATATATCAATTTAGAATGTTGTTTCCATCTCTACTTCATGTCGGTGAACATTACAAAAATATGACAGAGTTGGAGTATTTTAATTTTGAAGGATGCCGCAAAGTGGAAGAGTTGCCTCTTCTACCATATCAAGAGCACTTAGGGAACTCTATTGTATGGCATGAACCACTTAAGGGAAATAACAGTGTAAGTCACATATCAGCAATTGAACCTTGCCTTTACACCATAAAGGTTATGATAGTTGTTATTTAAAGATGAAATAACTAGCAATTGTAAATGAGTTTCAAATTACGCCGAGATAGTAGAAATATTTAGTTTATTTGAGTTGTATTTCGCGTTGATATTGCACTCGGATGTCTATATGTTGTTGCAAAAGCTCTTATTTTTCTATTGTCCATATTTTTGAAAGACATAATTATGATAGTCGCCAAACTAAATCAAGTTTCATCATTTGGTCAAACATCGGACATTTATCTATTAAAACTTTTGAATCTCAAAACTTTGAACAAGATATATGACCAATATTATTTTCCAAAAATTAAACTATAAAATTTACTTTATGAAGAATAAAATCAAAATCGAGAAAATTTTGAATCTCAAAAAAATTTGAACAAGATATATGACCAATATTATTTTCCAAATAGTAAACTATAGAATTTACTTTATGAAGAATAAAATCAAAATCAAATATCTAGGACTGTAGAAATATATTTAAAATCCGGTAACCTTTAAAATATCTAAAATCCAAGGTAAGAAGACAAATATTGGAGCCGTCGAAATTTGACACTTTCAAAGCAGGGCATCTTCAAAGTGGATGCCTACCAGTGAATTATTATTATAATATCATATAAATTATGTTTATCGATTGTCTTGTTTATTATTATTTGCGAAATGGCCATCCGAAACTATAATATGTGCAACGACGAAAAGAGATATGGATTCAATTGTGAACTCCCTTGCATTTCTTAGTCTTCTTTGTGCTTGATTCATGTGTGGAGGAGGAGAATGAAAATTATAGGAAGACTATCACGAGGTTAAAATGTGGGCGAGACATTCTTCTAATGTGGAAACTATGGTGTGTTTTGTTATAAATTCCTTTGGTAAAATATTTGATCTATCTACGGAGATGGGTGTTTTCACACATGCTTCATGGCTAATGGCGGCGGAGCATCGACTCAAGGTGAGGGTTTCAAAATAGTGGTGATGGGCGAAGCAAGAGAGTTGTGGAGGGCTTTTACAAATTATTGGTGCATTTGGGAAAATCCATAGTGCCACCATTAAACCCATGATACAAACAAAGTGAATTGATTTGAAGTAAAATCATTTCCATTATTATTTTTCAATTAATTAATTGATATATATGGATTTATTTAATTATTCAATAACCATAAATAATTGTGTATAAATTTGTAATGATTTTTCTAATTTTTAAAAATAATATCAAGTGCTTTTTAATTTTAAAAATCGATTTAAATTTGGAATTAATTTTACAAAAATATATTCAATCCCTTTTCTATTTAAACATGTTTTATGGCCACCTTATTTAATTGTTTTTAGGTCTATTTTTGAGTAAAAAAGTTAACAAGCCCTTTCACAATTTAATGAAATGTTTTTGATGATTTGCATAATAATGATACTCGTAATCAATAAACTTAAAATATTATTTGTTGCAGAAATTTTAACATAAATATATTATTGAATTGTAATTGGTTTAATTCTTGATGATTAAGAATTATGACACAAAGGTGAATTATAAAGCATTACATGTTTCAAAATATATTAGAGGGTGAGGTGTTGATTAAAGTGGTGAATAATCTCTTTATCTTTCCTTTTACTACTACATTATAATGTTGTAATGCAAATTACTTTGAAATCTTACATTAAAAGACTATTTTATATTAAAAATTTAGTAAAAGGTTAGTGGAAATGACATTTTCATTTGTGTCCAACTTTTACATCATGGATTTGTATTAATAATTGGTTTCATTTATAAAAATTCAAAATTTTGGTAAAAGTTGTTAAATTTCAAATGGTAGAAATCATTGGGTCAAAATATTACACCGAGTGTTTATGTTTTTGGTTTTATTGCATGTAAAATATAATTAAAATTGTGTTAAAAAATAATAAAACTAAGCAACAACATCCATACATGTTTGTGAGAAACTAATAGGCATATAGAAGGATTTATTGAAATGATTTCATTTCTAAGGACATCATTAAATGTGTTCCTTATCAAGTTATAGTGTGAATAATATTTTTGTAGACAAATAATAATATATTTATGGCTCATAGCCAACGAAAAAAATGTAAACAATGAATACATATAAAAAGAAAATGCAGGCGTGCAAGTGTTGAAGCTAGATTTTACTTAGAAGGTCCTATAAAAATTAATAGATTTTGTTTAATAATAGAATGTAGACATTAAAAAAAACATAGAAAATCGTGCATGAGATACTACATGTTACAAACCAAGATTTGAAGTTCAAAGGTAGATTTGGACTTCGATGTTTGTTGCTTTCCATGTATGTAATAGATTTGGGTGGTGTGTGGCATGTGTGTTAGGGACACATATTGTTGGTATCATATGATAGTGGAAAATTTATGTCATATTTATATTGATAAAAATCCATGCAAAAATAAAAATGATAAACATTCATGTAAATAATAATGAAAAGAGATGTGATTTAGTTGCAGTCCTCAAATACCTTCCCATTATTTTTAATGGGAGATCTAACATTTGTAGATGTTTCTCTTGGCAATATTTGTTTTACATACCTAGTTGTTTTTATCGAAGAGTAGTTCTCAAATAAAAATGTTGGATATACTTATTAAATAGGTGATATAAGTAACTCACTATAATGTTGTGAAAGTCAAACCTAGTTTTCCACACTCGATATCGAAAAACTAGTTTTGGAAAAGTCAATCCTTGGGAATTTAATATGGTAAATGCCCAAGGAAATTTTAATAGAATATGTTAAATAATTATTCCATGCAATATGAGAACCAACCTTGTGTTGCCTTGGTCCCAAGGTGCACCATTATAGTTTTTAAAATCTATTATTACACACATAGGTAATTTGGGTGATTTTGAGGTAGAAATTTAGACAATGTTTTATATGGTACCAAGAGCACAAATGTATAAATTACATACTAACATCACATGTTGACCAATATATATGAATTCATTATTCAACTGGTCATCATTAACATCTTCTAGTCCCGAGAACCTTGTATCTTGGATAATGATTCTTGCAATGGGCTTGGATGGAGATTTAATCATCTATTTTTAAATATATTTTAACGAATTTGTGTGTTACATACAAGTGAATTTATGATTCAACCTAGATCAAGCATGTGCATGTGCTGCCGGGTGATTTTTCCAGCAATAAAAGTTAGGGCTTACATTTCTAATTTTTGTCAACATTATTCTCAAGATAACTTCTTCAAGAGCATTTCCTTGTTGATGGAATATTGTCTCATAAGTAATCTTTTTTTAAGGTGTCATATCTTCTTCTTCCAATTGTGCTCCCTAAGAGACTTCAAAATGTATAAGTATAAGTGGGGGTGAATGTTAAAAAATTGGAAATTTTATAAATGCAATTTCAACATAAAAATGTGCAAGGTGTAGAGAATACAAGTATGATTCAAACTTGCCAAAAAAAGTGGGATGTCTTTTATAGGTTGTGTCTAAGATATTTCACCAAAAAAATCATTGATCGTCAATGGAATTATTTGTTTGCATCTTCTTGAAATGCATGATGGATTTAATAATTAATATATTTAATCATTTTGAACCCTATAAACCCATGGGGGTGGGGCTTGCGGGGGTGTGACATGCTTTGGGAGGGTCACTTGGTAAAAAAAAAGTTCAAAACATATATGATCATGGGATTTTAAATATTACTCCATACTTTGAGGATTTACCTCTACATACTCTATATATAAAGGAAACATTTACACAACTACCCCTATTTATGCCAATAGAGTAGCACAAAAATGTAACTAAAAATTACTCATTTTGTGATTATGTTTTATATTCCACCTTACCAATGAGACCTACCCCACATCGAGAGTGTAAAACTCATATCATCAATATGAATGTAACATATGTGAGCCTCGTTTCTTCTTGAAATATGGCTGATTTTTTTCCTTTCAAATATGAGATGATTCTAAATGGGAATATAAGACCAACATGTATGTTGACATATATAAGTTTTAAAGAAGCGAGGAGCAAAAAAGGCATTTTTCCATCTATTGATCAAGAGTATAATGCATGTTTATAAATTTTATGAAATATAGCTTACCGGTTCTATTTGTTCCTTTTAAATTCATTTTTAGTAGATCCCGATTCCCTACATGATCACAATGACCTATTGTTGACTAAGTGAAAATAATCAAATAAAATTCACGTGTGGAAGTTTTGGGTGCACGTGAGGAAGGCACGAAGGGCCATATGAGAAAGAGGTTAGAACATGGCATGGGAGGGTTCACGCCCGGGAGGCTAGAGTTCAAGACTTGGCCGATTTCACAAATTATGGTCTAAAAATAGAAAATTGGGATGGAGTGTCGGCCAAGCAAAGGATAAAACCATGATAACTTGGTGGCAAAGAAAAGGTTATTTATTTTTGGAGAATGAACATGCAAAATGAGCACACACATGGAGGCTATTAATAGGAATAAAGAAAGTCTTATTTATAAGATAATCTATTATTAATTTTCTGGTAAAGCATGCATGTATTCTATTTTTAACATGCCTATTATTAGGAGGGTGCATGCACAGTGAAGGGAAAGTCCCCACCCCTATATATATTATACATCATTGTTTGAATACTAGTTATTATGTCCGGTCCCTAAGAGTTCTTGGTATGCGATTATGGTCTAGGGTTTGATGCTTGTGCATGTTCCAATGCCCTAGTATAATCATGTATTCAACTTTTGTTATGTAAGTGTTATCTCCGAATCACAACACCTTTTGGTTTGCACAATTGTGTGTACTTGAGCTCATAGTGTGATTGGATAACATGGGTACTATTTGCAAGTTGTGGGACTTGCTACTTGAGATAGACCTCCGAGAAAGCTAGTTCTTTCTCCTAAACTACATGCCACAATCTACTCTAATGAAAGAAAAACTATCCTTCCTAATCTAACTTTCCAAGGGACCACGGATGGAGATTGCATGAAAATAAAGCCTACACTAAAGCGGTGATACACAAGAAAAGGAGGGAATGAGGATAGTTTTCCAATGTGTGAAAAATAGAAACAAAATACATACCAGAAGGGGTGATAACAGTCCTCCACAATCTAGAAAATGCATTCACAATCATAGTTCATACATGCACAATAATAATGAATCCCTACAACAACATAGAATAGACATAATATATATGCAATGAGATTGAAGAGGAAAGAGTAAAGCAACAAACACAATAGGGGAAGATACATTGAGCCTCGATTTCTTGACCTTTGTACATTAGATTCTAAACCACAATTCCAATGACGCTGATTTTGGGTGATTTCATTAAGAAATGCAAAAGATATGGCATTTTGAGTGGAGGCAGCTGTTTTGGGTCCACCAGGCATTTCTGTCTATTGTTGGGACTGGATATTTAAATTTTGGAACTGGACATGTTTCCTTTTTTTTCACCCACCTACACTCACCAAAATTCATATTTCAGGTTTCCATGGTGTAGAGGAGGTTGAGACCTTTCCAATGGTACCAATTTTGTTGAATTTCGAGCATTGGATTGAAAGTTATGCCCATTTGAATATTTGAATCAAATCTATACAAAAATAGCAAAAAACAAGTTTTGCAAAATGGATCCGCGGGCTGAAATTCACTTTGGTGCCTTTTGTGAAAAAACACAAAATTATAAAAACCTCCCGCAGGCCTAAAATTCACTTTTTCCCAAAAGCCTCCATGGGCCCAAAATTGAAATTGCACCTTTTGCGCAAAAAGGAAAAAGTGTAAAAGTCTCCCGCAGCCCCACAAACCCACAACCGACAAAGGCTTGACACATGGCTTCTCTGGGCATCAGCAGAGGTGTGACTTACTTTTATACTTTACACCTTTTCAAAACAAAAGCCAAAAATTCAAACTGCCTCCGTGAACCGCCTTCTCACTTTGACTTGAAACATGGCCATGTGTCCCTTTATGGGCCTTAGGAATTTTTCTTCATTTGGCGCAAAGATCCTCCGCAGCTCGTAGGCCCACAATTGTAAATTGTGCTTTTTGCAAAAAGTGAAAAAGTTCCAAAATTTCCCTTGAGACTGCCGAGGCGAATTTACACTTGGGAAAAATTTCCTCTGTGGCCCCACAACTACAATTTTACCCTTTGGTGAAAATTATTCCCAGAACTGCAGTCCACATTTCCCATTTGGCGAAAAGTCTTCCCCAAGCCCGCCGACCCGCTTTTGGCAAAAAATCCTTCCAAGGTCCACCGGTAGCCATTTGAAAAATATGAGGAGTTAGAAGGACTTCTTTATATTTATGGAAAGGGGAAGAAATTTCCTATCTGATGGAAATGCTTTCAGGGGACCTTAAGTGCTTAAAATATATAAAAATTCAGATTGAAGCACAAAAGGGGAAAATGGTGTTAGTTGACCAAAAATAAGTGTGAGCTTATTTTGGTCAACAATTTGTGACTCATGGGGATCACTTTCCTGCTAGGTTAAGCGATCCAGGGGCCTTGAAGCAATCCATTGGGCATGAAGTCTTCTGGGTAGTCTCATACCTGATCTGGAACTGCCTTCCTATGCTTGCACTCTCATATTTTGTAAGAGAACCTTGTAGTCAAGGTTTGTGAGAGTAGAAAATTGCCTGAAACTTGGAAGCTTTTCCCTCATTTGATTTTCTGCAAATCTGATCTATTAGAGTGCAATGAAAACATCCAAACCTACTCCAACATGGATACTTTACTGATTTAATTATCTTGTGGCTATAAGTGTCTTTCGGGAGTGAGATGAACTATATACAAGCATACATCAGGAGAAATAGAGCATGTGCACCAACACTTAGGGAAATGAAACCTATTCTAACAAAAACAATAATGTGCACAAGCACTTGGATAAATTGGAAATCCTAGACTAATATGTAAAAGGGTGAGAAATTCTCCTTCTAGTAGTAGTGTTTGAGATAGATCCCATTGAAAGGAATATGCAATTCTTCACCATCCAGCTTAGCTAGTTGGAAGGCATTGTTACCCTTGCATTAAATGATCATGTATGGGCCATTCCATATGGCATTGAACTTGGGACTTTGCTTGCCTAGATTTGTACGATCAACATCCCACTTCGATGCATCAAGTCTCCAACTTGGAATGTCCTGGCCTTAGCTTTCTTGTCAAAGCTCTTCTTGATCAATGCTTGATCCTTCTCCATAGTCTGCATTGCATGTTATCTTACTTCTTCTAGTTCCATTAACTTTGCATACCTGATTTCCATGGGTTCAAATTCAGCTAGTTCCAACTATTTCATGAGTTCCAATGCTTTGGCAAATCAAGTGATATAGGCAAGACTGCTTCTTTCCCATATACAAGATTGAATGGAGAGCTGCTTGTAGACCTCTTGGGTGTGATCCTATCAGCCCATAGAGCTGATTTGAGCTTTGTGTGCCAAGTTCTTTGATTCTCATCAAGAGTCCTTTTGATGATTCTTAGTAAGTTTTTGTTTGTGGACTCTGCTTGGCCATTACCTTGAGGGTAATAGTTTGATGAAGTGCTTTGAGGTATACACCATTCTTGACAGCCCATTCAATGATCTTGTACTAAGAAATTCCAATGCATTATCTGATATGATAGTGGCAGGGACTCCAAACCTAGTGATTATCTCTTCATAGAAATCCAAGATATTAGATTCATTTGCCTCTTTAAGTGCCACTGCTTCAGTCCACTTGGTGAAATAGTCTATTGCCATAAGTATCCACTTATGGCCTTGACTTGAATTTGGGTTGATCACTCCAATGAAGTCTAATCCCCATTGCATGAATGGCTGATCCACTAAAATTGGATGAAGGGCAGGGCTGCTAACCTTTCTTTCCCTGTGAAGAATGCACACTTCTTGCATTTCTTGATCCATGAGTAGCAATCAATAAACATTGTATGCCAATAGTAACCAGCCTTCATGATTTTGAGAGCTATTACTCGAGGAGAAAAGTGGCCTCCTGCTTCTCTGTCATGGAACTCATGTAATATCTTCCCAACTTGACATGTTTCAATGCATCTCAACAAAACACTATTGATATCTTTCTTGAACAAGACACCATCAATAAGCACATATGGGATGGATTGCAATCTGAAGTATCTCCTCTTTGCTTTTCTCATTTCTGGAGGGCAAAAACTTGTTTGGAGATAATGCACTAAGTCTTGAGTCCAACATGGAATGGGTGCATCATTAGTTGGCTGTTCTTGATCATTTTGTAGTAGTAGGACAACCTCTTCTTCTCCTTTTGACTCATCATGTGGTTTAGAAGTGAGCTTCTCACACAAACCTTTTCCACGAACCAACTTGGTTACCTTGATTTCAATATCATATTCCATTACTCGAGTGATCCAACCTACTCTCTTCTCATTCAAGTCCTTGTTTAGGAGAAAGTCCTTGACACCAACATGAGACACCAATAGTTGAATGTTATTTGAACTTCTTCAAACTCCTAATGACAACAAGGACATGCTTTTCAATGAAAGAATACTTTACTTCGTAATCTTCCAAGCTCTGACTGAAGAAGGCTATGGGCTATTCTGAACCTTCTCTATTCGGTTGTACTAAGATAGCTGAGATTGTGTTTGATCCTCCAAAATCATACAACATGAAGTCCTTTGAGAAGTCTGGGTTGATAAGAGTTGGGGCTTATGATATTGCATGTTTGATGGCCTCAAAAATCTCTTTTCCTTCTACTATCCATTTGAATGCAAGACTCTTCTTTAACATCATCGTCAAAGGCTTCATAAGATTGAAAAAATCGAGACACAAATCTGCGGACAAAATTTATCCTTCCCAAGAAGCTTTAGAGATATTTCTTGTGGTGTGGCAATGGAATTGTTCGGATGGCTTCAACTATTTTAGGATCAATTGTTAAACCTTTTCTTGAGACAATGTGGCCCAAAAATTTTACCTCACGTGCTAAGAATACACACTTTGGATTTAATGATACTTTGAATCTTCTGCATCTTTGAAATACTTTCCTAAGGTGAAAGAGGTGGTCTGCTACATTCCTTGAGAAGATAGTGATATCATTTAGATACACTAGCACTATCTTGTTGATTAAGACTTTGAATGCCATATCCATAGCTCGCTGAAATGTTGCTCGACATTTGACAGTCCAAATGACATCTTTTTGTAAGCATATGTACCCCATTTCATAGTGAAGGCTATCTTGAACTGATCTTCTTCTTTCACCATTATTTGGTTATATCATGAGTAATCATCTAAAAATTAAAACCTTTCAAAACCATCTACAACCTGTAAGATTTTCTCCATTGATGAAAGTGGATGATGATATTTGAGTGATGCTCTATTTAGATCACGAAAGCCTACGCACAATCTGATTTCACCATTTCTCTTTCTCACCGGCACCAAGTTTACAACCCAACTTGAATGTTTGATAGGAAAGATGATGCTAGCTTCAATCAACTTGTTCAACTCCTTCCTCATAAGAGGTTCAATGTGAGGATTCACTGGCCTTTTCTTCTGTCTGATAGGCTTAGATTCAGGATTTAATTCAATTGTATGCTCATCCAATCTTGGGTTGAAACCTCTTAAATCTTTATAATTCCATGCAAAAGACATTTGGGAATTTTTGACAAAGTTGAACAAATTCATATTTCTCTTGTGGGGTATTTAATTTTCCAATTTGCAATGTCTTGCCTTCATCTACTGAAATGGGGTTTGAATCTCCATCCTTTACCTAAATTTTTGCCTTCTCCTTCCGAAACTGATCATTTGGGTTGAAGATTGACTCCAAAGTCACAAGACCTTTTGGTAGTTTGTTAGTCTTTAGCTGCACCACTTGGTCACCATACTGTTGTTCCAACTTATCTTGGTTTTTGGCGAAGAACTCAGCTTCTTCTTATAGAAAATTGATGATTTTTTGATCATTCTTGAAGACTTGCCAAATTGTATTGTTATCCGGAATATCTGGTCTTACAACCACTTTGATATGGGCATGAGATTTCTTACTTTTAATACTTTCCACAATGTCAAATGCTGATCCAATCACTACTAGTTTGTCTGCTATTTCATTCTTCTTTCTTGGGATGGAATTGATGCTAAAAGCTTCAAAATCTTCAATGAGATCCCATACCCTATTTTTGTAGTTCTTCAACAGATCATTCTTAGCAGCATTTTGTCCTCTGACTTGATTCACAATCAGCTCACTATCACCAAATGCTTGCAAGTTTTTATACTTCTCTTTCTTGCCCAATGCAATCCGTGAATTAAGGCTTCATACTCAGCTGTGTTGTTTGAACAAGAAAACTGGAAACGGAAAGTTGAGTAATACTTTGTGCCTTGAGGTGAAACAAGCATAGCTCCTCCTCTTGCACCTTGTCTACTTCTTGAGCCATCAAAGAATAATTGCCATACCTCATTATCATCCTTGTGGTCTGCTTAGTGATGTTAGGGAGAGGATGATTCTCTTCATGCAAGCAATAAACTCCTAATTTAGATTCTTCCATTTCTTTGTAAGGGTCAAAAGCATGCCTCTTATTCACCCATTCATCAAGGGTCAAGTCTGGAATACATCCAACCTTGGTATCAACTTCATGGGTGCTTGGATAATCCTCTTGATCAAATGTTGAACAATTTGCATTGATTGGACTCGGTGTATGAGGCTCAATATGGAATTTTGCAATAGGCTCAGATATGATTGTAGCCTTAGCTCCATACCTTGTTTTGAATAACATGTGTGACCAATCAACAAACAAATAACCTCCAATTTTAGTAGTGAAGTCTCTTGACAAACACAATGCAAAGAGTGGTGGCAAGTCTATGACTGATACATCTTGCAAGACGGTCACATTGGGACATGCATGTAATGTGAGGCTCAAATATTTGATTACTCCAACCGTTGTTACTGTTGTACCATCCAATTGTACCACACCTTTGGAAATGACTTCATATTGAAGACCCAACTTAATCAACTATTTGTTTTGGCATCACAGAGCTACTTGCTCTAGAATCAATCATGCAATTATGCACCAATTTATCTCCAATGATCAATGAGATATAGAATGGTGGGGGCTTCAAATTTTTACCTTGTTGTCCTCCATGATTTCCTTTAGGCTGAGCTACATTGGTAAGAAATTTCTCTCTTGCTGATTGGGTGATTGATTTGATGTTGACCAATTTTCCATAGCAGCTTGCAATAGGTCTCTTTGTCTGGGATAGCCAATGACTCCCACATTGAGATGTTTACATTTGTCCTCTTCATCTGCTCAATGATGTTGAATGGAGATGAGCTATCTCTCTATTTCCCTTTGCCTTGCATATTCTTCTCTTGCACATGGGTTGTTACAACTGGCACTTGAGCTGGTCTAGGGGTGGCTTGGGTTGACCTTGCACATTGGGAGCTGCACTTTGATTTCCAATACCTTGTGGAGTAATAGAGGGTTGTGGATCACTTGAATTTGATGATTTTCCCTCTCCAATATTCCTTTTCTTGGACCATGTATTGGCAGCTACACTTTGAGAAGGGGCTTGGTTAACTCCACATAAGTCTTCTGTTTGCCAATTAACCAACATAGTTTCAGTTGGAGGTGTCTCTTGCTGAGCTTCTTGCTACTGATTTTCCTCTTGACTAGGTTCTTAGGACACACCAAATGGTCTATACCATCAAGGCCTAGTTTAGTGCACCATTGAAACACATTGATTGAATATGAGGTAGACTGTAGGGGTAACACCAGTCGTACTCTGTGCCATGTTGTTTTGTGTTGGAACTAAAGCTTTTGATGTTGAAGCTACATTTGGATCATATGGTTAGGAATGGCCTGACAACTTGAGGTTGTCCTTGGTTCAAATTTTTATTTGTGGCATGACTTGGTGGTTTATTTTGCTAGTATGGGGGCCTAGCTTGATACTTGAGTTTGAGGTTGATATGGCCTAGAAATCTGAGCTTGTTGTCTCTCGATAGTCACTAGCTTGTTTCCTAGGTTCTGTAGTTGTTTCAAGACCTCCTAGTACTCTTTTGAAGTGCTTGAAGAAATAGAAGCCTCATTGTTGCTTTGATTTCTAGGGGTGGAATGGGATTCAACTCTGGTGTTTGACTAGTGCTTGGACTTCCTAATTCGGATATAGAGGCATAGGTGGCCTAGGTGCAAGTTTACTAGCCTGAATTAAACAATTTTAAGCTCTAATGGAAATGTTATAGGCTACAGGTAAGGTTACACCTCCCATGGATTGAATCATTATAGAAATATCAGAATTTAAAGCTTTAAGAAAGTATAGGAAAGCACCTTCAGTTATTGGTCTCATGGCCAATGGAATCCTATCCCATGTCCTTTGAAATATGAAGTTGAAATATGTCAACTGTTCATTAGGAGCCCTCTTAATGGTTGTCAATTGTTCCAATAGAGATAGGTTATCCCCCTTTTCTCCAAATTGATTGTGAAGAGATGTGCACAAATGGTCCCAATTCTGAATAGAGCTGCTATTAGACTCCTAAACCATTGCAAAGCTTTACCCTTGAATGAAGAGGCTAACAATTTGACTGCAATGTCCATCTCAATGATTTCATGAATTACACAGACATTTATAATGTCTTGAATGTGGTCACTAGGAGTAGTCTAGTTCTCTCTAGTGAAATATGGAATGCTCTTCAATGCTGCAACTGGAACTGGATTTTGTGCATTGAGAGCGAGTGGGCTATTACCAGTGAAGTTGACATAGGGATTGGGTTGTGGATGTGCCATTATGATTGGCCTAAGAACCCTTGTTGATTGAATGAAAGGCCTACTCGGGGAGGTGTTGAAAAATTTCTATTTTGTGGAGATGGAGACCTTTGAGCTCTTCTTCCCCTTCTCCCTCTATTTGGGGACAAGTGCAGATAGAAAAACAATCCTTCTTCTCTAGTTCTTGATCTCGTCTAAATTCTTCTCATGAATCTACTAAGCCTGGGCTGCTGAGACTAGTGCAATCTGCCTCTTTTGGAGTTGCCAGATGTGTAATTCAAAGCTCCTTACAAGCTAAAAACTTACAACAAGTGAACATAAATCTTGTTGTAATAAAAATGGAGACCTCTTGGTCCCACAGGCATGCCCAGAATCTGTTATCTCTGAATCAAAACACCCTTTGGTTTGCATAAATGTGTATGCTTGAGCTCACAAAGTGTGATTGGATAACATGGGTACTATCTCCAAGTTGTGAGACTTGCTACTTGAGATAAACCTCCAGAGAAAGCTGGTTCTTGCTCCTAAAATACCTACCATAGTCTACTCTAATGCAAGAAAAATATCCTTCCTAATCTAAATTTCCAAGGGACCAGGGATGGAGATTGCATGGAAATAAAGCCTACACTAAAGTAGTGATACACCATAAAAGGAGGGAATGCGGATAGTTTTCCAAGGTGTGAAAAATAGAAGCAAAATACATACCAGAAGGGGTGATAACAATCCTCCACAATCTGGAAAATGCATTCACAATCATAGTTCATACATGCACAATAATAATGAATCCCTGCAACAACATAGAATAGACACAATATATATGCAATGAGATTGAAGGGGCAAGAGGAATGCAACAAACACAATAGGGGAAGATACATCCACAAACTTGCATCTATTGCTTCATGAGTATGCACAATCCAATCTATTACAAGATAAGGGCCTGGATCACCATGTAAGGAGTCCACTACAAGGGCCTGCAGCACATTGGCTTCACAAAACAAATTTGACAGAGTTTTGCTACACAAAAACTACTTCCTTCAATGTGAGCCCAACACTCTGACTTATAGAATCTTCCCAGAAAAAGAGGGAGAGAGAAGTGGAAATCCTGAAAATCTCCATTCATGCCACTTGCAAGATGCCAAAATGGAGTGGAATGATGACATGTTACTTGAAAAAGGTCCACCATGCTGTCCCACAACGTGCAACAGTGAGAAAAGTCCGCCCATGCTTTATTTAGTGCACCCCCACTACCAAAACTACTGTTCAGATCCTGTCCACATTTTCAGAAAAATTACTATCAATTATTCATTTAGCCTCATATTTCTTGACCTTTGTACATTGGATTCAAACCATGATTCCAACGATGCTGATTTTGCACGATTTCATTAAGAAATGCAAAAGATATGGCATTTTGAGTGGAGGCACTGTTTTGGGTCCACCAGGCATTTCTATCTTTTGTCGGGACTAGATATTTAAATTTTGGTACTGGATACATTTCCTTATTTTTCACCAACCTACACTTGCCAAAATTAATATTTCGGGTTTCCATGGCATAGAGGTGGTTGAGACCTTTCCAATGGTACCAAATTTGTTGAGTTTCGAGAACTGGATCGAAAGTTATGCCCATTTGAATCGAATCCGTACAAAAAAGATGAAAAACTAGTTTTGCAAAATATGGATCCACAGTTTGAAATTCACTTTGGCCCCTTTTGTGAAAAAAACACAATATTATGAAAACCTCCCGTAGCCACGCAGCCCAAAATTCACTTTTGCCCAAAATCCTTCAAGGGCCCAAAATTGAAATTACACCTTTTGCGCAAAAAGGCAAAAGTGTAAAAGTCTCATGTAGCCCCACAAGCCCGCAACTAACAAAGGCTTGACACGTGGCTTCTCTGGGTGTCGACGGAGGTGCGGCTTACTTTTATACTTTACGCCTTTTCAAAACAAAAGCTAAAAATTCAAACTACCTCCGTGACGACCCGCCTTCCTGCTTTGACTTGAAACATGGCCACATGTCCCTTTGTGGGCCTTAGGCATTTTTTATTCATTTGGCACAAAGATCCTACACGGGCTCATGGGCCCACAATTTTAAATTGTACTTTTTAAAAAAGTGCAAAAGTTCCAAAATTCCCCGTAGACCCGCCGGCCCGAATTTATACTTGGGAAAATTTCCTCCGCGGCCCCGCAACTCCAATTTTCCCCTTTGGGGAAAAGTCTTCACCAGGCCCACCGGTCCACATTTCCCATTTGGTGAAAAGTCTTCCCCAAGCTCATTGGCCTACTTTTGGCAAAAATCCTTCCAAGGCCCGTCGGCCCGCCATTTGCAAAATATGAGGAGTTAGAAGGACTTCTTTATATTTTTGGAAAGGGGAAGAAATTTCCTATCTGATGGAAATGCTTTCAGGGGACCTTAAGTGCTTAAAATATATAAAAATTCAGATTGAAGCACAAAAGGGGGAAAATGGTGTTAGTTGACCAAAAATAAGTGAGATCTTATTTTGGTCAACAAAGAAGACTTTTTATCATGGATTACGAAGGATGGATTATGATTATTGACGTTTTTGAATATAGTGAATTCATGGTGCAATTTGATATTTATTTTTTATCTGATCTCGTTAAGATTTCTTGTTATATGAGTTCTATGATAAGATGTATGCAATTCTCTATACTTGAATGATTGCTTTGATAATGGTTATTATGGATATGTATGTTAACATCTTAACAAGCATATACTAAGGAGGGACCAGTAACTACATGCACTTCGGGTGAGCATTCGATCTCTCTAAATGAGGTTCCAACACGTATAACATTTAAGTGTATAAATAAAGACTACATTTTGGTTCATTATCAATACCTTTATTCAAACTTTCTATCGGGATGATACATACGAGATGGTGTATCAATTGACTTTGGATGGCATTGAAAGTTGGGTGGAAGACAAACAAAACAATTTTTTCGAGGTATAATGTTGGACCTGATTTCAATGCATAAAAGTGGGTGGAAGATAATATTTATCATGAGCTATATGAGACGCGTCTTCAACTTATTTTTATTAGAGTTATAAGAGTGGTTGGCACCGTATGTATCAAAATAAAATTGGGGACCTAGGATGAGGATTTGGATGCAATAATATTACCAAACTCTTTTTGATGAGGATTAAGATTATACTAGAGTTATAGAACGTTGGTGGGCTAGTGTATTACGTAATTATACCTTGGAGTATGTTATTTCTATGTATTTGTGTCAAGAGGTAGCTGAGTTTGAATTTTTGCATGAGCCCAAAGGATCTTATTTTCATGTTATCTCATTGGAAATCTAGATCTTGATGGTAGAAATTAACTTGGAAAAACTACCCATGGCTAGCTAAAACCCCACCATGCACAGGAAGGAATAAGTGTGGTGAACGATAGCGATCCGGAGGAAGATAGACAGAGAGGAAAGATGAATCAAGTATAATGAAGCATGGGGGAGGTAAATTACATAGGAGTGAGATGTTGAGGAGTTAGAAGAGTTGTGGAGGATGATAGCTCATGAAGGTTTTGAAGCTCTCGTAGAAGGAAAGGATTTGCAACATCAGTTCACTCAACTTTAGGAAAGCACAGTAGATAATTCCCTTTAGCTTCGGATGAGAGTGTGTTAGAGGAAAAACTAAGGACCATGGTTGCACATTTGAACCCGCCAAGGCACCTAGCCATTACACATGGTGTTCTAAATCCGTAGTAGTCATTGAGAAGTAGGCTAGTGTAAGAAAGCAAGCAGAGATAGGTACATATCATTTTGTGTTAGGATCAAAAGTGCATCATACAACAAATATACCTATGGTAGCACAATATGTGTCATTGTTTAGGAGTACTTTTGGATTTTTCAAGGAGTGTCATTAGAATAGAGTGTTGGAGCACATAGTGTTGGGAGAACTTCTATGGGTGTTATGACCACATAGACCGTGGATTTTTAGTTTAGTACTCAGAATCGGGACACAAGAGAGTTTGTCAACCGGTTTGCATCCCACAAAGAGGAGATGTAGGAGGCTTAGGAGGGTCAGGTTAGCCACCTAGAGGAAATACTAGTGTAATTTCTGGTTCTAGATCTAGTGGACAAGGTCCACATCCACAACACCCACCACATCAGCCTTTGCAACCTCTACAACCACAGAAGACACCTCACATTTACCATGAGATGTCTCTCTACTTGCTAGATTACAGAGGTAATTAAGATGCAATAGAGCATGTGCATAAGTGTGAGCTATTATGGAGCACTAAAGGAATTACAACTTCAGATAGGAAGGCAATTCAATTTTCCACTACTCTTCAAAGGTGCGCGCATAGTTGGTACAAGAAGTATGATCCAAATCAAATTGTAATGGACTACAATTATTTGCACACAAAATTTTGATAGAGTTTCACATTAAAAAATTTGAACAATAAAGCATCAACACACCCAAGGATATCAAACAAAGTTTATTTGAAACATAAGGGAGTATGACGCATGTTTTAAGACATTATTTTCCAAGTTGTCTTATGATATTCATCAAAGTTAGCATGCATAGTGGTTCGTTGTGAGATTGTTGACTTTGTTTCATAGAGATTTATTTCATAAGACGTATAATGATCGGTCAAGGGCCTTGGAAGTGGATCTGTGTGTGTTGAGGCGGTTTGGAGTGTTGATACTTTGCATTGATCTCATTCTTAGAAGCACAAATTGCATCCATGGAGAAATAATTAGAGAAGATTTCTGCTAACTCGAGTAGAGGTATCAACATGTTACATATTAGAAATTAAACCTTGTCTCACCATAATGCCTAAAGGTAATAATAGTTATTATTTAAATAAAATGTAATTATTATTATCATCATCTAAATTATGTTTATTATTTGCAGAAATGACCATTCAAAACAATAATATGTGCAAGAACCGATTGTAACATGGATTCAATTGTGAACTTCCATGCATTTCATAGTCTTACTATGGTTGATACTTGATTCAATATTCTTGGGGTAGGACACTCGTAAAAATGGATTCATTAAAATGTGGGAAAATGCACTCTTCAAATAACACAAAGAGCTATGACATGTTTGTTTTCTATGCCGATATGTGTTCTTTAAAATTAGATGTGTAGTGGATTAAGGGAAGTTTGTACTATTCGTTTTCAATCAACCATCTGAAAACATAGATTTGTTTTCAAAAAGGAATTTGGATTTTGGTAAAAGGGCATGTCACATCAATGCAATGCAATGCAACTTGTTGCATGTTGTCAAATATTGGTACTCATCACATAGAAATATATTTGTTTAATGTGCGGTGAATAACCCTATGAGGTTTGACTGTAGGTTTGAAATTTATTAGAAAAATAATCTAACAAGGTAAACATGAGATTCATCACTTTCGCCTCTACCAAAACATTTCTTCAACAAAATCAATGGTGAAAATATGGGCATAAATATGATAGGAGCCGGGATGGCTTATTTCAGAATCGTAGGCTCCTTAATGGATATATATATATATATATATATATATAAAACATCAAATAGTGTGAACTATATACTTTGGCGGTAGTAGTAGTAGTAATAGTGTAAGGGGTGGCATATAGAAATTAGGCACATAAAATATCGAACAACAGAAATAAAATAAATAATGTTGTAAATAAACAAAGTATTCCAATCTCAAATCAGCACTTATGTGTGTATATATTTTCTTCTCTGTCAAAGATTTAGCTCAATACAATTTGTGTGTATAAATATCTTCTTCCATGTCAAAGCTACGACTCAATTCAAACTATGTGTGTCTTCTTCCATGTCGAGCCTCGAATCAACACAATATGTGTGTGTCTTGTTCCATGTCAAAATTATGGCTCAAGAAAATCTCTTGCCTCCTTTATATTGAGGTCTTTCATCTAAGAATAGAACATCTTAATAATAGAACTATCAGCTAAAAATAACGCATGATTTTGTGCATGAATACAAAGCTTTTTGATTTATTTGATTTTCCTAAAAATAAAAACATCTAATTAAAACTATCCTATGCATGGAAAAGTTATTTACTTTTTACTTTTCCTAATAATAGCAAAAGCATGGAGGGAGAAATTATCTATTTCCAACACGACATACATGGTCTGTTACCTAAATTTTAAACTATGGAGCAAGGAAAATGTTGAGACACATTATGTGTTGTTGGTGCCCATTTAATGTCTACATTTATTTCCTTTCATGTTCCTTTCCCGAGTGCATATAATATTCATATTTCTTGCATATGTCTTATTAATGATCATGATGCTCTAAGGCTAACAATATCCATTCAATATTTTTTTTTGATGTTTGCTGCATGTAAAATCACCACCAAGTGTTTCATATTTATATGTAATCATGTTGTCCAAAACTGCACCCCTATGCAATTTTAAGTAACTCATCAAAAAGGGACTTAGCCACTTTTTGCTCAGGAAAGCCATGGAACAATAGGTAAGTCTTCCATGGAATGCAATAACGTAGTGTTATGCGGGTTCTCCTAACCCTTGGAACAAAGGAATCCAATTTCGAGACTTAGGATAATTCTTGATGGAGATAATGTCTCGTAAAGATTGTTAGTCCTTCACAACACTATGGAAGTCAGTCTTTTTGCAGATGTTAAGGTGGTCTCGTGCAAGTTAAAGGAAAGTCGAGCAGCTCAAGGGTTTACATACCCACACAAAATTTGGAAAATTGGCTAAGGAAAGAATCCACAGAGTGAAAGGGGTGGAAATAATCTTAGTGCTTCACAACAAATAAAACACGTGTCATGCAAAATTTGAAGATGTAGAGTTTTGTGGAGTTTTTCAATTCCACGAAATGAAGAATGAAGTCCACCTAGAAGAAGTCATAATGTAAAATAAGAAGTGCCTCCAGGAACTACACATAAATGGAAATAAATTTGGAAAGCAATTATGGTTGGAAGTCATAAAATACTTCCTAATGTTCCACGGGTTTCCCAAATGTAGTGTTTCGCAAGTTCTCAAAGAGTCATGGACCGAAACATAGTCATAGGTTAAAATGTCACACAAGAATAAGGAAAGACATCTGCAAAATAGAGGGGGATTTAAATGGATAAGTCTTGAAGTTATCAAAGCCAAAACTTCACATCCAAAATCAGCTCAATAAGAAATTTCACCAAATGAAGGAAGATCCGCAGAGCATTGTGAAATCCACACAAAAATAAAATCCTTGAATGAGGTTGTGAAGGTCACAAAAACCATGAAAAAAATCAAAATTCCATAGATTGCACACATGAACCACACCTATTTGAAAATTAAACACTCGACCACTTCACCATAATGAAGTATGGGCATTGTTTCCTTGACTTGTAGAATCGATGATGTGTAATTCGATCCATGTAAGGAACCCATACCTATTTGCAAACATCTATGATGATTGGTCCTTAGTAGTTAAAGTCTCTCTCTTTTTGGTGTCTCTCTCCCTTTTCTTTTATTCTTCCCATTTCCTATAAGTATGGAACTCATGCATCTGTGTGCATATTCATATAATTTTTTAATGAAGGTTGTAGCCCGATTCTTCCCATCTCCTTGAATTGTTGTCTTTTACCCCTTTTTCATTTGTTTTATGATGTGTATGGATTAAACTCACCGGTTCTTCATTTCTATGTGTTGTTTATGTGTGGAATGGAATTATCAATGCATTATTGTTCTGTGGCATGTATTTTCCCTCTCTTCTAGAAGTTGTGTTTCCTTTTGTTCTTCCTTCTTAGAGAGTGATCACCCCTTATTTCGGTGCTATCACACGCTTGCTTTTAACTTAGTGTTTTATTTTTGTATCTCTCTCCCTCTCTCTCTGGTTAGTTCCTTAGATGTATTAGTGTAAGTTAGATTAGAGTTGGTGTTAGTATTAGGTTAGATAGGTAGATGAATCCGACCTTTTTCGGAGGCATGTCTCAAGATGTAAGTCCCACACTTAGAGACAATCCTATGTTGACAAAAATAATTGATATTACATGATCAAATTTAGGGCAATACTTTTGAGATCCAATAGTTTTGGCACGCCCAAAGGGACAATTTGTTTAGATTTTGGTCTTATTTTTCAAGCGTTCCATTGCAAAAATTCTAACCACGTTGGTGCCTTCAAATCCAATAGTTTTGGCATGCCCGATGGGATAATTTTGAAGTGCTTTACAAATTCATTTCACCAAGTTTGATGTGTTCTTGATGATATCCAACCTTTGGAGGTAGTTCTCAACACATATGGTGACTCCATTGAATCAAACAACCCATTTTTTGAATTTGCGGACCATCCCCTCCACCTTTCCACTCATTTTCATTTTTCCATTCCTCCCATGGCTCTCCAAAGAGCTCTTCCATTCACTCATTTCAGTTCTAAACCCCTTCATTTACGTAGTGGGATGATATCCCAGAGAAAACCATAGTAAACTTACCTTTTTCCATAGACATGGGGATCAATCTCCTATTGATCACATTTAAGACATATCTTCAACCACTATGCCATTCACAATATCATAGAAGATAATATTTTCCTCGGACTTCTTATTTCATCATTCAGAGGAAAAGAAAAGGATTAGTACAATGGTTTGGATCCTCAACCCATTTCCACAGGGGATTAGCTGGGAGAAAAACTACACAACCTATTCAATGAGGATGTAGATGTCATTTCTCTCATAAAGCACCTTAGAAAAATACAACGAGATTCAATGGATTTCATCTCATATTTAAACATCGATTCTCGAAGACATGGCTTAGAATCCCTCAAGAATTCAAACCCTCATAAGGTATGGAATTCTTGTATTATTTGAGGTCCTTGGATGCTGATTTGGTTGATTGATACAATCTTTAGGAGGCATTACTCTTCTTCAAGATTTTGTAATTACATTGCATCTTTGAGAAGATGCTTATTCAGCCGCCAAAAGAAACCCATCCCCATTGCACTCATTATTCCCTCACCTTCCAAACGTTATTTTTAATAATGAAATTAACAAACAACCCATTTCTTATGTCTCATCTCCAACTAGTTTCACCAAGTATGAAAATTATAAACCAATTTCAGATTGGTATGATTCTCATTGGGAGGATGAGATTGTGTGAAATGTGTAAAGAATGGAATCTACTTTATAGAGAGATCAGCTTAGACCCGGAAGAGCCTCTAGATGAAGAATGTGTCTCTACTAGCTCTAGTCTTGCAGCTAACTATGAAGAAGATGGGAAAACCAAAAAAACCAGCCGAGATTTATAAAGAATATCTCGCCAATAATATATTTGGTTGGTTTAGAGCCTAAAATAAAGTTATTGCACAGTCATGCTTACTTTAGAACATGAGGAGTATCATCAAGGGAAGGTCAACTGCAACACTTCCGAAACCAAATGGATAGAAATCAAAAGAGGTGTTTTTTCTCTTTCTGGTTGATACTTCAAGCAATAATAAAGTGTGGATAATGTCTTCACTTCTACCATGTGATTTAGTTACAAAACTGATCACATGGCTGCATTTCATAAGAAAAGGAATCTATTTCTCCCATCTTGTATCAAATTTTTTTATCTCCCTTTGCTTTTGGTTATGATATGAGTAGATTAGGTTTTCTTATTGCAAAACAAGTACTTGTGTAGACTCAGTGCATGTTTCTTCTTGGAACATGTATGATTTTCATGTTTGTATATAGTTTTTGTGCCTTTTGTTGCTATTACATAGTTCGGTTCTCAAATTAGGTTATATGGAAAAAAATCATATACGTGGAGTAGTATTCAATGTATATTCTTTTAGCTCCACAAGATCAAATTCAGCTTAGCATTAAGTTCATGCAGATCCAAGAGACATGTTTTAAAGTTTAAGATCAATTTTGATTTTAAGGTTATGATTGAATCCATGTTCAATGGATACTTCAAGGCTACTGTTTCTTCATCATCTAGTAGGAAAATCTCCCTTAGATGTCACCAAATTGTTGGCCAAAATCATTGTCCCATGTAATTTTGAACAACTAATAAAAAATGGACTTAACCACTATTTTTCTCAAGAAATCCACAGAACACTAAGTTAGTATTCCATGGAATGCCGTCAAATAGTGTTCTACAGTGTTCTCCTAACCCATTGAAAAAGGAATTAAATCTCGGGACTTGGGAGGATTCTTGATGGAGATGGTGTCTCGCAGAGATTGTTAATCCTTCACAAAGACTACTTAAAAGTAAATATTTCGCGAATGTCAAGGTGGTATCCCATGAGTTGAAGGAAATTCATAGGACCACGAGGTTTAAATGCCCGCAAAAATTGGGAAATCAGATAAGGATAGAATTCGTGGATCGAAAAGGATTGAAAAGAAGCTTAGTGTTTCGGTAAAAAAGCACAAGTTACGCGGATTTGGAAGATATAGATTTCCCTTGATTTTATCAATTATGTGAAACAAAAGATGAAGTCTTCATAGAAGAATCTCGATGCGTAAGAAGTGTCGTTAGGCACCACACTATGATGGAAATAAATTTGGAAAGTGACTAAGGTTTGAAGTCACAAAAACTTCCCCGATGTTCTCGTGGGCTTCCCAAATGTAGTGTTCCACATGTTCTCAAAGAGTTATGGAATCACAGAACATAGTCCTGTGTCAAAATGTCATGCAAGATGAAGGAATGACCTCCGTGACATAACAAGAGATTTAAATGGATAAGTGTATAAGTTTTCAAAGGCGTGGATTCACATCTAAAAGCCATGCAACAAGAAATGCCAACAAACGAAGGAAGAGCCATAAAGTGTTTTCAAAGCTGCATAAAAATAAACTCCGTGAGACGAGGGTGTGAAGGCCATGAGAAACCATGAAAAACATAAAAGTATGTGGATTGCACACATGATCCACACCTATTTGAAAATAAAAATGTAGACACCAATTTTCGGTTATAGCACCCTCTCATCATCTCACATCCATTCACTTCTCACTCTTACTTTTCTTTTTCTTAAATTAAATGAAATCCTATCCATTTTCTCACATTATTTGATTAATTATCAAATGGGATCCATGTATACCCATTTGATAATTCAAATTTTGACATTATCCCCCATCTCCCACAAATTATTAATCCATGGGTATTGATACACCCATCTGACACCCTTTTTTAAATAGAATCTATCGTCTCACCTACCATGTCAATCATGCTCCCCACTCCATCTAATAATTCAATCCGTGGTCCCCACATGATCACATCATATATTTTAACTCGAGTTACTCTACCTAACCCTTGATTACTTATTAACCCCAATCTAACATCACATCCAAGTTATAAATATGGGTTTTCCCCATATTTGTGAAAAGGAAGAAAAAGTTAGGAAATTTGGGTGAATGTTGAGGAATTTTAGCCATTTATCATAATATCATTATTATTCTGTCTTTGTGATAACATGTGGAATTTCCATGATACTCTACTCATGATCTGGTTCATGTGGTGAGATTCATGTTGCACGCATCTGATCAATAACACCATCTGCATACCGACATCTTTCAGGTTCTTTTGTTTATCAATTTGCATGTTATCTATTTGGACTCTATTTTATCATTATTCTTATCACATGGGGGTTGATAGCCACCGAGGGAGTTAACACTTCCCGGATCTGCTTTGTCAGGAAGCCCCCACATAAAATCTCTAATCAATATTTCTCTAGTGTATGTGAACTGCAGGATTGCTGGGATCACACCGAGGAGTCCGATATCAACTTTACGCCCATATCATCCATCGTCATCTCCAAGGTACTAAGCCCTTGTATACTCGACGTTGTTTAGTGTTTCTTGATTACTCGTACACTCATCTGGACATGAAGCTGGAAACTTAGATCAACATTTGGCATGCCCGGTGGGACCGATCCTAGATCTGGTCATTTTGTTTGTTATTTTACTCATCTTTTCTAACTTTCTTGTTTGCAACATCTTGGTATTTGTTGATTTACGGTTAGTACGATCACTCGTTGAAATCACCAGGCGGTATGTGCTCTACTTATTTTTTGTTGACATTTACCCACATGGGATATAAATCCACAAATTAACTTTGTTCTCCTAGTTGTTGTTACATCTTATATTTTTTATCTTTTGTTTTTCCAACTCACCTTCATGGGATTGAGTATTATCGTTGTTTGTTTCGCATGTTACTTACACTTTATCATCATCCTCTATCACGAAATACATGTTTTGGTTATTTAGAATGTATTTTTATTTGGTGGTTTATAATCGGTTGATAGTTTTATTATTGTTGCAATAAAATAATTAATTAATAATAATATATAAATAAATAAATAAATGTAATTTATACTTAAAATATAATAATAAAATAAATATTAAAAAATTATTAAATTAAAAAATGTTATCCTAACTACCCATTCCCTTAGTATTCTACCTTACCTCCAACCCATCTCCTAACCCTACATATCTACCCACTAAACAACTTACTCCCTCCCCATCTAACTATCAACGCGAGCTACTACTCAACTCTGTACACTTCTCCGTGCTACCCAACTCCCAAATTCCCTCTCCAACGAGCTCGGCCACTTCCTCACTCAACCCTCCTCATCTCCCACTCGGACACCTCACATCCCATCCCACTCTCTACCCACCTCGAACTCACTACTCCCCACATCCACCTCACTCCACCTCTGTCCGCCTTAATCCCACACCGATCTCTCCACACCCACATCCAGCTTCATCCCCCTTCTCCACTCCACTCTCCATCCAACCCGAGCCATCCTCTACATCTCCCAACTATTCCACACAACTCCCCTCAACTGAGCTTCTACCCACTTGACCAACCCCGATCTCCATCTTCCCTCGCGCGATCTCCCATTTGACTTCCCCTTCACGAGATCTTCGACCAACACCCCTCCGCTCACAACTATCCAGCTACCTCCCTTCTCCCTTCCTCTTGAATCTGCTCCACTCGCCCCACCTACAACTCGACACTATCCTACACCCCAACCGACATACACTGACCCACTCTCTCCATGCATACTTTCCCGAAAAAGCTGACCCTCCATGTGAACTCCACATGGCTCAACCACACACACACTACATATTTATTTAATAATTTCTAATTTCAATTTAGCTTTCCTCTTTAGTTAATAATTTACTTCATAGATTATTCTTATATCTTTTATTTGTTTTATTCTATAGTTCATTTCATAGCTTATTATTTCAAATCTATTGACACATTGTATAGTTTATCAATCATCTCTCATTTCGTTATGGGGTTGAACATTTATTAATTTATCTCATACATTTATTTCATAGATTAAAATTATAATTTATCGACTCGTTTTATCGTAATTATTCTAATTGACTATAAACTACAATTTTGTTAATTAATTATTTTATTTCTTTACGGCCACATCATTTGTACAATTTATAAAGTCATTGTTTAACTACCTTAACTAATAGCATTTATTATCTTCTTGCAGGATAATGTCTACAACGCTGTGACAACAACATTACGCTGTCAAAGACCAATGTTTAAACCAAACACACCACACAAAATACTTTTACCAACTTTATCTGCAAACATAGACGGTGCCATTTTAGGTCACTTGGGCATTCCTGGCCATTGACCTTCACCTCCAAGTATGCCAGCATCACATGCGATCAAATAAACAATTTTTTTTATGCAAATACCTCTTCCAGTCATGAACGGTGCACTTTTAAGGTCACTAGATGTTTCGGTCCATGATTAATACCTCTAAACACGTGCAATCAAATTACACCAATAATCATTCTCTAGGTATTCCTCATTTTTCTTTATTTTCTCTTTTCTGCATCAAACTTTCCCTTTCCTGAGTGTCTGTTTACATTAAATATCACATTTCATTTTGGTCTAAAACGAACCTTCTGCATCCTTCCTGATCACATAGCTTAAGTAAAGGATTTAACTTTCTACATTTCGATTACCACACACTTCCTGAGATTGCACAAACATAATTAACACATCAAAATGTTCCTCTCACCTGGTTAACTGATTGGGACCTAAACACCCAATAGGAAACCGTCTCAAACATCTCCCAATCCATAACTACCTGAAACCATCCTTAGACTCCTTTAGGCACCTTCATTACGTACTTTTCTCGCTTACTTAGCCGATCCTCTAAATTAATCATGATGCTAAAAATATTCTCGCTTGATTTGTTTGTCAACAACATACATAAACAAATGTTTCTCTATTTCACACATATTGTCGTTTCTCTCAAATCAAGACGAAACAAAAATCTGCTATATCCAATAAAGTTACTTCCTCTCGATGATCTCACTCAATAGGATACTAAAATCAAAACAACGACGTCACCACCCAATCTCTGGTCCCATGGTCTCACCTCATGAGAACCATGTCATACAAAATTGTCCCCACCTTGACACCAACCCTCATATCCCTTGTCAAGCCAGTCTTCCTAAACTGATTGCACCACCATCTCCTGCTCCTCTAGATACACTCAAATCTCCTCCTAACCCCATATATGACTTCTTACTCCAGAAATCTCCTACAATCTCTCAATCCTCCCAATATCCAAAATTGGTGGATTGCATTCCACCCACATCCCATTTTGACAATTCCATTAATAGGCATGTCTAACCATCTCAAACTCTTAACACACATATTCCCGCTTATCATCATGCCCCTATCACTCAACATCAACCTATACAACAATCCCAACCTATAACACATGTTAGTCCTTATCAAGTAGCTTATCGACACAAATCCACAAATTAATCAACTGTATTATCAAACCATTCTGCAAACATCCTATCCACAAACTTATCAACCACCTTATCAAACGCTTCCCCAAATACCCACACACCCACAAACACATCATTCGCCTTATCAAAATAATTTTCAAACCACACAACCAATCAAATATCAACCTTACAACACCTCGAGTGATTCAATTCACGCCTTAATGAATCAGTTAGCCAGTTTAGATACCCTTACCGTAGCACCCAAGAACACCTTATCCTATGAACACATATGTAATGAACCGATTCATATGTTGGTTCCAATTAAATCCTACCCTCCTCATTAGAAACTTCCCACATTTAATAAGTTCAACAACAAAGAAGATCCCCAACAACATCTCCTCGCATTTAAACACACATGTTGTCTTATTGCGCATGATCACGATTTACTTCTTCGCACTTTCCCCATGTCTTTGTCTGGTCCCAAGCTAGACTGATATAACAGTATCCCACGACATTCCATATTCTCTTTCACCCAACTTACATAGTTGTTCTTAGATAATTTTTCTATTAATATTACATGTAAAACCACTATCGCTGATCTATATACCATTCGACAGTTTGAAGACAAGCCCATCACCGAATTCATCGCACGATGACATGATGTTATAAAACAGCTATCCTTCACTATCCCGCAAAATAAACTCATCGAATTATTCTCGCGTTCATGTGTAAAACATATATCATCCACTTTGCAGATCTAATCATTCCAAACCTTTGATGAAGCTTTCACAATGGCTCATAAGCTTGAAACCCGTGCCATTGAGCAGGGTCATCTTAAACTAAGTTTAATTAAATTAAAATTTGAATCCACTAAACCATTCACACATAATGACAAGTTCAAGGCTGCAGCCAACACTGTGGTTATTGAACCCTCATCCCCATCCCCATCAGACACATGGTCTCAACAATGATCTAATCAATCAACAACCAACTACACTCCCTTAGGAGAATCATACAGTTATGTATTTGATAAGTTGATGAGTGTAAAATCCATCCAACTTCCTCCCATACGACCCATGGACAACTCACAAGCCAAGCCTATTTGGTATCACGAAGCCCATTATTGTAAATATCATCGAGTCAAAGGTCACAACATTGAGAGATGTCGTTCCTTCAAAGATCATGTCCAAAAACTCATAAATCAAGGGGATATCCAAATCGATACCTCCACAAAACAAATTAATCAACCACCAACCAATCACGTCATGCTCTTTACATATCAACTATCAAACGCTTATATGGTTGACATTTGCACAATCAAGATCCAACTCCACATGTTCCCACAGTGGACATTATTCCCATCCCTTATTTAGAGCCTGTCACACCTACATCAACTTTCACTACCTGTCCTAAACCTACACCTTCTCCTATCCTTGTCACATCCACATAAAATTCAACTATATCATCCATTTCCACCGCTTCAAACACACCCCAATATACCACATTAGATTCATCCTTAGCGCTTATTTCGGATCCACTCATATCCAAGCATATCCCTACATCTCTCCCATCTATTTCTTCACCCACATCTACCTCAAATACACCTATTACTACACCTGCATTTCTCACAACCATCCCAACTAAACTCAGTTCTATAACATGCACCCTTGCAATCCCACCTTCGACATCAACCCCTTTAGCAAACATATCATTCTTACCCTCAAACATTTATAAAACAACTAGTCCCTTCTACTTCTATATCCAAAATATTCTGCATTACCCATACCCATAAGGTCTACTCCATCGGTTATCACACCACCCAAATTTCCACATATTCCAAATATTCCTACATCCCTATCTATTCCAGCTACCTCTATATCTATCACACTTTGAAAAATATACCTATTCCTAACTTGACATATTTACCTATATCTTCACCCATGGTTGCATCACCTAGTCTACCCCAATACTCTTTACCCAATCCTTCTATCACACCAACCCAATCCTCTCGATCTCAGAACTTTATCAAAGATACCCTTTGGATCATCTACTTTAACCAATACATCCACCTAAATCAAATAAAGATAATTTACCTTCTCCCTCTAAAAATCATCTCTTTCCATGCCAAAACCGAAACAATCCACATCTCATATAGATATCATTAATCGCATCATACAAACACCCATCTCTCCATTAACATCCTCATCTTGTTTTAAGACAAGCTTCTCCATTAATAACCACACTACCACTATCGATCTTCCAGTTGAAATTATAATCATTCCTAGTAGAGGTGAATCTTCTTGATTGAAGTCTAAGGCTCGGGGAAAACATCCCCAGTCCTTTGCACATCCTTAGAAACATACAGTTTTCTCTCTTCTCAACAATCTAATGCCACAATATCTTTTTCAGGATCAGTTTCTCCATCTACAACATCTTACAACAATCAATCCACATCCAAACAATACAATCCTTCAACCAAATTTTATTTTTCCTCCAAAACACGAAATTCACACATCCAATCTACATCTACTTTTTCTCCTAACTCCAAGCCGAGATATCCTATCAAAACCCACAAGAGTTATCTTCCCCATGACACTTCAATGGGGTCATACACATATATCCTTTGACATTTAACTCAAATATCTTCCATCACACTTCCTTCCATTAAAGCCTTTAATCCCTATGGCCCCAAGCCATCATGGTTCAATTCTAATTGCAGTTGTGCCTAACATTGTACCTCGGGCCATGACATCGAACAATGTTAAGACATTTCGTCAATCATCAATAACCTTATTGAGAAAGATGATTTCCTCATTCAGGGAAAGTTCCTTCTCCATCTACCTTGAATCCAATCCATATCCCATCTATCAGATCTCCCATAATCCCTCCATCCACATCATCCCTTAATATCCATCCAACCCATGTCATTCCTCCTAAGGAATTCCCTCCATTGTTCATCAATGCTGCTTATCTTACTAAGCACACTTGTGGTCTCCGATCATTTACCCCATCCAAATCTAAAACAATCTCATCTAAACTCTTTCAAAATCCTTTAACTCCTTCACATTTAACTTATTGGGGAACAACCTTCCCTCGCCCTTGAGCATCTCATCCGTACAACTCCCTTGTTACTAGGAGACTTCGCTCCTTGACGTTGTTTTGTCTACCTCCTTCACATTCATCCAATCTAAACTATTTCGTCTAAATCCTCATCTCATTCTAAAGTCCACCATTGTGGCCATATTTATGCCTCTTTTGGGGCATCATATTTTTCATCAAAGTCCTCTTTTGAGGCCATGTTTGTCTCTCCATTGAGGGACCTTTTTCTCAAAGTCCACCATTGTGGCTATATTTGTGTCTCTTTTGGGACACAATTTATTTCATCAAGCCCTCATGTGAGGCCATGATTGTCATTCTATGTTTATGTCCCTCTTGGGGCATCATTTAGTTTCATCTAAATCCACCATTGTGGTCATATGTTCATTTCCTTCAGGACATAGTTTTGTTTCCTACTTGGCTATCATTTCATCTTATTAGAACTTCACTGTATTCCCTCTCATGGTGGTAAACCAAATATGAAACCTCTTAATGCATTACACTTGCATGACAAGATACTTAACATATCTACCAAAGAGCACTTAGTTACATCCTTAGATTTTGCTTTCATCCTTAGCCCCTTCCATTTTTCATGGTAATGATATGAATTATGTCGTTCACCTTCACTAATTTGATGTGACCCAAGAACCATTACATCCATTACCTTCTCATTCTCCTATTGCAACCATGTGAAGGGTCCAGGGTGTATCTTGTACATTCCTTATCCCCTCTTAAGTGGTTTACTTAGCTCTCCCCATGTGAAGCTCAAACTCAAGTATGCAAAAGGAAAAATAAAAGTTATTAAAAAACAAATTGATCCTCTCGAAGGACAACTATTCATGTAAAAGAAAAAAAAACGTATACAAATCAAAATAAATCAAAATCAAAAGAGATAGACCAATCCTTGAAGGACGACTATCATTATTATTCTTGTCATCCATATTATGTATAAAGTAGACCATACCCTCGAAGGATGGCTACTCTGTTATTATGACATCTGGAAGGTTTTCCGCATTGATCAGCCTTCCTTTATCAACATTTTTAGAAAGCTCTCTGCTATTGTTCTTTTCCTTTCCTAGAGCTGGGGCATAGACTTAAGGAACACCACCTTTGGAGATCCCTCTTCCGTACAAGTTACATCTTAATCCCCTTGTCATGTCAACATTAGGATTTCGAGCATTTTTCATCCATATTTCCCTCACGATCTTTTGGTATAACTAACCATTGTTAGTTATGTGTTAACACCTGCTATTGGATACAAGTGCAATGCCTTGAGTGATAACCCTTTCTTGTTTATCTCCAATCTAGATCGAAACATAGTTTCCTATATGCCCTTCTACTCTGACTTTGTTCCATTCATCTCATCCAAATAATATATTATAAAAATCATATCAAATTTCACACTATGAATTTTATATCTATCCATCATCTCCATGAATGCGTTTGCAAATATACTGGTTTGTGAATTCTACTTGATGACCGTTGTAGTTTGTGAATCCTACTTGAGGATCCTTCTTAAGGAAAGTTTGTTATCCTGTAACTCCTTTTCTCTCAACATGTTCAACAACGTCTTTGATCAATTTATCCTCGCTCTCCATTTCCACTCATCACCATTTTTCTCCACATCATCCTTCTCACCTTTATGTTCCCTTGCACGATGTCAGATATCTTACTTGTCTTTCCTCTTGAGTTTCCCTTTTACTCTTTCGTTTTCGTTTGAAAATATTACTTAATCATTCATACAAACAATAACCTTAGTTAATGTATATCTTCTTCCTTGGATCCTCCCGTTTGTATTAGCTTCTCCACCATTTCCTATTTCAATAGACGATAATCACCACCAAAAATGTATTTCCAATCCTCCTTTTCCTCTTAAAACTCTTGCATCATCACTCCCACCACTGTTAGAGTAGGTATTTACCTTAGCTCATGTTCACCTAGGTACTTTATTTAACTTTATTGTATTTATCCTCACCCACTTATGTGTGTGGATATTTCTTTTATCTTATTTAGATGTTAGGATATATTATCTAGTTGTTAGGTATAGTTCTTTCCTTGATATGTGGTATTGACTAGTTCTTTCCTTGATCTATGGTATTGACTAGATCCTTGATGTCTATTTCTCTCCTAAATCTATGGTCTTAAATAGTTCTTTGAGTGACTAGTTATTTCCTTGATTTATGGCTTGATCTACGACCTTGAATGGTTCTTAGATTGTTATTCCTTTCCTATTCAAGCAAGGCCTGTTCTCATTTTATTGCATTGAGTTCCATAATAATATATGATATTGCTTCTCATTTGTTTACAAAGGTTTATGTAGAGTTATTCGTGAATTACTTTCATCTTATTGATCGTGGTGTTTGATTAAGCATCTGTGTTCTTGGCTTGGTACGATCTCGGTTATCATTCCTTTCAACCACGTGGGCATACCAGCTTAAGGATTTCCCTTACTCTCTTTATCTACACCGCATATGTTCCTCCATCCACTCATGTCACACTCATTTGTTTATTTGTTATCACTTTAATATCACCTCCTTTCATCTCTTGTTCCATTTTGGTATACACTGCTTAGTCTTTTCATCATTCTTCTTCTTCTTCGGTTTGGCGATCCTACTTAACCATCTCCATTACATGGTAATCTTACTTAAGAGTTCCTCTTAAGGATGGTTTTCCATCTGACTGTTTCACCTCCCATTATATCTTCCTCATCTTCTATCTCCCGCCTCTCATCGTACTCATCCACTCCAACCAACCCTTCCACACCAGCATTCAATATAATGTTGTCTTACCCCTTCCATATTGCCACCGCCAGCTTGGTGATCTTACTTAAATCCCCCTGCGGCATGGCGATCTTACTTAAGAGTCCCTATTAAGAATGATTAGTCATCCCGCACTTTCCCACTATCCCACATTCTCTCCATCTAGATTTTCTCGCCATTCCCCATCATCAAATCCTCTCACCTCCTCTTCCATTCATGCAAACACTACTTCTTCTTCGGTCTCTTTTTCATCTCCATAATCTGTCACTAGGTAATCTTACTTAACCGTTGCTTCTCCATTCATTTCATGTATTTTTTCTTCATTTCTCTCTCATTCATTCTCATCCACTGCATCCTCTCCTCGCCTTCATCTTCCTACACATCGTTATCCCTCCTTTCTTTACTCTTTCCACTCCGTCTTCTAGATTTATCCCACATATCTACCCCCATACTTACCCGTCATTGTCATTGGTATTCCTCTAACATTATTTCATCATCCTCTTCTATTTCTGTGCTAGTAATTATCGGTGGAATTCTCCTAAAAATCACTCATCCCCATTCTGCATATCCTAAATCCTTTTCTTTGACCTCCTCCATTCTATCTTCATTCCTTCCTTCCTTTGTGTCCCCCGATCATTATAGGAGGACTCCTCCTAACGCCCCTTCATTGGCGTTCCTCCCCCATTCTTCGTTTACTTTCTGCGTTGTCTCATCTTTTGTCCCATGGTACTGCAGAGCAGAGATTGCTGTTGACATCCATCTCGTAAGTTTTGTTTTGCAAATAAATATTTGTATATTCATATATTTGGGATTTGGTATTTTTTTTTGCGTACATTTTTATGCATAATAGAGGCTTCCATTGGATCTCGGAAGGTGTGAAAACCCTAAGATCGACTGTAAACTCGACCATTTCTGGAGGCAGTCATTTTTGTGGTTGCAGTGAAATACATAGATTCGCCTCGGGATTTGTGCCACATACTTAAGAAACAAAGGAATTTTTTTTTTTTTTTTTTTTGGGTTTTTTGGATTTCATGAGATCTACATTGGGTTTTTTTTTTGGTAGGGGTCCATGGATGGTATGCATGGTTTTTACTATTTTGGGCAAATCCGCAGGTTGCTATTTTCAGTGAACAAAGGCCACTATCTACACAGTCCAAAAATAGTAATTTTTACCAGAAGAGGCAGTTGGATGTGACTTACTTGAAAATATGTGACACACCCCAAAATAGTAAGTTGTGCAAACACCAATTAAAATCCTTAGCCCTTTGTCATATGGTATGGTCATATTAAAATAAAATAAATAATAGAGCAAAATATTAAAAAGCTTGTAACTTTTGATCGGTAACTCGATTTTGAGTGCCATTTTTTGCAAAAGTGTAATTTCGCTAAGCCCGATGTCCTAGAGTTGCATTTTGTATCTATCATGGATTCTGAGAATGATATGCTTTTCTCTGAAGTGTGTGGACTTCAAGAGGATATTGTATAATAATACACTTCCTGCAGAACAAACTTGCTAGCCTACAACATCACCATCATATTGTGGACAGTCCATGCTCCTAGTCCACTTGCAGCTGTTGCTCCTAAACCCACTGACATTGATCTGTCAGTCTTTGAGTCTGTTCCTACTCTTGATGCTCATACACTTATGAAGCTTGTTACTACATGCTCTTTTACATCTGTTCCTATTCCAGTACCACATGTTGTGTATCCTACTTCGCCACCGCATGGCTTTTTTGAGAAGCATACCACTGCATTTAGTTCTCGCATGCTCCGTTCTATGGGTCTCACTAGTGGAGTCATTGGTAGACATTCACAGGGTATTGTTTCCTCTATTCCACATGTTAAGTGGAATTCTCATCATGACATTGGTTTTCAAGCAGATACTTCAATACTTCATTGGGATCACACATTGACAGAGCTCCTTTTTTTGTTCACTTGAATCTTTCTAAGGATCATGAGCAACACATGAGTTCTGCACCTTCACTCAGGATTGAGAAACCTAAGATTTTAGCTGTTAGACATGATCAACCTGACACACATTCTGATGTTCTTTTGCATGCACCCATTGTTCATTTTGCACCAAGTCATATGCAGGCATCTTCTTCATCCATCCGTGTTGATTTGGGGTGGATATTTGATCACTCATGGCGATGAATTAGGCATTCGTTGAGAGGACTCTACAGGTGGGCTCCTCCACCATTTGGTCTATTGCTCCACTTTCTATACCTTCTATGCATTGTGATGCTTCTTGTTTTGAGCATTTTTATTTAGCAGGTGTAGTGTATCTCTCTTGTTTGTTGAGAGATTTTTATCTGTATTTTTGACACTTTTGGCATGTTGACATATTCTTTATGGGGATCTATTCGGTGCATTCTAGTGTTAGTTTTCAATCGTTGTTCGAGTAGTTGTTTTGACAACTCATATAGATTTGTAGTGCCACTCCACCCATTCAATAGTATGGGAGGGTGTGGTGTTGATCCTGCTTCTTCGGGTTTTGTGTCCTTGCCTTGTTACCTTGGCTTTTCTTGGATAATGACACTCTAGATTTTGTGTCCTCACCTTGTTGCTTTGGTTTTTGTTCTTGGATTGTGGCACACCTATTTATAACAGTTGATCGAATTATGTTTGGTGTTTTTTTATACTTTTGACATCACTCATTGTTGACAGTCTCCTTGTATGGAGCTATTATGGTGAAACCTGAGTGTCGCTTATTTTTGAGTTTTGTGATCGAGCAGTGGATTCAAACCACAAGGTGCACACCAAAATTCTTCAAAGCATTGTATGAGTTTTTGAGCCGATATTCTTGGGATTCATTGGAGCGGGTCTTTACTCTCTCTACTTTGTTGTTACTAGTTTTGGGTACCTTGCATGTGTCCCTTTTCTCCTAGTTATTGTACATGAGTACCTCATCGTGCCTAGTTTCCGAGACTCATACTGGGTCCATGCCACTTCTATTTTGGCCCCTAGCTTCACTTGGGAAGGGTGTTAGAGTAGGTATTTACCTTAAATCATGTTCACCTAGGTACTTTATTTACCTTTATTGTATTTATCCTCACCCACTTATGTGTGTGGATATTTCTTTTATCTTATTTAGATATTAAAAGATATTATCTAGTTGTTAGGTATAGTTATTTCCTTGATCTATGGTATTGACTATATCCTTGATGTCTAGTTCTCTCCTAAATCTATGGTCTTGAATAGTTATTTGAGTGACTAGTTATTTCCTTGATTTATGGCTTGATCTACGACCTTGACTGGTTCTTAGATTGTTATTCCTTACCTATTTAAGCAAGGCCCATTCTCATTGTATTGCATCGAGTTCCATAATAATATATGATATTGCTTCTCATTTGTTTGCAAAGGTTTATGTAAAGTTATTCTGGTGAATTAATTTCATCTTATTGATCATGGTATTTGATTAACATCTATGTTCTTGGATTGGTATGATCTAGTTATCGTTCCTTTCAATCACGTGGGCATACCGCTTAAGGATTTCCATTACACATTCCATCTACACTACATATGTTCCTCTATCCACTCATGTCACACTCATTTGTTTATTTTTTATCACTTTAATATCACCTCCTTTCATCTCTTGTTCCATTTTGGTATACACTTTGCTTATTCTTTTCATCATTTTTCTTCTTCTTCGGTTTGGTGATCCTACTTAACCATCTCTCTGCGCAGGTAATCTTACTTAAGATTTCCTCTTAAGGATGGTTTTCTGTCGACCATTTCACCTCCCATCATATCTTTCTCATCTTCTATCTCCCGCCTCTCATCGTACTCATCCACTCCAACCATCCCTTCCACACCAAAGATTCAATATAATGTTGTCTTACCCCTTCCATATTGCCACCGCCAGGTTTGGTGATCTTACTTAAATCCCCCAGTGCATGGCGATCTTACTTAAGAGTCCCTCTTAAGAATGATCACCATCCCGCACTCACTCACTACCCCAAATTCTCTCCATATAATTTTCTGTCATTCCCCATCATCAAATCCTCTCACCTCCTCTTCCATTCATGTAAAAACTACTTCTTCTGGGTCCCTTTTTCATCTCCATCATCCGTCGCTAGGTAATCTTACTTAATCAAGTTGCTTCTCTCGTTCATTTCGTGTATTTTTCTTCATTTCTCTCTCATTCATTCTCATCCACCGCATCCTCTCCTCACCTTCATCTTCCTACACATTGTTATCCCTCTTTTCTTTACTCTTCCCACTGTCTTCTAGATTTCTCCCACATATCTACCCCCATAATTACCCATCATTGTCATTGGTATTCCTCTAACATTCTTTCATCATCCTCTTCTATTTCTCGCACTAGTAATTATCGGTGGAATTCTCCTAAAAATCACTCATCCCCATTTTGCATAGCCTGAATCCTTTTCTTTGACCTCCTCCATTCTATCTTCATTCCTTCCTTCTTCTGTGTCCTCTGATCATTATAAGAGGACTCCTCCTAATGTCCCTTCATTGGCGTTCCTCCTCCCATTCTTCATTTACTTTACGTGTTTGTCTCATCTTTTGTCCCATCTTTTCCTATTGATCATTATCGGTGGATTTCTCCTAACATCCATTCACTGGCATTGCCTCTTCTATCCCATCCTTTCTTTTTCCTTGCCACCTCTCCATCTTCCATTCTTCCTTGCCAATTTCTTCACTGTCTTCATCATACACCCTCTCTCTATTTTCTCGTCATCAACATATCCTCATCTCATACATCTCCGCTTCTTTTCCAATTGATGTCTTTCCTCCCCTCATTTACGTTCCTTGTGTTTCTCACTATTTATAAAATATCTTCGTTCTTAGTTCCCTTCCTTCTGCATAATTTTCTTCATTTTCTTCTCCTCCTTTTTGATCTTCGTCTTATTTCACTTCCTCTACATCATCCTTCTCCCCATTTTACCTCGCACTTCCTCCTTACTTCCCCATTGAAAATATGACTCTTCAAAGATTATCCCATTTTCTTTATCATCTCATCATCCACATGCATTTCCATGCGGTCAGTTCCATATTCTTTGCCTTGGATTTCCTCACTATGATCTGTTTCCGTCAATTTTATTTTTTCTGTCATCTCTTTTATTTTCTATTACCTCTCTGTTTTCCTCTGCTCCATCCTTCTTCACACCTTTCGTCTTGAATAACTCTCTCTCTTTTTCATAATTTCATCCTCTGCTTTGTTCTTTTCTTGTCTTCTCTTTGTTTGTACTTCTTCATTTCCCCCTTTCTCTATAATCCTTCTTTGTTATCTTCTTCCTCCCCTTTCATTCCTTATTTTATCCTCCTCCGTCTCTCGTCCCTCTATTCCATATCCCTGTCACCTTCATATTCAATCTTTCTTTCTCTTCTCATAATCAACCAATCCTCTTGTCTATTCCCTTTTCTCTTTCTCAACATCCCTCACATCTGGCATTCATGGTCAATGCCAATGTTTCTCCGTTTATGTATCACCATCTATCCCTTTCATTACCATTCTTGTTCTTCTCTTTGCAACATTGACCTCTTCTCTTTTTGAGAACCCTGTCACATATTTTATCTTCGTCAGTCCTCTCGCAAGGACATCATCATATCCATTTCTAAGAATATCTTCCCATATTCCTTTAAATTTTTTTGTCTTGAAAGATACCATAAAGGCCATCACCTATCTGATCTTGTTCTCTTCCATGAATATTTTCTCTACTTTTGTTTTGTCACAAAAGTATCTTGACTTCTTATCCTACTTATGGAAGAAACGAGACTTCTTTGTCTTCTTCACCTTATAATTTGCCAATAATTATACATCTTTCCTATGAAACATGATTTCCACCATATTTATCACCCTTTTAGTGAATTTTATCTCACCTTTCTATCCTATCTGCTCATCCTACCCACATTTATGATTATTCCATCTATGTCTTATGTTGGGGCACCTTTTCATCCTTGTACTTGTCAAACGCATATAACTCGATTTTTGTCCTTGTGCCTGAGGTCAGGCATCATTATCTTCACTCTCATCCATTTTTGGACACATGATTTTTCACACGATTCCTCGCAAAAAAAGGATTGCACACATCTTTCGCATTCGGTTGCACATATTTTGATGTTTTCCTATGACCCATTGGTCATCTTGGTTTACATCCATACTGTAGTGGTCTTCACCCACTCATTGGTCTATAGAACATTGTCGTCTCTGTCTTCGTTGAGACCGTAATTTTCCTCTACCGATGTGATATTGGAGTCACCGCCATACTTTTTTTTTTCATTGTTATTGCAATCCTTTTTTCCCGAGGCATCTTGCCTTTGGTCATATCTTCATCCATCTTTAGACACATATTTCATCTAACCCTTTTTGTTTTTGTCTCGTGGCTTGCTATCGCAAACCACTCAACAAAAAGGGGCAAATGTAGACAACAATTTTTGGTTATAGCGCCCCTCCATCATATCTCATCCATTCACTTATCACTCTTACTTTTATTTTTCTTAAATTAAATGAAATCCTATCCATTTGCTCACATTATTTGAGTAATTATCAAATGGGCTCCATGTAGACCCATTTGATAATTCAACTTTTGACATTATCCCCATCTCCCACAAATTATTAATCCATGGGTATTAATACACCCATCCGACACCCTTTTTTAAATAGAATCTTTTATCTCACCTACCATGTCAATCATGCTCCCCACTCCATCTAATAATTCAATCCGTGGTCCCCACATGATCACATCATATATCTTAACTCGAGTTACTCTACCCAACCCCAGTTACTTGTTAACCCCAATCTAACCTCACATCTAAGTTATAAATATGGGTTTTCCCCATATTTGGGAAAAAGGAAGAAAAAGTTAGGAAATTTGGGTGAATGCTGAGGAATTTTAGCCATTTATCATAATATCATTATTATTCTATCTTGGTGATAACATGTGGAATTTCCATGATACTCTACTCGTGATCTGGTTCATGTGGTGAGATTCATGTTGCACGCATATGATCAATAACACCATCTACATAACGAAATCTTTCATGTTCTTTTTTTTATCACTTTGTATGTTATCTATTTGGAATCTATTTTATCATTATTCTTATCACATGGGGGTTGATAGCCACCAAAGGAGTTAATGCTTCCTAGATCTTCTTTGTCTGGAAGCCCCCGCATAAAATCTCTAATCAATTTTTCTTTTACATATGTGAATTGTAGGATTGTTGGGATCATACCGAGGAGTCTGATATAAAATTTGCACCCGTATCATCCATCGTCATCTCCAAGGTACTAATACCTTGTATACTCGACATTGTTTAGTGTTTCTTGATTACTTGTACACTCATCTCGACAGGAAGATAGAAACTTAGATCAACACAAACACTCAACCAATTCAACAATAATATTTCAATGAAGTATGGGCATAGTTTCTCGACCTAAAAAATATGATGGTGTGCAATTGGAGCCATGTCAGGCACCCATACCTATCTACAAAAATCTATGGATATTGGTCCTATGTGGTTGAACTCTCTCTCATGTTGTCACCTTTTTCCTTCTCTCTTCTTCTTCCCATTTTCTTTAAGTATGGACCTCATGCATTGTAAACGGATCTCTCATTTGTTCTAATGGTACCATGCCAAAATGGTGGCTGACTTCCCATGAGTTTTAGACCTTGGATTTGAGAATTTTTGATGTGTCCAATGCATCAGAATGGTTGTAATGGTATGTGCATATTAATCAACAATTTAATGAATAATGTGGCTCTGTTCTTCCCTTCTCCTTGTATTGTTGTTTTTTGCCTCTCATTTTCATGTGTTTTATGTTGTGGGATGGATTAAACCCATGGGTTCTTCATTTTTCTATGTTATTAATGTGTGGAATGAAAGGGTCGATGTAGTATTAGTATCAAGCGTGTATCTTCCCTCTCTTTTCTATCTTTCCCGTTGTTTTTATCCTCTTAGAGAGTGATAATTCCTTATTTCTAGTGCTATCACCGCTCCTTTTAGCTTAGGATTTACTTTCTACATATCTCCCTAGCTCCCTCTCTCTCCTTCATTACTTGGATGTATTAGTGTAGGTTAGCTTAGAGATAGTGTTAGCATTAGGTTAGATAGGTAGAGGAAGTCAACCTTTATCTGAGATATGTCTTAGGATGCAAGTCTCACATTTGGAGATAATCCCATGTTAAGAAAAAGTATTGATCTTCCATGATCAAATCTAGGGTGTTACTTTTGAGCTCCAACAGTAACCTTGGAGATTTCATCATAGTAAATTAGATCATATTATTTTTGAGGTGAGCATCAAAGTTATATCGATATGATACAACCTATTTTTTGAGCATGCCATTGATTATTCTTGCTCGGGTAATTGTTTATGTATATCTTATTGTTGATTTGCTTATTGGTACCAAAATTCACATATATTGGAAAACACAACAAAAACAAACACAACATCTAGAGATAATTTTCTACGATGACTTATCCCTTTACAAAACATATCTAATTTGAGCTAATATATGTGATGTGGCCATCATGAAATCCAATTTGTGATCCATTCCATTGATACCATGTGGAATATCTTCAGACCTACGCACTTGTTATACATCCAATATAATATCATGAAACAAATAAATATATTATTGGTATAAATGTTCGGTCTCTTCACATGCTTACTACATTGGAGGCGTCTATTATGAGGAAGCAAGTCTTCCCTAAACGTTTGTTATCCACATGAATAATGACATGCAATTATGTCAAAAGGAATTTCCCATCTGGGATGGTCCAAGATGAATTTGACAGAATACATACATTGAAAATAGTATGGTACAGCTGACACGTATTTCACATATCCCGAGGAAAGAGAAAACAAACCAATAAAAATGATGCACACAAATTGTACTTATGAGAGAGGAAAAGGGGCGCTTGATCGTGAGGATTTTTTTGAGCCATCGATGACTTTGCAGGGGATTAGAATTGTGGGTTATTATTTCCATCAATGTGCCATACACATTTTATTCCTTCATGATGGCGTATATCGTAATGGTGGTTTGATGACGCCTACGAAACGTAATGGTTTGATGACACTCAGAAAAATGTAATGGAGGTTGAATTTTAGGATGTTAGAGCCATAATATCAAGAATGTCCTAAATGATCTTGAATATAGCTATAGGTCGAACGGTGTGGTGAAAGCATAGACACCCACCTCGGTGCACAACCTCTCTCTTTGTAGAAAATATACAATATTATACAATGAACAACATAAACATAATAATAAAATAACTCAAATAACATATTAAATATCAAACCAACACTACTGTGGGTTATCCATTAATTAAATCAGAAATTGTCAAAGCTTCACTCATACAATCAAGTCATGCGTGCGTAAGGTACATGTGCTTTCAATGCACCATACTTTCTTGCAAAACAATAAAAATTATTGTTAATTAAATAGAAATTAACTCTCCCTAAATTTACCCACTAACTAATCTTAATAGAGATTTTACAAATATGAACCACTGTTTAAAAATACCGCATATGTGCATGCTTTAAAACTGATTTCTTTTTGTTTTATTTGATTTTTATCTATTTCTGAAAAACAAAAATCAACTAGAATTAACTAAATCTGGAGGCATGTTAAACTAAAGCTAAATTTCTCTTTCCTAAAAGCTACAGTGAAAATTATACATGCAACACATGCATATTTCCAACACTCCCCCTTAATTTCAAACATGTAGCTTTCACTATTCTAGAGTTGCGTTTGTATTTCCAAATCTCTCATGTACAGGATCACAAACTCCTAAAAAATCTCTCAAGTATTCAAAAACTTCCTTTGCCAAAGCCTTTGTAAAAATGTCTGCAAACTGAACTTGAATCTGAAAAATTTAAGATGAATTTCCTTGTTGTTTACCATCTCCTTGATGAAATGATACCTCGTATCAATATTCTTGCTCCTCTTATGAAAAACATGATTTTTGGACAACGCTATTGCTAAGTTGTTGTCACAAAAATCAGCATAGCTTCCTCTTATTTCTATTGTAAATATATCAACACTCTTCTTATCCAAATAGCTTGACATGTTACTCCTATTGCTTCTACATACTCTACTTCTACTAAAGATAACATGAAAATGGGATGCTTCTTTGATGCCCATGAAACCACTCCTGTTCCAAAAAGAAAAGTATAGCAGATGTGTTTTTCCTGTCATTTATACTTCCAACATTGTCACTATCTATATAACCAATGATTTTGAACTCATCTGAACTTGAATAAAGAATTCCATGATTCTTTGTTCCACACACATACCTCAAAATTATTTTTCCATCTTTCCAATGTGAATATTTTGGAGATTCCATGAACCTTGATATGAGGCTCACACCATACATAATATTAGGCCTTGTGGCCATCAAATACATAAGACTTCCAACCAAATTTTTAAACAATGTTGGATCCACACATGATCCTTCATCCTCTTTGCTCAACTTTAATCCTATTGCAATTGGTGTTGGCGCGACTTACAATTCAACATGTTAAACATTTTCAAAACATCATTTACATACTTTACTTGTGAGATAAAAAATTTACCTTCTAATTATTGGACGTCAATGCCCAAAATGTAATGCATAATACCAAGATCTGTCATCTCAAATTCCTTCTTCATGGCTGATTTTAATGACTTTGTAGATAGATTTCCAGTAATGATCAAATCATCTACGTATAAACAAACAATTAGAATCTTACCTTGCTCATTTATCTTGGTGTATAGGGTAGGCTCACTGCTGCTCCTACTAAAACCATTCTATGTCAAATAAGAATTAATCCCACTGCATCAAGCTCTATGTGCTGTTGCTTGAGACCATAGAGTTCTTTATTCAATCTTTATACCTTTCCTTCATGACCTTCAATAGCATAACCTTTTGGCTGATTTACATACACTTCCTCTTCAAGGAAACCATTCAATAATGTTGATTTAACATCCATATGATAAATAGGCTTTTTTTTTGAGATGTAATAGCTAAAACCATTCTTACCGTATCCAAATGTGCTACTGGTGCAAACGTTTCATTGTAGTCAACTCCATATTGCTGCGTAAAACCTCTTGCTACCAGCCTTGTTTTATGTTTTTGTACTTTTCCATCAGCATTGTATTTGGTCTTGTAGACCCACTTGACTCCTATCATGTCCTTTCCTTTTGGAAGATCCATCAGCTCCCAAGTCTGATTCTTCTCTATAACATCGATCTCATCATCCATGGCTTGTGCCCAAACTTCATTCTTTATAGCCTCTTCAAAATATATTGGATCTGCAACTTGAGAAAATAATGTAAAAACTGAAAATGAATTAGTTGTATCAACATTATAAATCTCACTAAGACTCCTTGTTTTTCACTGTGCATGACTATTTGATGTAGGACTACTTTGTGGTGATGGAGTTGCTTTTGGTGTCTCTTGCATGGCTGAAGATGGCTAAAATATTAAAACCTCCGAATCAGTAGGAGGTGTAGCTTGTGACACAACTTGTGGTGCATGTCCAAGATTTGTGGATACAATACCTTGCTACTCTAAAGTTTCATCTGCCATATCATCATGCAGAATAACCGCTTCTATACTCACCATTTTCTCTATACTTCCATCCCATGCTTCATTTTAAATAAATTGTACATCTTTGTTGATCACGACCTTTCCAAAGTGACCGGATTGTAAAACTTGTACACTTTTGTATTCTCTGAATACCTAACAAAGATACACTTTTCTCCTTTTTTTGTCTAACTTATTTGTTAGCTCATCATGTACATGTGCATACACTACACAACCAAAAACTCTGAAATGTGAAACATTGTGTTTCCTATTAGTCCATGCTTATTGAGGAACCATGTTCCTAACAAGTTTTGTTGGCCACCTATTAAAAATAAAAATAGAAGTTGCTACTGCTTCTGCCCAATAATCATTTGGAAGGTGTTTTGCCTTCAACATACTTCTTGCCATCTCCATGCTGGTTATGTTCTTTTTTTCTCACACATCATTCTTGTTTTGTGGTGTATGCGTAGTAGTAAACTACTTGTGTATAACATGATATTTGTAAAAACTAATAAATTCATTAGAAACATACTCACCTCCTTTGTCATGTCCTTAGAAACTTTGATGTAGTATCCACTTTGCTTCTCCACTAATGCCTTGAACTGCTAAATGTATCAAAGACATCTGATTTATGTCTTAAAAATAAACCCATGTCTTCCTTGTGTAATCATCAATGAATGTCATAAAATATGAACAACCTCCAATAGAAGTTGTTTGCATGGCTCCACATAAATCTGAGTGCACAATTTCAAGTGGTGCACTTGCTCTTGTTGTTTTTCCAACTGGGAAAGAATCTTTGTGTTGCTTCCCCAAAATACAACCTTCACATACCCTTTCTCGGTTTCTGAATCAATGGAAAACCTTTAACCATATTATTTCTATGAAGTAAATTCAAACCTCCAAAATTCAAATGTCCATACCTTAGATGCCAAAGCCATGATTCATCTTTCATGATTGAATGAAAAGCTGATTGTGTTCCTTTAACATAGGAATCAACTATATTTGCGTAGGAACCAACACAAAAAACTTGCTTGATGTATCACAGCCCGATTTTCATTGGCGTAGGACTTTATTACCTTAACACAGTGCACTCTGTACCTCGGTGCAGACTCTTTTACCTTAGTGCAAGACTCTTTTACCTTAGTGCAAGACTCATCTGTTTGAGCGCAGGACTTAGTAGAAGACTAATTTGACTCGGCCAAGCAGACTTGGCCGCGAATTGAGCCGCTTGAATTTTCTGCAAACAGATCTGATTTCTTATTTTTTCTAGGTTTTAGTATCAAAGGGAACATCCTATTGTTTCTCATCTTCACTTTTTCCATCAACTGAGTGCTAGGAGTTTTGTCCACAATCACGCACTCATTGTCTTCCATATAGACTCAGTATCCTTTCTTTACCAATTTTCAATACTCATAAGGTTATGTTTAAAACCTATAACATAGTAAACATATTGCATACTTTTTTTTCTCCCCCTATCTAGTTAGAATACTAACCATGCATTTTCCTTTTACAGACACAATATTGTTATTTCCAAGAGTTACATCACTCTGTAACTGAATCATCCAAACTAGAAAACAAATCTATATTACTTGTCATGTGATTACTATGTAACCCGAATCAAAATACTATACATCACATGGAATCTCTTTTGAAAATTACATTCAATAGGGGATAAAGAAGGTATTGCTTCAACAATCCTTGTGTGTGCAATAAACATAGGTTTAGGAGTAGAACTTCCAACCTGATTTTGATTTTGCCTCTCCTCATCATATTATTTTTTCTTGCAATCATAAGCATAATGTCCGTACTTCTTGCAATAATGACACTAAACATGATACTTATCTTGTCTCTAACCATAACTGTGTTCTTGACTTTTCCTCTTCAACCTAATTTTGATGAACTACTGTTGCGCCTCTAGATGGACTTCTTCCTCTGCCTCTTGGGCTGAATCTTCCTCTCCCTCTTCCACATATATCTATTGTCTGAGATGCAAAATCTTGATCTAAAATTGCATGTGATATATTTATCCCTTGTTCATGATTGATTAGTGATGCATGCAACTCATCAATCGAAAACTAACTCAGATCCTTAGTTTCTTCAATAACAACAACTAGAGGATAAAATTTCATAGGAAAAATCCTAAAAATCTTCAATAATCCTCCTGTCTTCAAGAGTCTCACCATGGGATTTTATTTGATTGACTAATCCAACTACATAAAAAAATGATTCTACAAAATCTAAATCTTTCATTGTTAAATTCTTGAAATCTCTACGAAGATCAGTAGCTCAGCGGTTTTTAATTTCTCCTTACCTTGATATGCAACTTGTAGTGTGTCCCATGTAGTATTTGCTTGACTGGATGCTACCACTCTGGGAAGGATGCTTTCATGCATTGCCTGATGAATATAGAAAATATCTTTGTCATATTTCTTCCGTAATTCCTTTAAAGTATCTTTCTCTTCTTGAGAAAGTGTGTTATATGTTGTTACAACTGTGGGCTCTATCTACCCATTCTCAATGATCTCCCACATGTCCTGAGATCTGAATAGTGCCTTCATGGTCAATGACCAGTATTCATAATTATTTCCATTAAATTGCGGTGTCTGCATACCGGATGTAGAAGCCATAGTTTGTTACCAATTTAATAATCTTCTTCAAAAACAACACTCGATACCACTTTGTAGAAAATTTGTAGTCTTATACAATGAACAACATAAAAAAATACTAAAATAACTCAAATAAAATATTAAATATCAAACCAACACTACTGTGTGTTCTCCATTAATTAAATTTGCACATTGTCGAGCTTCAACACATACAATCAAGTTTTGCGTATAATCAGTGTGCTTTCAATGCACCATAATTTGTTGCAAAACAATAACAATTGCTGCTAATTAAATAGAAATTAAATCTCCCTAAATTTACCCACTAATTTATCTTAACATAGCTTTTACAAATCTGAAATACCATACATGCTTTAAAACTGATTTCTTTTTTGTTTTATTTGGTTTAAATCTATTTCCTAAAAATATGAATTAACTAGACTTAACTAAAAATGGATGCATGCTAAAATAAAGCTGACTTTTGCTTTCCTAAAAGCTACGGTGGAAATTATACATGCAACACATGCATATTTCCAACATGTTAGTGGGATTCTCACCTTGCATTTGTTTTTTCAATGTTAGTAATGGGATTAGTCCATGGCAGGGCTGTTTCACCACCTTCGCTTCTGGGTGGAAACAAGTGCAACGTGCATCCTCCAGCTCCTCTCCTTCATGTCCACCAATTCATTTCCCTCTCCTCTTCCCTATGGATTCCCCATTAACCAAACCCAAGCTCTCAACCTACCCGGTGCATGCCAAATCATCACCCACCATGCACCAATTAATTTTAATATCAATCACAAACCTATTATATATTTTATGTTGGGATTTTTTTTTATGGTGTTCATACATGTGTTAAACACACTCATGGTTACTGGTACTTTTGATTTATTGAGCAGGTGCAAGTGTTTCTCCAATGTCTTCTCTAAGTATATGCCTAATTTTATATTTTTTCATGCTAGATAGGATCAACAATTAACAATAAATTTTCTAACGAGAATGTGTTTCTATATTGATTTCAAATGTTTCGTGCATGACAACAACAACAGATGGTCCATCAATTTTAACAGTGAATCTCCTTCTACAAGTTTTCTATTAGCTCCATCTACAGTTGGAATTGCCCCATCTAGCCCGCATCCAACCTTAGACGCGAGATCTATTTTCACACCATCAATTTTTTTGTGTTATAGGGAATTATTTCTGAAGGCTTGTTTCGTGATGAATGGAGATGAAAATTTTCATTATTCCCCTTTCCCCTCTATTGAATAAAATATGCCTTAAGAGTTTCAACACCTATATAAATGGTGTGTGGTTCATGTTATCTATGGGTGCATTTAGTATAACTTAGTCCTCTAATTGTCTAATATTACACTAGAAAGTACATTTTATATTTCAATTTTTAGAAGAGAAATAAATGGCCAAAAACTTACTAATTTTTCCCTATGACTTCTTTGCTTCCTTGGCTTTCATAGGTGTTTTTGAAAGTGGAGTTATTTAACCATAATTCCAATTTAACAGAGTTTGGTTACCTATGATTTGACTAATTTCTTGGCATTCAATGTGTTTTTGAGTGCAGCTTGTCCATACTTTCACCGTGCCTTACTAATTGTTTGGTAAAAGAGTTTTGTCTTAGTTTCCCATTGTATAGAGGGACAATGTCATCTTTGCATTGTATTTACGACTTGGAAGGATGCAAGATTTTGAGCATTTTTATTTTTAAGAAACATATTGGAGGGATTTTTATAAGCAATTGTAACATATCCCTTTGTTGGGATTTGTACTTTGGCGACTTTAATGACAACGTGCTTTACCAAGATCTCCACCATGCCGACTACACCCCTTGTAATAGTCCATGACCTCCTTGATGTGTACTCGATCGATTACCATGAGGTGGTTTTGAATTTACATCACTACCATGCGGGTGCACCCATGTTGACATTAAATCTATGATCTTTGTTTTGCTATACTACCATGTTTCTATATGACTGTCTAGCTCTAGAAGTTTTTCTAAAACATAGTTGATCTTGGGTGTTTTGTATTTAAATGTCACAATTATTGTTATGTGGTCATGGAAACCTTAAATTCCCTCTTTGCAAAAGTATGAAAGAAAGATAGGTGCAAACTCAAATTATAAAATAGTGCACACACGAACATGCATTTACATAACTATCGGACCATTTTCACAAAAGACTTTAGAGTTATATTGCTACCCGATCTATTTAGCTACATCAATGTTGGCTTGTTAGGCCTAATTGTAGTGTGTTGTGGTTGCTTGCGGTGTATTATAAATAAGTGTTCTTTCTATAACTCGAATGTATGTTTATTTTGCTACATACCCTCATACACATATACATATATTTTCATATTCAAACATACGTTTTATGTATCTTCTCGCATACTTAGTTGGACTTGTTTTATGTTGCGTTTTTACAATGTTTATCTTCAAAATTGTGATTTTATATGCATTCTTTTAAAAATAAAAATTCTCGTGATTTTTTGATGTTGTCTATGTTTAAGGTTTTCAATTTTTAAAATTCGGAAACCCAAACATATATTATTTTTTGGTCATACCTTCCCTTTCCCAACCATAGACCATTCATAAATATTGATCTTCACGAGATGGTTCTCCTTTGCCAAATTCTCCTAACATATTTCTTTCGTTCCAAATTGACCCTTCACACCACCTCCACTCTTCACTCCTCCACTCTAATTGCTAGTTGCTATGAGATACTACCTTATTTCCTAATGTTTTTTCCCTGTTTCAAAGGAAGACACATGGATTTACGGTATTAACTAGCTCCGTTTACATTTTCATCTGGTAGGTAATGGGAATACTAGGACTACAAAGTCACTTCAAAATCAAAGGCCTGATAATGCAGATAGTTGCTTAAGGTTTTGAATCATTGAGCTGTTTTTTCATATAAAAATTACGCATAGGTTGGAGCAAAAAAATGGGGTTCGAACGTATGAAACCCCCACTTGCTACTAAATCTCCCTTTGTCCTTATTTCCATCACCACATTCTTCAAAACTCTTAGTTTTTTGTCACTCCTTCAAACTAATTTTTCACAAAAACACTATTTATTGTCTTCTCAAATGTGGCCTTATGCTAATCGTTGCTAAAAATAGATATGGGCATCCTCACACGACATAGAAACTGTTTCACCAAATGTAATCAACAGGTTTCCAACATGATCTGTTCCCGTTTGCATACTCCCATCCTGTGCCAAATTTGGAGGTTTCAAACAGGGTGCGAAAATTTACCGTGTAACCATTTTGTTTACAAAGCAAAAGGTTCTAATGTTTTTCCTGCATCCTCATAGATCATTGATGTTGTTTCACTGAATAAACAATAAAGTCGAGAAAGGCCATGAATCTTGCCGCTTTATGTAGATATGTCTTCAAAATGTGGGAGCATGAAACTAGCCTGCCTATTGTTCACCAAAATGCTTGGAAGAAACGTGACCTCATGGTCTGCAATGATTTCCAAATATGCACCAAATTGTGTTCTTGATACGGAAAGGGAGCTATCAAACATGGCATGTCTCAGTAAAATGGAGTCTCGTGGACTAAATGCCTCACCAAAATGATGTTTCGTCGAATGTGTTGATTTTTGGATATGAATAAAATGGGTTTGTTGAGAAACTCTTGGATATTTTAAAGAAAAAGCAGCAAAATGGGAGAGAACATGGTATGGAGGTCCAAACTTAAATACAATTGAAAATGGATTTTTGTCAAGTTCTAGTTGTGACTGCACATACAGACATGTATGAAAAATGTGGAAGTGTACAACATGCTACTTGTTTGACAAAATGCCTCAATTAAACATGGTCTTACCAAATGCAATAATTGTAAGATATGTACAAAGACGGTTTTCTAGAGGAGGATTTAAAACTTTTCCCAAAAATTCCTCAAAGCAATATGTTGTCTCATGGACGAGGGTTTATTACAAAGATCTAGGATTTTTCTAAGCAAACACAATTGTAAGGTGTATAGCCAAAATTGACAACCTTTTTCAGCTTTCTACATTTGGAGTTTTGGAATGGATTATGGAGATCCATGATAACCTAATCAAAAGTGTATTTTGCTCAGATGTTGTAGTCAAAGTGCCATAATAGGCATCCACACAAAATGTGGAAGCATATAAAGGCTTGCAATTTTTTTGACAAAGTGGTTAATGCAAATTTGATCTAATGGACAACAATGATTGCAGGGTATGCAACATATGGCTATAATAAGCATTTGTTTGAACTCTTTGAACTAATGATTCACTCTATATTCAATTCTAATCATGCAAGATTTGTTTATGTTGTATCTGCATGTAGTCATGCAGGCCTAGTGGATATGTGGTACAAATACTTCAACTTTGTGATTGCTTCTTATTGGATTATGACTCCAATGGATCACTATCTATTTAAGGTTCAAATTATTTGCAATGTTGGCTATCTTAAGGAATCTCTTAAATTTATCATTGAAATGCCAATATAACTTGATGTGATTGTGTTGGTGTGTTTTCTCTGGGAGCTTGTTGAACACATAAACAAATAATAATGGGAGAATTTGTGTACATTTATGTAGTATTGAGCATGCGGGTGATGTTGGTACGAATATTATTGATGGGAGATGCATGAATTTAAAAGCTACGTGGATGTATTTAGACTGAAGCCCATAAAATAGTACATGATTTTGTGGGTACAAGACATATCATGCACACAAACATGTGAAATCTATGCAAAGTTGGGGAAACTATCTCAAGTGATGAAGGGAGTAGGGTATATAACCCGTAGATAAGACCCGAACTAAATGATGTGGTAGATAAAGAGAAAGAAGTGTTTCTTTGCGACCATAGTCAAAATTTAGCGGTTGCATTTGTGTTGATAAATCCCCTTGAATAACTATTGAATTTGTCAAAAACCGCCGAGTATGTAATGACTGCCACGCTACAACCAAACTTTTTATTCAAGATTGTTGCAAAGATAATTTGAACTTATCTTCAAGATTTTTGAAAGAAAAATTGTTCTCAGAGATAAAAATTGTTCCCATCATTTTAATCACGAACAATAATCTAGAGTTCATTTCTAAGTGCGTGGTGTCATACTTGAAGTGGTAATTAGGAGTCCATATCTACTTAGATTTTGAAAACATGTCATGTTTAAGTGTTCATAGAGCTAGACCATCATGTTGACTTGATGCAATCAAGTTGTATATTATGCATCGCTAATTAGATATATTCACACAACATACTAAGTCGATCTTAAAGGATTTTTTTATACTTCTCTAGGATGATGAATGGTCCAAACCATAAGGGTTTGGTTTTCCCTGTACCAGAGTTTTCAGATTTAAAGCTTTTGTGACAATTGTCATTCTTGTCTTCTAATTATCGTTCACGACTTTTCTACATTCAAATTTTATTTCTGCAAGTTCTGTTTTTATCTCCAGCAACACACTACACTAATTCCAACACTTCAAACATTCAAAGAACTGTCATTAGAAGGGTATTCAAGTGGAATAGCAATTAATGAATCTGTGAATTCCATTTAAGCTTTTGCATTTAAGAGTTTACATATCATTTACACTCTTTGGTGATTGCATCAGCTCTAACTAGGTTCAAGATCATCTAATTTAAATACGCCTGACCATGAATGTAAACAAGAAATATAAGTAGCCATGTCACTTGTTAAAGCTCCAATGGTGCCAAGAAGCAAGGATATAGCCATTTACTTCAACGTGTATGAGTAATTTACTAAAAATACAAGTAACGTATTTCTAACAAATATGGCATTGAGTGTATATATCTAATGATACTGATACTATATACTGGCAAGAATCAACATCAAGAAGATTTGTTATAACTAAAGTTCACCCATATACTGTTGCTATATCTTTTCCAAGTCTGAAGGTCTTAGATTTCTTAGTTTGCTAGTCTTGAATTTGTCTTAGTGGGAGAAATTTTGCAAAGGCAGACAAATTGACTGTCCACTCTTTTAAGGTTTTCTGGACTGTCCAAAGTTGTAATTTTGAAAATTTCCAACTCTTTAAAGTAAACATATGACCGTTTGTCAAAAATAATATGACCTCATTTATTCTGAAATATTTTTAGGACTTCTATAATGTTTTTGTTGTGGTCCTTCTAATTGCGTAATATAAATGGTGACCAATTTTTTTCACAAAATGCACAATATATCACATGCCGATTTCCTAAGGATGTTTATTCATGTTAATTAGATGAACCCAAATGAAATTATAAAATAGACTTACGGATTTGGGCAAGCAAATTCATTTGTGCTGCATTTCTTCCATGTAGGAACATCATTTGACAAACTATCCTGTTACCAAAATCAAGAAAAAAATGATTACTGCGTATAATGTAACAGTATGCATGCATAAAGATCAACTCTAAATCAAGAAAAAAATGATTACTGCATATAATGTAACAGTATGTAACAAATCTGTCTGCATGATAAAAAAATGGAATGAATTGAGCAATCTTCAAATCTAAATCATTTTAACATTCTAAATACGTGAGAATGGCTTAAGTACGGATGATCATTATTTCTAGGTTGGGAAAATATGGCCTTAACAACTTGTAAATATGAATATACTACTCATAAAAATGACAGCGACTGATCATTTTCAGTCCATTCCCTCAATGCCAAAGTGGTATGACCCTCATCCAAAACTAAGCAAATAGAGCTCTAAAGCGCCATCTAGAACATATAAAAATAATTTCTCTCTTAGAAGACAGGAAATTTTATATGTGCATTTTGCAAATGGTTTGACTCTAAGTAGATTCTAGTCCCACAACTAACTCTAGAGTTGGTGAAAGGAACAATACAACATTTATATATCTTCCTTGAGGTCTGAATGGGAGTAATCAGTGAAGAAATTTAAAAAGCTACCATTATTGGCCAAAGAAAACTACCAGACTGGCTAGACTCTCATGGGAAGATTATTAAACCAGATCTTATTAGATATTTGGATATCTCCTTCAGTATTAATGTTTTCCCATCTGATAGGTGTTAGAGAACTCGTAGAAAATATTTCAAAGGAGACGAAATTATGCAACTTGTAAGTCTTCCAGATATTTTGCTTACTTACAGTTTTGTACTGCCAACAATCCAACTTGCAATTTTTTTTTTTTATGTAACTTTTATCCTTTTGATGAAGCAATATAGGAGCCAAGGTTTCCATACAAACAGAGAGTATCTTCTTTCTTTCTCCCTATCCTATCCCTTAGTAACTTAATAAATATGAATAAATTTGTTGATGGACTTCTGCAAGTCTTATTGATTACAAACTGTCAAAAAATCAAAATGCCAGTGAAATCGATATTTCCTTATCGACAAAAACGTAAATCTCAGTACTTCCAGAAAAACTAAATATCTGCTTTGTCACACATTAAATGCTCAAGAAAGGATGTAGTGCCCACATTTTTATAGCCTCAGTTATTTGTTGTTCTCTTTACTCATAGACATGTTTTGACAGGGATTTGACATATTTTGGACATTATGTTAGGATATTTGACCTCCTTAGACATGTATGGAGATTTGGGCATATAGCGCCAATTTGACTTGATTACTATGTTGACACCTTATCGTATGATGTTACGGATACTAACTGATATGATGTTGTTTGGACCTTATTTATATATGATGGATACTCAGTTTAGTTGCGTGTTTGGATTTTATGGATGTATGTCACTTTTATTTATAGTTATGGCTAACTCATGGTAAATTGTGTATAATTATGCATGTTGTCACATTTTCGATTTCAGGATGATGATATGCTAGCATAGATTTCATTGATCGCTTATTGAGTAGTTGATTTACATTGTATCAGACAGGTGCGTTTAATGTGTGCAATGAGTGTGCAGGTAACAGGTCACAGGAGAACGTGGGATTCAGGGCAGCTACACAAATTTTACACAAGCAGCCCACGGGCTAAGTCCTAACCATGTTTATTGTATGAGGCCTTAGTATTAGATTTCATTATTTTGGGCACCATGAGTGACCCTCATTTGTAATGTAGTATGTCATGTAATATTAATCTTGTTTAGGATGTTTAGTTGCTTTGTAAACTTGATTTGGGGACTTAATGGTCCCCACTTGCATTTAGTTTTGTGTTTGGGTAATGGTGTATTTAATTAGAGGGGATTAGGGTCACATGTGAACCCTTGGGTGGGCCCCACATCCTCTACACTTGTGCCCAAATGTGCCAAACCCGAAATTTGGCTATTTTAGGCATTTTAAGTGACCTCTTTTTAGTTTGGGAGTTCCTTAGCATGAAAATAGGCCCTTGGACCCTACCTAATAGGTAGGGGGGCTTAATTCCAAGGCATAGAGGGAGTTTCCTTCCATTTTGCCTCCCTTTGGTCACATCCATGTAAGGTGGATGGGTATGTGTGTTTTGTTAAAAGTTGCACAAGTTTGTTTTGTTTTTCATTTTGGGTAATTTGGGAGAAGAGGGTTAAAAGCTATTTTATCTTTTCTCTCTTTTATTTTGAGAATCTTTGACCTTGAGGGAAGAGAGGGGTGACACATGTCACCCCCTCATTTGTGAGGATATTTGTTGGCTTCTCTTCAAATTCTCCCTCATGGGGGAAGAAGAGAACCTTTTTTTTGGGAGTTTTTGCTTGGGAGCTTGGAATTTTGGAGCTAGAGCTTGCTTGGATAAAGAAGTGGAAAAGTTAAAGTGTTGGAGAGTTTTTTGAGGTAGGCTCCTTGAGCTCATTTTATGTTTCATATTTTGATTAGATCTTAGCCTTGTTTTTGTCTAAAATGTGTGTGTGTTGTTCTTGTGTTGTGGCTATTTGTTGAGTATGTTTTTTTAATTTTTCTCCATCCATCATATGGCATGATGGATTTTGGAGTTTGTGGGGGAAGAGAGAGGGATTTTTCCCTCTCAAACCTCATGGCTTGATGGGCAAGCCATGTAGGTTATTGTTACTCCCCTCAAATGGTTTTGAGGTGGGGAAGGAGGTTCATATGGTTTGAACCCCCTTCCCCATTTTTGGAGAGGAAACCCAATGGGTTTGAAAATCCTCCCAAGAAGGATTTTGGTGAATGGGTGGAGGAATAAGGAGGGTTTGATGGCTTGGAGAAATAAATAGGTGGTGAAGATTTTTGTTTTATGGGTTTCTAAAGTGAATCACATTTTTGGCACCTAGGATATCTCTTCTTCTCTTCCCCATTTTGGAGGTAGGACATGGTTTCTCCTCTTTTTTTGTTTTTCCTTCCTTGCAACTTTTGGTGTTTTGTTAGTGTTTGGATTGTCTTGAGTGTGAAAATTTAATGTTGATATGCCTCCCTATATCTTGTGAAAAATTTGTGGAAGTTAGTTCTCTCTCCCATGGGCTTGGGGGAGGCTAGCATGTCTTCCAACCTTGGAAAGACATGTAATGATGCCTAAAGGTTGGGTGGTTAAACAAGCCTTTTCTCCTTGTGTTAGATTCTTTGCAAGTTTTTGAAGTTGGAGCTCAAGTGGAAGTTAGTTGGAGTTACTTATCATCTTGGTTCCCATTGTTCTTCTTCATCTTTTGTGGACATCACTATCATTGTAATTATAAGAAGATGGCTATGTGGAAGCCTTCAATTTCTTGTAAGTTTTTTTTTTTGTATTTGAAAGTACTTATAAACTTGAGACATGTTTGTTTGAATAATCTCTCCTCATCCTTGCAAAGGAGCTTGTGATGGGATTCATTTTGAGTAGTTATATATTTTAGAAATATATGGCACATTGAGTTTAATCTTCTTGGAAATGAAATATCGTAATAAAATGTCTCTTTTATTAAGAATTTGTTGTAACCGTTACTTGAGAAGGAAAGTTGATTTATTGGAAGGAATGTGAGTCTCTTAATAGTTACTTTCTTACAAAATTTGGTGGTTTTATATAAAGAGATGAAGTTAGTTTACACTCTCCTTTTCATGTTAAAAACTTAATAGGTGCTTGCATAAGAAAGCCAATTTTAAGATGTGTGTTCAATGTAGCAACTTACTTTGACATGTTTCTAGTTTCTTCTCTTGATTGAAATACAACACTACATGTCTTCTTTTCACATAAAGAAATAAATCATTTTAGACTAGATTCAATTTCAAAAAAATAATATAATAACTTATTAAGATTCATAGACCATGTAAAAAACAACCCAAGTTTATTATTTTTCAAATTGTGACATTACCTCCTTCCTAAAGTATTATATAAGATATTTAAGTAAATGTCATTTATTCATATTTTAGAAAACAACTACATTAAGTTCTTACATAGTAGTATGTTATTTAATATTCATTATCGTAGAGAATACTCTATGGTAACTTTCAAAATACGATATATCATAAAAATAAATAAATAAATATATATCTAGGTTTATAATACAAAATGTATTAATTAATAAAATTGTTACATTGTTATACAACTTACCAGAGTAAAACAAACATATATATATATATATATATATATATATATATATATATATATATATATATATATATATATTATAATAATTCTTTGACTTTTATTACGAAATGAAAATTTAAAACAAAGAAATTTTATGTTTTTTTGAAAAGTTCGGTGGGAGGAAATTCTTTTAATGTATTGAAAAGCATAGTAAATAGGAATGGTGGGGAGGGTCGAACCCCTCCCCAAACTCCGTGCACCCTCATCCACCGATCCCCACACCTGCACCACCGTCCATTCTCCCCTCCACCGCGCACCCCCACACCCCAACTCCTCTCCCCACACCGTCCTCTCCCCCTTCCCCACGCGGATACCTCTCCTTCTCCATCGCGCAGGCCTTATCCCTCCAAACCACTGTCCCCACCCTCCAAAATCCACGGCCTACTCTTCTCCAAAACCGCCGCCTCGTACTCTTAAAGCCATGGCACCACAAATCCGTTGTTTTTCCTTTGGGGTTTCAAAGTAATTAGATGTAATCTGGGCTTACCAATACATTTGTTATATATAAGTAAAAAAAACCAGGTAGTTTCCTCTGTAACAGATTAAATAACTGCAATAATCATGTGAGTATAAAGGGAAAAATCCCAAATCTAAGGAGATTTCAGTTGGGTATGCATGCAAAAAAATAAAATAAAATAATAGTGCAATATTGTCAAGCTCCTTCTCTTCAAGAGAGAAACCCCCCATGAATCCACCTTTTCCTTGAGCTCCTCCACAACCTGGACATTCAAATGACAACACAAGACAAGTGAGAAAAGGAATAGAGAAAAGAAAAGAAAACATAGAGATAATTAGGGCAACTTTAGGGTAAAATTTGAAATCAATGGTCAGGATTAGGTTTGATCCAAGGGCCCAAAATCAACCCTACATACTTTAAGTCATGGGCATTTTAGGGGATTGAGAAATAAAATTAAAGGGGATGAGTGTGTAAACTATTAAGCAAAAGGGGGGGAAAACTAATTAATTTAAAAAGGTGTGTGGATTTATTTTGGGGACCTTAGTAAGCTAATTAGAAATAAATAATTAATTTGTTTTGGGTAAACTAAAGTTGTATAAATTAAATTATTAACGGGAAATGGTTCAAAAAGGACTAATATTAATTAATCTCTTCAAAAAAAAATTTACCCAAAATTTTCTAGTCGAATTTTAGTGTGGTTTCAAAGTCCCCGAGGTGAGGTGCTACATTTGGTATCGAGCATGAAATTTGCACACACGGACACTCGAGTAATTAATTAACTAGTCGACGATATTTTAATAACATTAAAATAAATAAATTAAAAAATAATGGATTAAATTCTTTTTCCGCAATCGTTATAATTTAATAATCTCTTTTCTCACCTCGTACATAGGATGACACCCTTGAGGCATCGATTGGTTAGGGGTTTGGGACGTAGTTCACCTACGCCCAACCACAAGCACCCGAGTTAGGGCCTCAGATCTTAGAGGCTCTTCAACAGTTGATCGGTGTGGTGCAGCAGTGGCTTCCACCACCACAGGAGGCGAGAGAGGAGAACATCCAATCAGGATACGAGGATCCGATAGGCAAGGACGCACACTCAAAGCCACTAGAGCATGTTACCCCTAGGTGGGAGAGGTCACGTAGCCCTTCCATTCACCGCAAGAGGGTGGCCTCGTACTTTCGTGAGCCGCCACACGCCTTCGAGGGACCATTTGAGGATAGGCGACCCCACTCACCTGTTGGACTGCATCGCCAGGACCGGGATACATGTAGTGTGATTAGAGATCTTCTTCGCTTGAAGCCGCCTAATTACACTGGCTCTACAAATGGATTTGGGGCCAAGTCATGGCTCCTTAGCCTGGACAGCTATTTTGGCTTGCATTCTTATGAGAGCAATGTCAAATCCAGGTTCACCATACACCTCCTCCACGACGCAGCAGAATTTGGTGGAGGAATGAGGAGTGGAAGATCCATTTGACTTACTAAATTTTCCCTATGACTTCTTTACTTCCCTGGCTATCAGAGGTGTTTTTCGAAAGTGGATTTATTTGACCATAGTTCCACTTTTACAGAGAGTTTCGTTACCGATTTGACTATTTTCTTGGCATTCAACGTGTTTTTTGAGTGCAGTTGTCTATACTTTTAGTGTGCCTTGCTAGTTGTTTGGTAAAAGAGTTTTCTCTTAGTTTCCCATTATATATAAGGGATAATATCATCTTTGCATTGTATTTACAGCTTGGAAGGATGCAAGATTTTGAGCATTTTAATTTTTAAGAAACATATTAGAGGGATTATTTGTAAGTAATTATAACATATCCCTTTGTTGGGATTTGTACTTTGGTGACTTTTATGACAATGTGCTTTACTAGCATCTCCACCATGTCGACTACACCCCTTGTAATAGTCCATGACCTCCTTGATGTGTACTAGGATGGATTACCATGGGGTGGTTTTGAATTTACATCACTACCATATGAATGCACCCATGTTGACATTAACTCTATGATCTTTGTCTTGCTATACTACCATGTTTCTATATGATTGTCTAGCTCTAGAAGTTTTTCTAAAACATAGTTGATCTTGGGTGTTTTGTATTTAAATGTCACAATTATTGTTATATGGTCATGGAAACCTTAAACTCCCTCTCTGTAAAAGTATGAAAGAAAGATAGAAGCAAAATCAAATTATAAAATAATGCACACATGAACATGCATTTACACAACTATCAGATCGTTTTCACAAAAGACTTTGGCGGGTGATATTGGGCCTGATTTATTTAGCTACATCAGTGTTGGCTTGTTAGACCTAATTGTAGCATGTTTTGGTTACTTGTGGTGTATTATAAATACGTGTCCTTTCTATAAATGAATGTATGTTTGTATTGCCACATACCCTCATACACGTGTACATATATTTTCATATTCAAACATACGTTTTATGTATCTTCTGCATAATTGGTTGGACTTGTTTTATGTTACGTTTTTACAATGTTTATCTTCAAAATTGTGATTTTATATCCATTCTTCTAAAATCAAAATTCTCGTGTTTTTCTTGATGTTGTTTATGTTTAAGTTTTCAATTTTTAAAATTCGAAACCCAAACATATATTATTTTTTGGTCATACCTTCCTTTCCCAACCATAAACCATTCGAAATATTAATCTTCATGAGATGGTTCTTCTTTGCTAAATTCTCTTTAACATATTTCTTTCATTCCAAAGTGACCCTTAACACCATCTCCACTCTTCCTCCACTCCAATTGCTAGTTCTATGAGATACTACCCTATTTCCTAACGTTTTTCCCGATTCAGAGCAGGATACATGGATTTGTGGTATTATCTAGGTTATAGGAATACTAGAGCTGCAAAGTCACTTCAAAATCAAAGGCATGAGAGTGCAGCTAGTGGCTTAAGGTTTTGAATCATTGAGCAGTTTTTTCATATAAAAATCATGCATAGGTTGGAGTGAAAAAAGCGTGACATAGACACTGCTTTCACCAAATGTAATCAACAGTTTACAACATGATCTGCTCCTGTTACTAGCATACTCCCATCTTGCACCAAATTTTGAGGTTTCAAACAGGGCATGGAAATTTATTTTGTAACCATGTTGTTTGCAAAGCAAAAGGTTCTAGTGTATTTCCCACATCCTCATAGATCATTGATGTTGTTTCACTGAATAAACAACAAAGTCGAGAAAGGCCGTGAATCTTGCCAGTTTCTGTAGCTGCAGTTGCTCGGTAGATATGTCTTCAAAATGTGGGAGCATGAAACTAGCCTAGCCTATTGTTCACCAAAATGCCTGGAAGAAATGTGACCTCATGGTCTCGCAATGATTTCAAGTATGCACCGAATTGTGTTCTTGATACGGTAAGGGAGCTATCAAACAGGTATGTGATTTGTTTGACAATAAAATGGAGTCTCGTGGACTAAATTCCTCACCAAAATGATGTTTCGTGGAATGCGTTGATTGCTTTGGATATGAATAAAATGGGTTTGTTAAGAAACTCTTGGATATTTTAAAGAAAAAGCAAGAAATAGATGTTCAAACCATTGAGGTTAGCTTTACTTCCATCCTGTTGGCTTGGGTATAATGGAAGAGAACATGGTATGGAGGTCCAAACTTAAATATAATTGAAAATGGATTTTTTTCAAGTTCTAGTTGTGACCGCACATACGATACATGTATGAAAAATGTGGAATTGTACAACATGCTACTTTTTTGACAAAATGCCTCAATTAAACATGGTCTCACCAAATGCAATAATTGTAAGATATGTACAAGATGGTTTTCTAGAGGATTTAAAACTTTTCCCAAAAATTTCTCAGCAATATGTTGTCTCATGGACGAGGGTTTATTACAAAGATATAGGATTTTTCTAAGCAAACACAATTGTAAGGTATACACCAAAATTGACAACCTTTTTCAAGATCCTCCCATCTTGTGCCACATTTGGAGTTTTGGAATGGATTATGGGGATCCATGATAACCTAATCATAAGTGTATTTTTTTCAGATGTTGTAGTTGCAGAAGTGCCATAATAGGCATGCACACAACATGTGGAAGCATATAAAGGGCTTGCAATTTGTTTGACAAAGTGGTTAATGCAAAATTGATCTCATGGACAACAATAATTGTAGGGTATGCATCGTATGGCTATAGTAAGCATTTGTTTGAACTCTTTAAACTAATGAGGCACTCTATATTCAATTCTAATCATGTAAGATTTGTTTGTGTTGTATCTGCATGTAGTCATGCAGGCCTAGCGGATATGTGGTACAAATACTTCAACTTCGTGAGTGCTTCTTATTGGATTATGACTCCAATGGATCATTATCTATTTATGGTTGACATTCTTTGCCATGTTGGCTATCTTAAGGAATCTCTTAAATTTATCATTGAAATGCCAATATAACTTGATGTGATTGTGTTGGTGTGTTTTTTTTGGGAGCATGTCGAACACATAAACAAATAAGGATGGGAGAATTTGTGTACATTTATGTAGTATTGAGCATGCATCATGATGTTGGTATGAATATTATTTATGGGAGATGCAAATCATTACATATTCGATGATTTTTGAAAACTTCAATAGTTGTTCAAGGGGATTTATCAACACAAATGCAATCGCTAAATTTTGACTATGGTCGCAAAGAACACTTCTTTCTCTTTGTCCTCCACATCATTTAGTGCGAGGTCTTGTATGGGTTATATACCCTACTCCCTTCATCATTTGAGATAATTTCTCCAACTTTTCATAGATTTCACATGTTTGTGTGTGTGATATGTCTCGTACCCACAAAATCATGTTTTATTTTATGGGCTTCAGTCCAAATACATCGATGTATCTTGCAAATGCATGCATTAGAAGGGTATTCAAAGTATTGTCAAGTTAGTGGGCAAAGATACATGGATGTATTTGGACTGGAGCCCATAAAATAGTACATGATTTTGTGGGTACAAGACATATCACTCACACAAACATGTGAAATCTATGCAAAGTTGGAGAAATTATCTCAAGTGATGAAGGGAGTAGGGTATATAACCCATACAAGACCCGCACTAAATGATGTGGGGTACAAAGAGAAAGAAGTGTTTCCTTTGCACACATAGTCAAAATTTAGAGGTTGCATTTGTGTTGATAAATCCCCTCAACAACTATTGAAGTTGTCAAAAACCGTGGAGTATGTAATCACCGCCATGCTACAACCAAACTTTTTATTCAAGATTGTTGCAAGAGATTGAACTTATCTTCAAGATTTTTAAGAAAAATTGTTCTCATAGATAAAAATTGTTCCCATTATTTTAATCACGAACAATAATCTAGAGTTCATTTCTAAGTGCATGGTATCATACTTAAAGTGGTAATTAGGAGTCCATATCTACTTAGATTTTGAAAACATGTCATTTTTAAGTGTTCATAGAGCTAGACCATCATGTTGACTTGATGTAATCAAGTTGTATGTTATGCATCGCTGATTAGATATATTCACACGATATACTAAGTCAATCTTAAAGGATTTTTTCATACTTCTATAGGATGATGAATGGTCCAAACCATAAGGGTTTAGTTTTCCCTGTACTGAGTTTTTAGATTTAAAGCTTTTGTGACAATTGTCATCTTTTCTTCTAATTATTGTTCACGATTTTTCTACATTCAAATTTTATTTCTGCAATTTCTGTTTTTATCTCCAGCAACACACTACACTAATTCCAACACTTAAAACATTCAAAGAACTGTCATTAGAAGGGTATTCAAGTAGAATAGCAATTAGTGAATCTGTGAATTCCATTTAAACTTTTGCATTTAAGAGTTTACATATCATTTACACTCTCTGGTGATTGCATCAACTCTAACTAGGGTCAAGATCCTCTAATCTAAATACATCTGACCATGAATGTAAACAAGAAATATAAGTAGCTATGTCACTTGTTAAAACTCCAATGGTGCCAAGCAGCAAGGATATAACCATTTACTTGAAAGTGTATGAGTAATTTACTAAAAATACAAGTAACGTACTTCTAACAAATATGGCATTGAGTGTATATATCGAATGATACTACTACTAAACACTGGAAGGAACCAACATCAAAAAGCTTTGTTATAACTAAAGTTCACCCATATACTGTTGCTATATCTTTGCAAAGTCTGAAGGTCTTAGATTTATTAGTTTGCTGGTCTTGAATTTGTCTTAGTGGGAGAAATTTTACAAAGGCAGACAAATCGACTGTCCACTCTTTTAAGGTTTTTTGGACTGTCCAAAGTTGTAATTATGAAAATTCCCCACTTTTTAAAGTAAACATTTGACCGTTTGTCAAAAATAATATGACCTCATTTATTCTGAATTATTTTTAGGACTTCTTGAATGTTTTCTGGTGTGGTCCTTCTAATTGCGTAATATAAATGGTGACCAAATTTTGTTCACAAAATGCACAATGTCTCACATGCTGATTTCCTAAGGATGTTTATTCATTTGTGCTACATTTCTTCCATGTAGGAACATCCCGTTACCAAAATCAAGAAAATAAAGATCAACTCACTCACATGGAAGGAAGAATCTGTCTGCATGATAAAAAAGGAATGAATTGAGCAATCTTCAAATCTAAATCATTTTAAAATTCTAAATACGTGAGAATGGATTAACGGATGATCACTATTTGTTTATATACAAATGATGTACAGATGCCTTCTTCAGTCCATTCTAAATATGTGAGAATGGCTTAACGGATGATCATTATTTCTAGGTTGGGAAAATATGGCCTTAACAACTTGTAAATATGAATATACTACTCCTAAAAATGACAGTGACTGATCATTTCAGTCCACCCCGTCGATACCAAAGTGGTATGACTCTCATCTAAAACTAAGCAAATAAAGCTCTAAAGAGCTATCTAAAAGGATTTGGAACATATGAAAAGAATTTCTCTCTTAGAAGACAAGAAATTTCATATGTGCATTTTGTAAATGGTTTGAGTCTAAGTAGGTTCTCTTCCCATAACTCACTCTAGATTTGGTGAAAGGAACAATACAACATTTATATATCTTCCTTGAGGTCTGAATGGGAGTAATCAGCGAAGAAATTTAAAAAGCTACCATTATTGGCCAAAGAAAACTACCAGACTGGTTAGACTCTCATGGGAAGATTATTAAACCAGATCTTATTAGATATTTGGATATCTCCTTCAGTATTAATGTTTCCCCATCTGATCCATGGAGATAGGTGTTAGAAAAGTCGTAAAAATATTTCAAAGGAGACAAAATTATGCAACTTGTAAGTCTTCCGGATATTGTGCTTGCTTACAAGTTTGTACTGCTAACAATCCAACTTACAAAAAAAAATTTATTTAACTTTTATCCTTTTGACGAAGCAATATAGGAGCCAAAGTTTCCATACAAACGCAGAGTATCTTCTTTCTTTCTCCCTATCCTATGCCTTAGTAGCTTAATAAATATGAATAAATTTGTTCATGGATTTCTGCAAGCCTTGTTAAGTACAAACTGCCAAAAATCAAAATGCCAGTGAAATTGATATTTCCTTACCGACAAGAACATAAATCTTAGTACTTCCAAAAAAACTAAATATCTGCTTTGTCACACTTTAAATGCTTAAGAATGGAACATAAGATAATTTTGTTAAGTTTAGTTTCGATTGATATAGGTTATTCTATTTCCATAGCAATTTAAGGGCAAAAATGTTCGAGGTAAAGGAGAGGGAGACATTTTTTTGAAGTTTGTTATCTCAATTTTCGCCCCCGAAAAATTGGTTCACCCACGAGCCCGCAAGAAAGAAATTCAAAATAATGGTTCCATTCGAATGAACCCACGCTTCAAATCCAACAAATAGGTTGCAGGTGGGCTCTAAAATGGAATAGCAGGGTCAGGAAAGAGAAGACAATGTCAAAGAAACCAGAGGCTCAAAGGAAAAGAAACGGCGAAGGCTCGAAGTCTTCGGGCTCTGCAAATGATTCAGAACGAGCCCCAAAAATTGGCTAAGTATGGAGAGACAACGAAATCTGCCAAGCGTCCAAACGACACACCTCTAAAGGTTAGATCCAAAAGGGAGACTCAAAAAAGAGCCAAGCCTCCACACATCCAGAGCCCCAAAAGTTGCACCAGCCATTGAAAAGTCTTCGACTCAGCGGAAGGTGCCAAGTGTCCAAATGACGCTACTTCAAAGATAAATCCAAAGAGCGGAGACCCAAATGAGCGCGGTCTTGCCATGTAGTCCAAAGTAAAAAGTGGGATAAAGCGGGCCCAAAATCGACTAAGTATAGGGAACTAGTGGACGACGTGATGTGTTGCATCAACGTAATTTCAAAGGCGTGGCCCAAAAGGTGATTCCCAAATGAGTGCCAACTCGCCACCTATTCAGGGCCCGAAACGTAGGAGTGGCCATATAAAAGTCCAAGAGCCTGTGGAGGCCTCCACGTGTCTCATTGGCGTGTTTTCAAAAGGAAATTCTGGAGGCAATTTTCAAATGAGCGTGGGCCTTCCATGTGTCCTAGGTTCAAAATGGGGACAATGTGGATTTGAATAGTCAAAGCAGTAGGTAGGCCAACGTAAGGAGCCAAGTTTCAAGCATGACACACATTCAAAGGTAAAATTTGGGGTGGGTTCCCAAACAAGCGCCAAGCCTCCACAAGTTCGGGGTCGAATTTTGGCTCCACCAAGCAAAGAGACTCATGCAAAATACAAAGGAGCCCAAAGAGCTCACTTTAAGCCGCTACATGTCAATCTGGGAATGCTTTTAAGATCATAAGGAAGGATCCATATCTCCAAGATGTGCGAGGTTGCCACGTGGACCCTATATGGACAAACTCCTTAAATATTGCGTCCCCACAACCCTAATATTCAAATGGCCATATCTTTTGATTGGAAAATCAGATTTGGGCAGGAGAAGACTTTTTGGAAACATATTGACACCTTCTATGCCATGGAAACATAAAATATCATTTTTGGTAGGTGAAAAATGGGAAAGCGTCTTCCATGCTATTAATGCATAATCCAATTTCTTCAACTACCTAGATTTGATGATTTGATCTGCCATTCTCCTTCGACATGCAAAACAGACATAGGGAATGAAATAATCAATAGATTGTAGGTGGATTTGAGAGGGGCATTGATTGACATTGGTTGAGATTTCAAAGCAGGATTCAATGCATATCTCAAGGTGGTTGAAGTAGGATTCGAATTCTTCCCTCCTCTCTCTCCTATTTCTCCCTACATATTGTAATGAAGGGGCATATTCAAATGTTTGGTCATTGTTTCCCCTCTGCCCCCCTCTCTCTTTCTTCCTTAGGGTAGAATGCAGAGTCTAAGCCTCCTCCCATGGCTCTGTAATGGCATTTTCTTGCCTCTTTCCCACTAACGATGTACTGTGTGAACTCATGGAGTAATCAAAATATGTTTTGTGATGCATCTTGTCCATCCTTCCTTCTTTTTATTGTTTATTCTTTCCTATCTTCATTGCAGCAGGTATACTCGTGCATACTTTGTGATGTCTATTGCAAGCCCCGGGCCGTGTTTAATGGGTTTCAAAGTGGTGATCTATGTGAATGTATCTTTGGTCCGTGATGCATCTCGTCCCATCCTCTCCTCTCGGTCACCTCTCTCCACTTCAGTAGTCGATCGGTGATTCAACCACTTCCTTTTTGGTGTATCATCACTTAGTGTAGGATCTTTCACTCCATCCCTCTCTCTTTGTCTCTTTGGAATGGTTAGATTAGGATAAAATAGGTTTTTCCTATACTTGGAGTAGCTTATGGCGAGGTAGATTAGGAAGAAAGAACCAAATTTCTTCGAGAGGTCCATCTTAGGTTTTACAAATCCCACAGCTTGAGAGATGGTCCCATGTTGTGCAATCACACCGAATGCCCCACTTCACACCCAAGCCATTCGGGGGTGCTATGATTCCGCACTAACAATTTTGGCATGCCCTGGTGGGACACTGAGGTTAGATCTTCCATCTTTCCAAGGTGTCTCATTATCAACAACAAATCATAAGCCACCGTGTAACCACACTAACAGTTTCTGGCACACCCAGTGGGATAGGTTTGAAGCACCTTACCACTTCATCTTAGCAGTTGGTGTGTTCCTGTTAAGTTTCAACCTTTTGAGGCACATGCAAGCACATCTGATGACTCCATCTGGTCAACAACCCTATCTATGAAGTTTTAGACCTTTTCCATCCATTTCCACCCATCTTCATTCATTTTTATTTCCATATCTCCCATTTTTCTTCCATTCCATGAAGTTGTACAATCATGAATTCATTCCCTTCATGGAACTCACACTTACAAAGGGAGTGTAGTTCACCTCCAATGTATTTCCCAACCCTCTAGACCATCATTATAATGATATCCAGACCATTATGCTTACCCATATGAGCAGGGTAAAAGTTAATTTGGCCATGGAGCTTATCAAGAACAAAGGGACACATACAATGGTGAAAAATATGTGGAGAATGTTGGTTTTTTGGAGAAGATTCAAAGAATGGAGGCTAGCATGGTGTAATCTAGGGGTACATCATAGATGAAGGCATTCAGGATTGGTTTCAGGACACCTTGTCCATGGGGAGGCCCTTTTCCAAGACATTACAACCCTCAGGAGAAGATTGAATTCATGGTTGAAATGATGCCTCAACTTGCACAGTGGATTGAGGAGATTGAGGCCTATGAGCTGGGCACAACAAAACCTTGTCAATGGGTAAGTCCACCACCTCCTAGCTCTTTATTTTTTCTTCCTCAATCTTTATCATTTCAGCAATATCATGAGTCAAGCTCCTCACTTGATGCCCCAAGTGTTGACTTCTCTTCCCAATCTCCTAGTCTTCCACCCCATTTCAAATCTTCTCCCCTTTTCTTTCCCAAGCAGTCATTCCCTCCAAATAAGCAAGAATTTCCACTTACCTCACCACCACAAAAAATTGCAAAGTTGGTTGAACCCCAACATGCCACTCCTCTTGCTTTCCCAAGTTCATGTTGGGAAGAGACTCAAAAGCCCAGTCAAGGAAATCAGTAAGAAGGGGAGCCCAACAAAGAATAAATGACAGACAATCTGAAGAGTTGGGCTGCCAAATTTGGGTTTACAAAGATCCCCTTGATGGTCAAGCCAATAGAGGAGGTCAGGGTTGAGGAGCCAGTGGTGGTTGAGGCTGAGTTTGCAGTAGAAGAAGAAGAAGAAGAAGAAGAAGAAGAAGAAGATCAACAATCTGTTTACTCTGAATGCAATGTCCCTAATGGCACTTTGTCTGAAGAGGATGCTGATCTAATCCAAGCTGCACAACTAGTTGAGGAGGAGGAAAAATCAGCTCCAAGTCCCATTGAAGAGGAGTAGATGGGAGAGATCAAATCAGAGTTGAAGCCACTCAATGAAGAAATCATCATTGAATATTTTTGCTTTCATTCCAAGGGCCTGATTTGATTGATGAACCCATGATGGAGGAGGATCATACAATTTCAGAGGCTCCAAGTGAGGAGCAGGCCACAGAGGAACCTTCAGTTATTCCTCCCACTTCATCTCCTTCAATCTCTAATGTTGAGGAGGATTTTGATCTTTCAAACTTCATGTTTGAAGATGAAGGGAACCATGGTGAGCAAGTTGCAAATCAAGAGGACACCATGAAGGAGGTAGAGCACATGCAATAGGATAACAAGGAGGCAGACTGCCTGTCAGACTTGGAAGATTGCTTTAATGAAGAGGAGCCTGAGGAGATAACATCATTTTCTCCTCCATATTCCACCTTCCAAGCACATGAACCTACTGCCATGAAGGAGAATATTCAAGTGCAACAACCTAGCATTCCATAATGGCCCTTTAGAACCAAGGTTGGAAGATCTTGATCTTCCATGTTCTCCACAAGAGGAGGAAGAGAAAAGGTAGGAGGATGTCATCATACCTCTCCCACCATCCATTCAAGAAGGTCCATAAGAAGAATCCATTCTTGGAGTTGAAATTCAGAGAAAGGAGCACATCCAAAGGATCAGACCATGCCTAATCAAGTACTTGGCTTCATTGAGCCAAGGGAGAAGCCAAAACAAGTCATGCCTACTTCAAGGCATGAGGGTGAGTATCAAAGCACCAAGGGTCACCATCAAAACCTTTAGGAGTCCAATGCAAATCAAATTGAGGAGGTATTTTCCATTAATGTTGATACCTTGCGATATGGGTGGAGGACCGGCTTATTGTTAATTTTTCACTCATAGAGGCAGCTACATTTAGTGTCAAATCATTTGCATGGCTGACCCTTTTAAGAAAGGGAAGCTACTTCTCCCTGCCTCTAGCAGGATTTTTTTAGCTTCTTTCTCTTTGGTTAGTGTAGGAGTAGGAGTAGACATTGTTTTCAGCAGAAGAAGTGCTTGTGCACACTCTGCATGTCTCATTTGAGGCATGTGTGATTTTATATTTGTACATAAGTTTTTTTGTTATGTTTATGGAGCCTATTTTCATGTTAGAGTGTGGTACACCTTCTATGTGTTACACTCGGGTATTTTTACGGTGGTCCCGCTCGCCGGTGAGCGGGTCAGGGGTTCGGGGCAAAGCCCCGAAGCAAATTTTCATGGGTGGTTTATTAACCCATGGGTAATGGGTAACCGTTATGGGCTGTTTTTGGGCCCATGGTTTTTTCGGTCTTTTGCCCATTGTTTTGATACCCACGGTTTTTTCCCTTGGTTTTGATACCCACGGTTTTGTATCAAAATGCTTAAGCAGTTGTCTATTTATATGGTCTTATGCATATGATAGATGTATAAGCAAATGTATTACATATGTGTTTTGAATTCGGTGTGAATTCTATAGAGTTTGTTGAGCATAGCTCCAAATGGATCTGGGTATTGTATTGAGAGAGTGGAGGCTTGTAATAAAATCTGAGCAAGTGATTCTTGGTGGATGTAGCCCAAATTGGGTGAACCACGTTAAATAATGTCTCTTTGTGTTGTGTTATTTTATTCTGCAATTTTATTTGAGATCTATAATAATTTCTGCATATTAGTTTCTACTGTTGCGATTCTGTGAGGGATTATTCCACATATTTTATCTCTTATTTCCTAACAATTGGTATCAGAGCCTGTTTTGGTTTGTTGAAGTGTTGAATCGCAGGAAAGTTTTTATCTTGAGTGGGAGCTATGACAGATGATGGAAGATCTAGGGTTGATAAATTCAACGGGTAGAATTTCAGTCTTTGGAAGATGTAGATGGAAGATTACCTTTATCAGAAGGATATTTATACTCCGTTGTCTGAGAAGGTGAACAAAACCTCGAGTATGATAGATGCCGAATGGGATTTGTTGGATAGGAAGGCACTTGGGACAATCCGGCTGTGTCCTGCATCTTCGGTATTATTTAATGTTTCAAAGGAAAAGACTACAAAAGATCTAATGGATGCATTAGGGAAGTTGTATGAAAAACCCTCTGCCTCTAATGAAATATTTTTAATGAAAAAGTTGTTTAATATGAAGATGTCCGAGAATAGTTCAAGAGTGCATTATTTAAATGATTTCAATATGGTTGTGAATATGTTAGCTTCAAGTTACAATAAAATTTGATAAAGAAGTTAGGGATTTATTAATTCTCAGCTCTTTACCCGAGAGTTGGAATAGCCTAGTAATGGCGGTAAGTAACTCGGTTCAAAACTCAAGTTGAAGTTTGAGGATGTTGTAGGGGTGATTCTAAGCGAGGAAATGCGAAGAAAAAGCTCTGGGAATCTTCTACTTCAGGGAATGCTTTGATCAGGAAACTATAGGGAGATAGAAGAATAGAGGAAACCGTGGAAAATCAAAAGATCGGGCAAGGTCAAAATCCAAGAGCAAGATTGTATGTTGGAATTGTGGAAAGCCTGGGCATGCAAAGAAGGACTGTTGGGAGCTTTGGGATAAGAAGAAAACAAGGAGGCAAATGTGGCATCGGGTAATGTATGCCAGGATGCTTTGATTCTTTCTTTACATAATATTACTGAATCTTGGGTTTTAGATTCAGGGGCTTCTTTTCATGCTACTCCACATAGACATTATTTTGTTGATTATGTTCAAGGGGATTTTGGGCATGTTTTTCTTGGTGATGATGAGCCTTGTAGTATAGTTGGAAAAGGTTCTGTTTAGGTTAAGATGTAGAATGGGAATACATGGCTATTGAAGGATGTCAGACATGTGCCTACATTAAGGAGAAATTTGATATCGGCGGGGCAATTGGGAAGTGATGGTTGTACTGTGATATTTACAACTAAATCTTGGAAGGTTACCAAGGGTGCTCTTGTGGTGGCAAGAGGTAAGAAGGTTGGAACCTTGTATTTAACCACTGATAGTACTAATGATTGTAATCTTGTGGCTTCAGATGCAGATACAACATTATGGCACTATAGGCTCGGTCATATGAGCCATAAGGGCATGAACATCATAAAGAAGAATTTTCCTGGATATACATAAACAAGTTTGGATTTATGTGAGAACTGCATATATGGGAAATGGAGTAGTAAGGTTTCTCAAGGTTGGACCTACGAAGAAAGAGAGTAAGTTAGAGTTGGTACATTTTGATGTGTGGGGCCGGCTCAGGTATCATCTCTTGGGGGTTCAAGTTATTATGTTACTTTTATTGATGATGCAACAAGGAAAGTTTGGGTTTATTGTATTAGAAAAAAATCTGATGTATTTGACACTTTTGTTAAATGGAAAGCCTTGGTAGAGAATGAAACAGGTCTTAAGCTAAAGTGTCTCGGGTCGATAATGGAGGGAGTATTGCAGCCATGAATTTAATGACTATTTTCTAAGAATAGAATCAGAGGCAAAAGATGGTTCCAGAACTCCGCAATGTAATGGGGTATCGTAAAGGATGAACAAAACAATAATGGAACGTGCTAGAGAGCATGAGGTTACATGCAGATCGCCTCTTTATTTTTGGGCGAAGCCTGAGCATAGCTATGTGTACTTGATAAATAGAGGACCCTCAAGTGCCTTGATGGAGGCATACCCGAGGAGGCATGGTATGGTAAGAAAGTTGATTATTCATTTCTTAGAATCTTTGGATGTGAGGTGTTTGTTCATATAGACGAGGATGATAGGACCAAGCTAGAGGCTAAATCGTAAAAAATGTACTTTCATTGGTTATGGTGGTGATGAATTTGGATTTAAATGTTGGAGTATTAAGGACAAGAAAATCATTCGGTCTAGGGATGTGGTCTTTAATGAGAAAGTCATGTATAAGAAATAGTTGCAGGAAAACAGGGAAGAATCCAAGAAAGAATATGCAATGGTAGAGGATATTCCGGATGGGAAAGTGACCCATGAATCAATTCGGGAACCTACTCAACAGAACCCCAAACTCCTACAGTGAGGAGGTCTTCTAGGGTAAGAAAAGAACCTGAACGTTTTTCTCCTTCTCTTTATTATTTATTACTCACTGATAGTGGAGAGCTAGAGAGCTTTGATGAAGCAATGCAGGTAGATGCCAATAAGAAGTGGGAGTAAGACATGGATGAGAAGCATCAGGCTCTCATGGAGAACAAGACATGGGATTTGGTAAAGCTACCCGAAGGAAAAGAGCATTACAGAACAAGTGGGTGTTCAGAGTCAAAGAGGAAGGAGGAAAGAAAAGATACAAGGCCTGGTTGGTGGTTAAGGGGTTTGCACATAAAAAAAGGTATAGATTTTGATGAGATTTTTTTCCTGTAGTAAAAATGACTTCTATTAGAAATGGTCTAGGAAAAGTTGCAGCAGAAGACTTGCACTTAGAACAAATTGATGTAAAGACTGCATTTCTCCATGGTGATTTGGAGGAGGAACTATATATGCAGCAACTAGAGGGCTATGAGGTCAAAGGTAAAGAGGAGATGGTGTGCAAATTGAAGAAGAGCTTGTATGGCTTGAAACAAGCTCCACGTCAATGGTATAAGAAATTTGATAGCTTCATGATGGAGCAAGGTTATATTAGATGTCATTTTGACCATTGCGTGTATACAAAGAAATTTAAGGATGGAAGTTATATTATCCTTTGTTTGTATGTGGATGACATGTTGGTTGCAGGTAAAAACATGCAAGAAATAAGAATACTCAAGAAGCAGCTAAGTGAATCCTTTTCTATGAAGGTTTTGGGGGTAGCCAAACAAATCCTTGGTATGAGGATATCTCAGATAGGAAGGAACGAAAGTTGACTTTATCTTAGGAAGAGTACATTAAGAAGGTCTTAGAGAGGTTTAATATGCAGGATGCTAAACCGGTTGGGACTCCTTTGGCAGGCCACTTCAAGTTATCAAAGGAGCAAGTGTCCCAAGACAAAGCAGAAAGAAACCAGATGTCAAAGGTACCTTACTCATCGCCAGCCAGCATTTTGATGTATGCTATGGTGTGCACTAGGCCTAATATTGCCCATGCAAAGGGGGAGTGTGAGTAGATTTATGAGTGATCCGGTAAAGAGCATTGAAAGCAAGAAAGTGGATCCTTCGGTATTTGAGAGGAACCATGGGGATAGTTTTGTGCTACTGTTGGATCGAGACACCACTTTACGTGGTTATGTAGATTCGTACATGGCTGGAGATGTAGACAACAGAGGAGCACAACAAAGTTATATTTACACTATAGGTGGGACAACAAAGAGCTGGATTTCACAACTACGTAAGCCGGTGGCTTTGTCAACCACGAGGCCGAGTATGTTGCTGCCACGCAGAGGCAAGAAAAGAGATGATTTGGTTACAACAATTGCTTGAGGATTTGGGGCATAAGTAGGAGGAATGTAAGCTGCATAGTGATAGTCAGAGTGCTATACACCTAGCTAAGAACTCTGTTTTCCACTCCAGGATGAAGCATATACAGTTGAGATATCACTTCATTAGGACAACTTTGGAGGAAGATAAGTTGAAGTTGGAGAAGATTCATACCAGTCAAAACCTTATAGACATGATGACCAAGGTGGTCATAAGGGATAAACTAAAGCTATGTTCAGCTTTGGTTGGCCTTCGCGGATGATAGTGAAGGGTTGAGAAGCTTGCTCAGAATGGAAATCAGTCTCCAAGTGGGAGATTGTTATGTTTTTGGAGCCTATTTTCATGTTAGAGTGTGGTACACCTTCTATGTGTTACACTCGGGTATTTTAGAGGCAACTACATTTAGTGTCAAATCATTTGCATGGCTGCCCCTTTTGAGAAAGGGAAGCTACTTCTCCCTACCTCTAGCAGGATTTGTTTAGCTTCTTTCTCTCTGGTTAGTGTAGGAGTAGGAGTAGACTTTGTTTTCAGCAGAAGAAGTGCTTGTGCACACTCTGCATGTCTCATTTGAGGCATGTATGATTTTATATTTGTACATAAGTTTTTTTGTTATGTTTGTGGAGCCTATTTTCATGTTAGAGTGTGGTACACCTTCTATGTGTTACACTCGGGTATTTTTACGGTGGTCCCGCTCACCGCTGAGCGGGTCAGGGTTCGGGCGAAGCCCCCGAAGAAAATTTTCATGGGTGGTTTATTAACCCATGGGTAATGGGTAACCGTTATGGGCTGTTTTTGGGCCCATGGTTTTTTCGGTCTTTTGCCCATTGTTTTGATACCCACGGTTTTGTATCAAACTGCTTAAGCAATTGTCTATTTATATGGTCTTATGCATATGATAGATGTACAAGCAAATGTATTACAGATGTGTTTTGAATTCAGTGTGAATTTCAGTAGAGTTTGTTGAGCATAGCTCCAAACGGATCTGGGTATTGTATTGAGAGAGTGGAGGCTTGTAATAAAATATGAGCAAGTGATTTTTGGTGGATGTAGCCCAAATTGGGTGAACCACGTTAAATACTGTCTCTTTGTGTTGTGTTATTTTATTCTGCAATTTTATTTGAGATCTATAATAATTTCTGCATATTAGTTTCTACTATTGCGATTCTGTGAGGGATTATTCCGCATATTTTATCTCTTATGTCCTAACATTTTTTGTATTGCTTCAAGGTGCATGAGGCTAGGCTCTTCAAGATTCATGGCGAAATACCCATAGTTGTCCTAATAGTTGCTATTTCCAAAAAGAAACAAATGTAGAGCAACTAAATCCATTTCAAAATAGTCCATTTCAGGGACAAATGAAAGCCCTAGGGTCAGAAAATTTTCTACTCTCAGAAGCCTTGTTTCAAGATTTCTCATGAAAATTGAGAGTGCAGATCTTGTGCAAGCGAGCTCGGGTCGCATTGGTCAAAAAAGTAGGTAATCAAAGAGTCCATTTTGAAAGAAGGGTCGATTGCACCATTAAATATGACTCTACACCCAATGGATGCTTCAAAGACATTGGTCTCTTCATCTAGCAGTAGATGTCCCATGTGAGTCACTTAATTATCTCAATTTTTTCCCCGGTAAAATTGGATCACCCACAACTCCGTGCAGTAAAGAAATTCAAAAAAATGGTTCTGTCGAATGAACCCATGCTTTAAATCCAACAAACCGGCCGTTGCAGCGAGCTCTAAAATGGAATAGAAGGGTCGGGAAAGAGAAGACAAATGTGTCAAAGAAACCAGAGACTCAAAGGAAAAGAAACAACGAAGGCTCAAAGTCTTCGCTCGCAAATGATTCATAAAGAGCCCCAAAATTGGCTAAGCATGGAGGGACAACAGAAGCTGCCAAGTGTCCAAACGAAGCACCTCCAAAGGTTAGATCCAAAAGGGAGACTCAAACAAGCGCCAAACCTCCACGCATCCAGAGCCCTAAAAGTTGCACCGGCTTGTTGAAAAGTATTCGACTTAGTGGAAGATGCAAGTGTCCAAATGGTGCTACTTCAAAGATAAATCCAAATAGCCGAGACCTAAATGAGCACGGTCTCACCATGTAGTCCAAAGTAAAAAAGGGGCCTAAAATCAACTAAATATAGGGAACTAGCAGACGGCACCACGTGTAGCATCAACATAATTTCAAAGGCATGGCCCAAAAGATGATTCCTAGACAAGCACCAGCTCACCACATATTCAGGGCCTGAAAAAGTAGGAGTGGTCGTTGAAAAGTCCAAGAGCCTGTGGAGGCCTCCACGTGTCTCATTTGCGTGTTTTCAAAAGGAAAGCATGGAGGCATTTTTCAAATGAGTGCGGTCCTTCCACGTGTCCCAAGTCCAAAAAAGGGGACATATTTGGGAGTTGAATAGTCAAAGAAGAGGCAGGCCAGTGGAAGGAGCCAAGTGTCAACACAACACACATTCAAAGGTAAAATTTGGGGTGGGTTCCCAAACAAGCACTAAGCCTCCATGTGTCCAAGGTCAGACTTTTGGCCCCGCCAAGCAAAGAGACTCAGGCAAAATACAAAGGATCCTAAAGACCTCAGTAAGCTGCCACATGTTATTTTGGTGTAGTTTTAAGAGCATAAGGAAGGAGCCATATCTCCAAGATGTGCGAGGCTACCATGTGGACCCTATATGGACAAACTCTTTAAATATTGTGCCTATGACCCTAATATTCAAATGGCCATATATTTTGACTAGAAAATCAGATTTGGGTGGGAGAAGAATTTTTGGAAATGTATCGACACCCTCTACGCCATGGAAACATAAAATATCATTCTTAGTAGGATCTGGTAGGTGAAAATGGGAAAGCATCTTCCAAAGTCACAATCTAGAATCCAAATCTTCAACTACCTAGATTTGATGATTTAATCCGCCATTCTCCTTCTTCGACACAAAAAACGGACATAGGGAACAACATAATCAACAGATTGTAGGTGGATTTGAGAGGGGCATTGATTGACAGTGGTTGAGCTTTTAAAGTAGGATTCAATGCATATCTCAAGGTGGTTGAAGAAGGATTCAAATTCTTCCCCCTCTCTCTCCTATTTCTACCTATATATTGTAATGAAGGGGCATATTCAAATGGTTGGTCGTTGTTTCCCCTCTTCCCCTCTCTCTTTTCTTCCTTAGGGTGGAATGTGAGTCTAAGCCTCCTCCCATGGCTCAGTAATGACATTTTCTTTCCTCTTGCCCACTAACAATGTACTATGTGAACTCATGGAGTAATTAAAATATGTTTTGTGATTCATCTTGTCCATCCTTCCTTATTTTATTGTCTCTTCTTTCCTATCATCGTTGTAGGGTATACTGTGCATACTTTTTGATGTCTATTGTAGGCCCCGGGAGTCAGTGTTTAATGGTTTTCAAGTGGTGTTTTGTGTGAATGCATCTTTGTCTATGATGCATCTGTCCATCCTCTCCTCTCTGCTCACCTCTCTCCACTTCAGGTAGTCGGATCTGTGATTCAACCACTTCCTTTTCTAGTGTATCACCGCTTAGTGTAGGCTCTTTCACTCCCTCTCTCTCTCTCTCTCGGTCCCCTTGGAATGGTTAGATTAGGATAGATTAGATTCTTCCTGCACTGGAGTAGCTTATGGCAGATAGATTAGGAAGTAAGAACCAGCTTTCTCCAGAGGTCCATCTCAAGTTTTGCAATTCCCACAACTTGAGAGATGGTCCCGTGTTGTGTAATCACAACGAATGCCCCACTTCACACCCATGCCATTCGGGGTGCTGTGATTCTCGCACTAACAAATTCATTGTATGATAAGTTAGGTCAGATTCATAATAGTCCTTCATTTCTATCTCAATGATCATGTCATCCCATACCTCTTGGAAATGACAAACCCCCCAAAAAAGTCAGGTTGATTAAAAATTATGGATGCTGAACAATTATTTTTCAAACCAAGTAGGTTGTTACAGTGAATTAAGATTTTGAAGGAAATATTCTAACTTTTGATTTAGTTGCAGGAAAAGGAACATGTGTTGACAAAACTGGAAACTTAATTTGAAATCATACAAGTGATATTTATACCATGTTTGTACACAAATGGCATTTCAAAATCTTCTTGCATTCGGTGTGTGAGATAGCAGATAGTTTATCCTTCCTTTTGGAGATGTTCAGTTTCCAAATACATTTGGACATGTTTATGGAATGAATTCAACTTCCTTTTCATTGCCCCTCTCTCGTGAAGAGGTTCTTTCCCATGATTACCATGGATAGATACAAAATATTACAGAGGTTATGTGTAAAATTTGTAGTTTTTATTTTGTATTTTATTTTTTGTATGTGTCTATTTTCTACAAAGCAGAGTGATCAATTCTAGATGTGTGCTAGAGGAAACTTTCTTGAAAAATATATGTCCCCTCCATGTTTCGCCTTCATGTTCATAATTATTAAAATGAGGAAAAATTATACATGGTTGATCAAAAGTAGTTGTGTGAGAGGTAAAAGATAATCATGTTATAGATAATTAGAAGGATACATCAACAAATCATATCAAAAATTGAAATAGTCATGTTGTCCATATTTTTACCTCGGGTAAAATAGGATCAGCCATGACCCTACACAAGAAGAATCCAGAGAATTCAAGTTCAAATCCTACAATTATGCAAATGAAGGACTCTACAATGGAGTGACAGAGCTTGCGAAAGATCAAACGACCCCGTGAAAAGAAGTTCAAGAAATGGATCTGTCGAGTGAACTCATGCTTTAAATACAACAAACAAGTTGCAGGAAGACTCTAAAATGGAATAGCAGGGTTAGCAGGGAGGCAAATAGTGTCGAAGAAACTTGAGGCTCAAAGGAAAAGAAACAACGAAGATTCAAAGTCTTCGAGATCTAAAACAACTCGAACGAGCCCAAAAATGACTAAGTATAAAGGAGACTCAAATGAGTGCCACGCCTCCACGTGTCCAAAGACCCAAAATTTGCACCGACCAGTTGAAAAGTCTTTAACTCAGGTGGAAGGAGCCAAGTGTCCGAATGACGCACATTCAAAAGAGGGATCCTAAGTGGAGACTCAAACCTGCACCAGCCCTCCACGTAGCTAATGGTCAACAAAGGTCGAAAAGAGAGAGGGACAAAAATTGTTTAAGTCTTGAGATCCTTCGGAGACCTCCATGTGTCTCATTGGCGCATTTTCAAAAGTAAGGTCCGGAGGCAATTCCCAACAAGTGCGAGCTTTCCGTGTGTCCCAGGGCGCAAAAAAAGGAACAGTCGGGGTTTAAATATTCAAAGCAGAGGTAGGCCAACAGAGAGTGCCAAGTGTTGGCATGACGCCATTTTAAAATTAAAATTTGGGGCAGGTTCTCAAACAAGCGCCAAGCCTCCACGTGTCCTGGGGTTAGACTTTTGGCCCCACCAAGAAAGAGACTCATGAAAAATACAAAGGAGCCCAAAGATCTCATAGAAGCCATCACATGTCGATTCAACACGCTTTTAAGAGCATAAGGAAGGATCCATATCTCCAAGATGTGTGAGGCCGCCACATGGACCCTATATGGACAGACTCTTTAAATATTATGCCCCGTAACCCTATATTAAAATGGCCATATCTTTTGACCTGAAACTCGAGATTTGGGCAAGAGAAGACTTTCTGAAATGTCTCGACAGCCTTTACGCATTGGAAACATAAAATATCATTCTTAATAGGCTATGGTAGGTGAAAAATAAGAATAATTCTTCCAGGCCATTAATACATAATATGATTTCTCCAACTACCAGATCTGATTCGATTTGATCCGCCGGGGAACTAGAAGCAACATATTATGGGTCGATTTTCAAAAAGCATTGATATTCAAAGTGGTTAGGCTTTCAAAACAAGATTTAATGCTTATCTCATGGTGGTTGGTCGATGTTTCTCCTCTGCCCCCTCTCTCCTTCTTCCTTAGGGTAGAACGCGAGTCTAAGCCTCCTCCCATGGCTCTGTAATGGCATTTTCTTGCCTCTCGCCCACCGATGATGCTCACTGTGTAACATTTTGGAGCAATAAAATATATTTTGTGATGGTTTTGTCCATCCTTGGCTTATTTTTTTGTTTCTATTTACTTCTCATTGTCACAAGGTATACCGTGCATATTCGATGTTCGTTGCAGGAGTTCCTGGGAGTTATGTTTAATGGGTTTTGAAGTGGTGATCTGTGTAAAATTTATCTCTCGGTCTCGTGGTGCGTTCTGTCCATCCTCTCCTCTGCTCACCTCTCTCCACTTCAAGCGATCGGGTATGTGATCTAACCACTTCCTTTTCTCGGTGTATCACCGCTTAGTGTAGGATCTTTCACCCTCTCTCTCTCTGTCCCTTGGAAAGGTTAGATTAGGATAAAATAGGTGTTTCGCACAGAATGTTTCCATTCCTAGAATAGAGTTGCTTCTATCCTTTCATTCTCTTGAGAAACAGATAAGGGTTAGGGCTAGGAGGAATACCTATTGAATGTTGGGAAGGTGTGCGCGTACCGTAGAGAGAGATCAGATCGATTGCGAAGAACTCCTTTTTGTCTGGGAATGACTACCTGTAAATAAGAATGCAAGACCACCAAATTTTAGTTAGACAATAAATGAGGGAACTGCCTTGGGCCCAGGAAATATGAGTCTTCCTTTCGAAGGTGGTCAATTCCCTTTTAATACAAATTAGTGCAAATGATAATAAATAAGCTATTGCGAAATCACGATTTAGGTACCTCATTACAAAGCAATAGAGACTAAACTACCAATAATAAAATGTCACATCATTTGTTTGGTCACTGGTCGTTGATATATTTAGCTCGAGTTACAGGATAAACCAGACTAGATCTCGAGGTTGTTAGGAGACAAATAGGTGAGAGGAAGGTTTTCGTATAAGTCACGGTGACCGATGCCGGTCACACGGATAATTGATCTGCATGGTTAGAGAACCACTTTGCCGGTAGGGATAATCGACACCCGTAGGGTCGATGAATCTAGGTGCTTCGGATAGAGGTTGGTTGCAGGGGTGATTGTGGGGTTTTTAAGACTCGGTGGATGGCCGAGGGGAATAGTGAGATGACGGGAAGACTCGGAGAGTGATAAAACTGTCTTATGAGAAATACAAGATGTATGGATGAAGGTTAAGTGCAAGGTGCTGGTAGGTGGTAGATCTAGGAGTGAGCTTATAATTACTATCAATCAAAAGGCTCAAGAAATGGTGCTTAGAAACATACAAGACACTACTTACTCATTCTTGATGAAGATTCAGGTCCAAGGAATGTGGTAGTGACAGTAAGGCTTAGTTGGGATGATATGGTATTGGAAAGCGAGCTGATGAAGCTATCCTCAGTCTTTTCCAATGCTTGAATGGTGGTGACAGTGATCCAGTGGCTCAGTTGCAGTCTTCGGCTCGATGCTCTTCTCTGCAACCTCTTCTCTTTTCTTCACTTGTCTCTGTCTTGCAAATGAATTCCGGATCCTTCCAATGAATTCCAGATCCTTTGTTTTTGGTTGGGGGAGGTCATTTACAGGGAACCGATGGCGGTTACGGAACCGATGGTGGTTAAGTCAAAGTGGGCTATTTTTAGTAAAATAGCCAACTTTCCCTCCTTTTCTCTCGAGGGATTAGTTGTGGGCTTGGTCAAGTCATTATTAGGTTGGTTTTGGTGCAGGTGAGGAGTAATTAGTCATGGGTGTGGATGTAGACCAAGTTATAGGTCTTAATTAGGTTAGTTTAGGGTTAGGGCTAGGTCATGATGAGGTGGTGAAATGAGGTGGTAGGTTTGGATATGTGGATTTATTAATTATAAGATAATTAATAAATAATTGTGTAAGGTTTTAAGTGGTGAGGTTAGGTTGTGAAATGAGATGCGGGGCACGAGGGTGTCGTAAGACAAAAATTTGGTGTCTACAATAGGTTCTCGCCTATCTTTGGAGTAGATTTTGGTAGGTAGATTAAGAAGCAGAACCAACTTTCTCTAGAGGTCCATTTCAGGTTTTGAAAGTCCCACACCTTGAGAGATGGTCCCATGTTGTGCAATCACAACGACTACCCCGCCTCACAATCGGGCCATTCGGGAGCCGTGATTCTACACTAACAACTCCCAATGTGATGGACAAATATAAACCCTGAAAACATTCAATATGCAAACTAAAATATATATGCATGGGTGTGTGCACACACGCAAAATTAATCATCATGTACCATTAATGTCTATAAATTTTCTCAAATGTTAGGAGGGTTTTGAAACTTTTAAAAGTTTCTCTATCCTTAGTTAAAATTTCTATTAATGGATTATCTACACAAAGGCATGGTTGCTTGAGTGTAAGTGTTTCCCAGTGAATGTTCAAACCAAAGTCTTAACTAAAAAAACAAGGCAATCCAATGTATTATGAATTGATTCTTTGTTGCATGCAATGGTGTGGAATAAATCATTGATGAAATGTCATTGAATGGTTGTCTGGATCCATTATTAGAAAGGGAAATTTCTTGTCTTCCAAAAAGTCGCTAACAAGCAAGACTTTGAGAGAGAAGTAGGAAAAGGAAAACTTTTTCTAATAGATGGAAATAAACTAAACCATTTAAAGACTAAATGATCCGTAAACTGGTCAATTTTTTTCCTCGACCAACAGATCTTTATAGGTAACTTATTTTAACTTCTAATTTTACCTCGAAAATAAATCAACTTAAACAATTGCAATGCAAGGAAAAGAACCGACACTGCAAAGTAGTTGATAACGAGTTCGACAATTGCCTACATCTCTCGAGTTTGCTAATATCTAAACCGATTCATTATAACGTTCCGATTATAAGTACAAATAAAATTACAATTCTATAATGAATGTGTCGGCTCAACCTGAAATTTGGTGCCAATCGGTCTTGTAGAACCCAGACTGATCTTGGAAATTTGCTTAGCGTTCGACATCGCTTTCCAATTTTGCACCTCCTATTAAATTCTCCTTTTTGCATGGCCTCTAACATCCACATAGAGCTAAGTTGGAATGTGCCCGGTGTCGACGAGTGTCATGCTCCTATAAACTTCTCCTCCACTGCATGGCCTCTAACCTCTACGCAGAGCTAATTCGGATCCTAGTGTCATCAACGATCTCAGTAATATGACTCTCCTTCGCGGCCTCTAAGAAACAAACTTAGTGATACACCTAGCATATGAAGGATAAAATATCCATCATCTGTATGCTTCTCCAATGCTTTATCATGTCCTTCTAGTTCCATGTTCAGACTCCATGATTGCATGAGAAGATGAAGGCATCAAATGGTCTTTACAACTGTCAGTGAGTTAAAAATAATTAACTCCCAAATTTACAATCATGTCTATAATAATAGGTATTTTATCATCATCATGCCTATAAAAAAATAGGTCATTTTCAATTCTTCATGCCTATTTATTAGTAGGTTTTTATCTTCAAATAGTTCCTTAATATTCTCTCGTGGCCTTCTCAAAATTCCCTCACTCTTTCCTTACTTTGCAATTTCCATTTGAAGTGCGTGTGTATAATGGATGTGGGGGGGTGTTAATATACTCCAACTCGTAGTAAAATCTATGTTAAATGCCTTATCGACATTTTTGTGATCACTGCGGTGAGCTAGGTGGATCAGTTGGGCCACTCACACAGGGTGGGGAGATTAGCGGTTCTAACCGCCAGGATTTTACCCTGCTGAGCCCTTCGTTGTTTCCTAGAGCTTCTTAGTCTTTGTGCTCATCTATCAACCGACATGTTATCCCAAACTCCTTTACCGGTGCCATGTTCACGTTGACCCCGAATCTGTTCTTTGTCAAATTTGCTAACCTCCATACCACGTGTCCTCAAACCTTCGCTATTCGAGTCACCCCTATGTGTCACGTGGTTTTTTCTCACATTTTCATGGGAGTGGTTGAGTGGTCCTAATATAGTGTGATCCACCCCTATGTGTTCATGGCTTTTGGCACATCCTCGTAGTTTTTCTCACCGATTGGCTTCCTAGTGGGTTGTGTGACTCGGTCTTGAGTTCGATCCTTCACTCACCGTTAACTCTCCATACAAGCTTAGTTCTTATCTCAACTTGATAAGCTCACCAATGAGCTCGATGTTTGACTCACCCATATAGCTCGATGCCTATCTTGGTTTTAGCTTGTTGAGTAGCTCGGTGAGCTACATGGAGTACTACAAATGGCCGGGTCCCCCTCTAAAACAAGAGTGGACCCCACTATTGAAAACCTTTTTGCTACACTGTCGAAGAATGGAGGTTCACAAAAACTTTGTTTTTTCTCTGTGATGCTATGATGACTTGTTTGCTATTGCAACCGTGCCCGGCCGCCGTGTCGCCTATATTCTAGCCTCATCATGCAAACACCTTGTTCTCCGCACTTGACCGCATCTGGAGCATATAATATCCATTTTGCACATTTTACTAGGTGTCAGAAAGATCTCAAAGCCATCTACCATCTCGTAATAATCATGGGATATTTGGGAAAAATTTACCCACCGATTTGATCTCTGAACACACCTCCTCATTAAGAGGATTTTTTTTCCCAAAAATCTTATTTTATTCCGCTTGTGGATATAGTAGTCTTGTTTGTTGGCTCGAAGAGGTATTTGTAGTTGACTAAATGGTCTTCAAAATACTACTCTTTTAATTAGATAATTGGTTTGATCCCTGGGACCTGTGGCACTTTGGCCCAATGCCTTCTTGTGATGCTCGAAAACACCATGTCAAAACACCAACAAAAACTAGGAAAATGTGATTTTTTTATGGGTTAAGATTACATGCATTGATTAACTCTTGATTACATTATTTAAGATTAATTTTTTTACTGATTTATCTAAACCATCTCCCAAATGAAATAATTCAATTTATTTAATTAAGGATTGATATTTTATTAATTTTCCCACTCCATTATTTGCTCCCACGTTTAATTTTATTTAACTAATTTAATTAAACCTTAATTTATCTCGTCTAATTATCCACCTTAAGTTAATAATAATAAATTTAACACTAACTTACCCTTAGCCTCAATTAATTTAATCTCACCCATATAAGATTTACCTCAATATTTTTGATTAGAAAAGCTAATTAAATCAATGTTACATAATTGAATACATCTTCCATTGACATAATTCATCTATTCAATCTGACATTTTTACTTTATTTTCTGAGGCATTACGACACAACCACTTACCTAATTTAATTTAATTAATCCGATTGTTAACTAGTCCATCTAGTTAAATAGTTAGTCCTTGCATTAACTTTGTTTAAAAACTTCCCAATAAGGTTAAATAATTTAATCCATTTAATTAAATTAGTTCCCAGATCGACAATGATCAAAGTGGTTTAATCAATTTAATTAAAAATAATTCCTAACTTATCAAAGCTTAATTCATAATAATTATTAAAATCCCTTAAGCATTTTAATTTAATTCCTAGACATAATATAATTTACGTCACCCATTAATTAAAATCACACTTCCTAAGTTATCCTTTAATTTAATTAAATTCCTACACACAAAATTCAAATCCACAATACTTTTTAATCACCTAGGTGCACACATATTAATATATCTTAAACTTTCCCTCTTTTATAAATCACTCATAACATCCCAACTTAATAATTTAAAACCCTTTTATTAAAAATCGTGACATGCATTTATTTCCCACTAAACAAAACACCCATTCACATACATAATTTATAATCATTAATTTATTATCCTAAAACAATAAAATGCCCACACCTAAGAACATCTCCTATGGGCTCCACTAAAATATTTTTCAAACATGATAAAGCTCGTGTTGTATATATTTCCCCGGCAAATACAGATAAACGAAGGGAAATCGGGTCTCAATTTCGGAGAAACAGGGGAAGAGAAACATGCAAAAGGAACATGTCGGGGTCTTCAAAACCCGACATCAAAGGATATGTCGGGGGGTCTTCAAAACCCGACACAAGGGGAAGTGGCGAGTCCGGAGGAAAACTTGGAAAATTTCCAAGTTTTGGGCAAATTTGCAAAAAGAAAAATTTTGGCCGCGGGCCCGCCGGCGAGTCGGAATGTGCCACGTGTCAGAGGGGGAGCGGAGTAAAAAAATTCGCTAAGTGTTTGGCGCATAGGAGAATTTTGAAATTTTGGCCCGCGGCCAATGGGGTGCTGCCACGTGTCCCAGGGGAGATGGCAGGCGTCCGGGAGAAGTTGGATTTTTGGCCAAGTTTTGGTCAAAAGGTCAAAGTGGAAAGTTTGGCCCGCATGGCCCGCAGCCAATGAGAAATCACCACGTGTCCTCACCATTGGGCGTCGGCGTTGGTGGAAGCAATCGGGTTTCGACATCAAAGGGACATGTTGGGGGTCTTCAAAACCCGACAGCAAAGGATATGTCGGGGTCTTTAAAACCCGGCAAAGAAAGGATATGTCGGGGGTCTCCAAAACCCGCCAACAAAGAAAATATGTCATCGGGTCTCCAAAACCCGACATCAAAGCAATCGGGTCTCAGCGTCGGGGAAGCACGTCGGAAGAACATGAAAAACAAGCATGTCGAGCACCCCTCCGAGCCCGATGCAAATGCGCGAGGGAATCCCGAATCCGACAGGCGCAAAATCCCGACGCAGGTGTCACAGTTCGCCATTTTTTCGAGGTTGTTGGGTTTTACCTACCGCCATGAGGAAATGAGTTAAATGCAGTCTTGGAGGTAGTTGTGAAAACTCGGTTTTCTCTCTTCTCCCATTTCTCTTCCTATATATTGGCCAGGAGCGGCTCTTTTCAAGGGTTGGACATTTTCGTTTTGCATCCTCCCTTCTCTCCTGCTCGCAAGAGGATTTGTGGAGTTTTCAAGCCTCCCATATGGATTGTAATGCCGTTTTTTGCCTCTTGGCCACTGCAATGTACTGTATCGACCTTTGAGCAATGTATATATGTCTGTGATTGATTCTAAACCCTCTCATGTATTCATTGCTGTTATTTTGATCTCTCATTGCATTTTGGTTGCCTGTGCATGGTGTTGTATTGCATCTATGTGGTCTGTGTTTATTTTTGCAAAGCAAGTGTTCAACATTCCTCGGTGCATCACCTCCGTAGTTTAGGTTTTATTTTCATGCATTCTCTACCCTGTCTCCTTGGCAAGTTAGATTAGGTTTTTGGGTAAATCCTCTGCGTTTATTCGTGCATCTGAACAGAGGAATAGGAGCCGGCCTTCATCCGAGAGAGATTTTCCGATTTCGCGAGGTCCCACACTTGGGAAAAGCTCCATGTTGTGCGATCAAGACTCAAACTTTCAACCCGTCGTGTTGTAGAGTCCCGGGGTGCTTGTGATTTTGCACCAACAACTGCTCCTATACACAAACATTAAGGGAGGAGGATTGAATCACATCCGTTGGATTGATTCAATCCTATCCCTTAGACCTTAGGTCACTCCTACCATCCTAAAATTTCCTCATGAAAATTATATTATTCATTTCTAACCCTATGTGCCTCTATTTGCACATGTCAAATCAGAGAGTAGCGAGCCGTAATGGTTGCGAGGGATTATGGGTTTTAACTATGTGGAGAGGATAGTAGAGAGCCCATGGAAGGATTTATCCTTCTAATCCTTCAATATTACAAATTTAATTAGTCCTTAGGGTTTGTTTGTTTGTTTCTAGCAAGTTTATTGTTTCAGAACATCTCAACCAGACTTCTTGGTTCTATGTATTTAATCATCCCTCTATGTTTTGTTTTAATATGAAGAAGAAAATCAGTTTCATTTGTTTATTTATCGACTTACTAGGATCTGTAAGGTATTCAAATCCGAGCTTTCACATTTTCATTTCCCGTTATATTATATTGGCTTACCTACAGAGGTACATGGATGGATATATATGCCAAAGTGTGTATATATCCCTACATTTACTTGTTGGTGGGTCTCTGTAAATCTATTATTAAATCTATCTAAGTTTAAGGTTCGTAAATGGCATTTTCTAGGTCAAATTTGGCCAAAATTAAAAAAGTGTAGATTACAGGGGTAATTAGTGCCGCCGATTAACCTGTGTCGGTTAGGCTAAGCTTGTTGACACCGATTATACTAGCAGGAGTGGTCGACATCGAGAATCTAACCTTTGTTTATAAAGAGTGTACACACACACACACACACACACACACACACACACACACACACACACACATACACACACATATGGGTAAGTGCAACAAGTTGGTGGACAAAAAGGGGTCATAAGTGGATGTCATATTGCAAAAAACAACGAAATCTCAACTTGTAGGGATTATTAGCAATACACACACTCAAAATTAGAAAAAATATATAAATATGAATCATAACGTCTAGAATCTAGTTTCTAAACTACTATTTTTTAAAAACGGACACGTTTAGCTATATTAAACACTCAAAATTATATGACTTGGTTTTTTTAAAAAAACCTTTAAAATTGTATGTCTGTTTGCCCGTGATTTGGATGACCAAATATTGTTATTTTTTTTTCCTTTGGTGAAATGCTAGATGTCATTGTCTATCTTGGGATGAATTTTATTTTGTATTTTTTCGAGCAATATTTTTTATGATTTTTTCCGTGAAAGTGGTCTGAAATTTTTTAGAAAACAAGTGCTTTCCGTTTTCCCGCCATAATTATATAAAAATATATAGAATATATATATATATATATATATATATATATATATAATATATAACGTATATATATATATATATATATATATATATATATATATATATATATATATATATATATATAACGTGTATAGAATTTCACCACGCTTGGGATGGTATAGGTTTTATAACATTTTGATAAGCAAAACAAAAGTTGCGCTCTTAAACATAGACATGAACATTCATGGGAAAAAAATTCCTTAAAGACCTATTGTTAGTAAAAATTATAAAATGATATTTATCTTATTCTATTCACTTTAAAATCAATATTTCTACGAAGCTAACAGTCTCCCCTACGTGATGGCACCATTTTGTGAGATGTTTTCAATTTTTCAGCATGGTTCAAGTCTCATGGAAGAGAAAAATTGAAGTTTTTGACCTTTTACATGCCATAATGACCTCCCATAGCTTTGGTTGGGGAAAAACAAAGATTTCCCAAGCCTTAGGGTTGGATTTGATGATATAGATAGAACCGTGATCATGGTTTGTAAACCACAATCGTATTTTTCAAATCATATTTACATGCATCCCAATGTTTGAATTACCATGTGATTTTTACTATTTGACCATACCATAAGAATTACTGTGAAATTCTGTCATTATCCACACGTTTTTCTTATCATCGGAAGCAAAACATCATGGGAGACAAGAAACAAAGTCAAAAAAGGAAGTCTATAGGTATTTAAAAACACCAGATGAATTAGAGGAAAACAAATTTCAAAATGCTGAGTGAATGCGGAATCTTCATGAATTAAGAAGAGGTTCATCTTCAACCCCTACTATTGTAAGCAATGAGGAACTAGGTAATGTTTATACTGTTAATGTTGAAGAAAAATTAAATACTCATGATGAAGATGTTTTTACTGTCAATGTTGAAGAAGAATTAAATACTCGTGACATAGCTGATGTTGAAATTGAAGGAGAAAATGAAAATGTGAATCAGGAAATTTAGGTTGAAACTGTAGACAAGCAAAATTTGACAAAAACACCTCCTAGGATTTTACGTAAGAAACCTAATTATTTTATTGAAATTGATGAAAACATTTTGAAACCAATGTCTGACAAACTTTCTGAATGGAAAATTAGAAGAAAAGCCACTGAAATTTGGGATAATCATTTTGAAATTTTAAATGATTCCCAAAGATGTCAGTTGTTGGTTAGTTTGATGAAATTGATTAAAATGAGACCTACATTAAACACCTTAGGATTGACAACATCTAATATATGTGGTCAAACCTCTACAATTTTGAAAAACTTCATGATGCATATCACACTATTGGTGTCAAGAAACGCATTAGGGATAGTAATATTGTGCATCGTGTACTTGATACTAGTGTTGTAAGTGAATCAATAAAAAAACAACGTTTGATTACGTAAACAAGTCGAATGTTGAAAGTTAATTGAAAAAATCTAATGAAATCAATTGAAAGACGTAATATCCTTCAATCACTCAATAACACCGATTTTTGGGCATTTTCTGCTAGAGCACCGCGTAAGGACAAAGATAAATTTGATGCTATAAGAGAATTTGTTATTCAATTTTGGCATGATAACACTAGAGTTTCACCTAATACAAGAGATGTTGTAAAACAGAGAGTTGGTTCTACTAATCGCAAACCACATCCAAAGAATTTCTTAGATATGAATCAAACTCAATTTTTTTGTAAGTTTGAACAAGAGCATCTAGAAATTAAAATTAGTCAACATTTTTAGAAATGTTGAAACCATTCTATGTGAAAATCGACCACACTCGCACTACTTGTCATTGTAGGCAACATGTTGAATTTACGATGCATTATGCTATTTTTTTATGTATTCATTCTAATTTTCATTCTGAAACTATGTTATTGAAATGTGGTGTTAAAGTTCCACCAATATCTTCTAGGGATTTCATTCATATGATATTTTGTGAAAGAAAAGTTGGCAGAGAAAATTTTAGTGGTGAATTTTTGTAAACTCATGAAAATCAAGGATTATGGAAATTCGAATTGGTGAATATTATGTTGTTCAGAGCCGACTTATTCACCAAAAAATTTGACCGACATGTCCCTTATACTATTCATTTTACCTAGATTTTACACATATATAAGAGCTTATGAATGTAATTCGCCACCATTTCGAATCATATTGTGCACATATTCACCGAAGTAAACATAAGAAAATCCTCACCGCCAAAACCGAAATCGAGCCATCCAAACTTGAGCCATCCAACCTTGACCCATCTAACTCTGAAATTTGGATTCTCGAACCGTCCAATCCCTTAGCCATCCAAATCTGATTTGTCCAACTTAGATTCGCCAAACCTTGATCCGTCCAACCCCGAGCTATCCAAATCTATTCTCGTCCCAACTTTGAGCCATCCAAATCTGATCCGTCTAACTCTATTCCGTACAACCCCGAGCCGTCCCAACCTATAGCCATCCAATCCTTGGCCATCCAACCCCTAGCCATCTAACCCCTTGGCCTTCCAACTATTATCCGTCCAACTCCGAGCCACCCAACTCCAAGATGTCTAACCCTTAGCCATCTAACCCCGAGCCATCCGATCCCTAAGCCTTAATCCATCTAATAATTTAGGCGTCCAACCCCTCAGTCGTGAACCGTCAAACCACTAAGTGACTTAGTCATCAAACCCTTTGCCATCCAACCCATTACCGTCCATTCTCGAGCCTTCGAACATAATTTCTGCCCCTAAGGGCCTAAGCAATAAGCGGTCATGATACTAGAAATCAGGGCAAGAATATTACAATTTCAGCAAGTTCAAAAAGGGTGCCAATACTTTGCTTGGCTATTTCGGAAAATAAAAAAAAAAAACGAAGTCGGGTTCTCGCATTAGCTGAAAATATTGGTATGTGGCAAGTGCTATTTATTGGTTATTTTATCTTACGAGAATTTAATAATTATATTTATGATATTGTTCTTAAAACTCTTTGTACTCTGAAAAATTTAAATATAGATAAGATTAATACTATATAAGTAACAATTTTATAGAATTATATGTAGATGTTTCAAAATTCCTTCACGAATAATCAATTTATAGTTATTGATGATCCATTATATGTTGAGGCAAAAATTCCGTCCCTTAATGACATAGAAGTACAATAAAATTCATCGAATTCTCAGGATACACCAACAGAGGAAACTTCTACTCCAAGGTCTATTTCCAGAAAAAGGAGACATGAGAATCAAAATATTCTTGCTTTGATGACCTAGATGCAAAATTTGAATTCCAAGGAAAATAAGAAAATATGTTAGAAGAAAGAGGGAAAAATGGACAATTGGAAGGAAATTCCAGTTTGAAAGGGCAACAAAATATCCTTTTATTGAACCCGTGTACACTAAAAATTGTAATGATGTTCCAACACAATGTAAATGCAAAGTAGGTGGTTGGAAATAAGGGAAGGATCACACGATGTAGCTCAAATCGACACAATTGAAAATACTATGGGAAAAGATATATTTCCCAAAAGCTTAAGGATGGCAAGATAGTCGACACATAAATGGAAAGATGCAAAAGATTATCTACATGTAAAATACGCGGAAAGAGTATGAAAAGGAAAAAAACATATCAAATATGTAAATGAAAAAGGTGGGACCATAGTAGCAAGATTGAGCAAAGCTATGGAGTCAAAAATGCAAGAAAAGGGTATTCGGTTTGCAAATCGTATTTCATATAATGAAAAGGGGAAGACTGATGTCATATTTTGGAGAAAAGAAAATGTTGTATCAAGTTCTCGTCTATAGAACATTCCTTAATCTCATTGGTCGATACCAGTGGCTAGGAGATTGCAAAATGTCTATCTCTCGGTAGAGAAGGAGGATATGAAATCGCGTGTTTCAAAAGGAAAAGTATATTTCCTTTCTTTAGATGAGGATACTACAGTTGATAATACTTCATGGATATGTATTCATGTTTACACATTTGCTAATGAAATAAGGACTCCACACCTCTTAGAAATTCATAAAATGACTGAGAATTGCAATTAAAATATTTATAAATTGGTGGTGTCAAATTTGAAGGATATCACCAAAATGCATGACTTTTCCATTGCGAACAAAATTAGTCTCATATCGGAACCGATGGTGCAGCTATAATGCGGGGATCCGAGAAATGGTTTGTGTGTTAGAATTTAGACAACTATTGCTCCGTATATGGTTGTTGTCTAGTGCATGGCTCACGAATGAATCTCACCTACAAAATTGTGAGCAAATTTGAAATTGTAGCTAAAGTGGAGGAATTAATATGTGATCTACATGCCTATTATTCTAGTAGTCCAAGAGATTTTTAGAATTTCAAAAATTTTCTTTTGGAATGACAGAGAGGAAAAAGCTTCTCAAATATGTAGATACCGATGGATATCTATGTACGAACCCGCATGTATAATATTTGATGAATATCCTTCACTGGCAAGATTTATGTTTAAATACCGCAGGATGTATATAAAGTTAAAGATCTATTGTGCCATCTAACCGACATAGAAACTTTACTCACACTCTGTGGTAGTTTTCCCATGTTGAGGGAGCTTAATATTTTAACAAAGCATGCTCAAGATTGATCTTTCTACATTACAGACTTCATAAGACTTAGAAGATGTGTTTTCTGGAGTCTAGAAAGTTTATATATTTTTGTTGGGTGTTTTCAGGGTGCTACTTTTGAAAACTGGAATGCATTGACAGATTTGAAAAATTCCAGTGCTTCTTAAATTACAATATAAATGATCATCTGTGGTATAGCAGAACATGGAAGAGAGATTCTATTTCATACGCAACAAAAAAAGAGTTGATATGGCTAACTCGAAATAAAAGAAGTAAGAGTGATATGGAATTTATATGATGCAAAGATTAATGGAAACTAGGAATAAGTTGAGAAAGATCTCTCGAATCATTAGCTAAAGAGATCCTTGAAATAATAAAAATGATAAAATACTTGAAGCAATGGGAGTTGTAAATCCACGCTTTGGAATTTGTTTGGCAACAAACCTTATACATCTATCAGTCCTTTATTTGTCAAAAACATGGGTGATCTAACCGATCATTTCTACAAGACTCAAGAGAAAAAGTGGAGTTTCTGCAGAAGGTATTTTGAAAAGAGAACTACTTAGTTCACAAATAATGGATTTTGCTAATACTATACTATACCACAAATTCAGATTCTACAAAACCCATAGGATTCAAAGTGCCATGAAAAGGATTTGGAAGGATATCTATTCCAATAGTATTCTATGTGAAGATTTGAGCGAGTATATTAAGTCAGTATGAGATCCTCATCAAACAATAATTCTAGGTCTTGTGGAAGATGAAAGGGTTTTCAATATCCATTATAAAGTCAAAAGTTTGAAATAGATTAGATAGGAATCTAGAAATATGTCTCGATTATATGTATTGAGTTACTCAAAGGAGTCTTTTCCTTATGATAGAGCACTTTGACATTTTGGAATTCACTAGTAGAAAGTAGAGGAGTTAATAATATTCTACCTAACCCAGGGGGATCGAGACACATCCACAAATCATGCTATAGTTAATTTCAAGGCACAAATGAAAGCGTTGCTCCAAGACTCTTCCAATTCACATAGATTACATTGCAATAATGTGATCTAATAAGTATTGATGTATTTCATTTAGATATTACAACTTTCAATAAATGCAATATTATATTTTTCTTTATTTGATCCTTTCCCATTGGAGCAATGCCATTATATGTTTCAATTATCCCATTAGTTTTTTTATGTTTGGTTTTAAAATTCGATTGAATTAAGGACACATTTGTCTTTTATATCTCATTAATTGATTTAATTTACATCTATCACAAATCGAAACGTAAAGAAACAAAATATTGCAAATTTAAGCAAAATTTACGTAAACAATAGAAAAGAAACATAGTTTGTATTAACAACATATAGTAACATCGTACAATTCTAATTTCCAAAGTTCTTTTGAAATCGATCTCTCATGTGGTGGATTACTTTATGAAAAAAGCACACATTCATAAAGCATTGTCGGCCAATACAATTCAAAAAGGGGGTTGTAATAACATATCAAAGCTTCTAGACAAGTTCTGTCATATAAGGACACATTATGAGGTCATCCTCTTTTCTGCCTATGATTCAAAATCATAGTATTCCTTATGTCCGCTACACGGAATATAAACTAAAAAAGGATCGCCACTATCTTTTAATTCCTATGCCAAGTCGGAATTGTGACAACACACCACACATGGTGAACTTCACTAAATTATCTAATTTTATGTTACAGGTGAAGCTTTTTATTTTTCCCGCGTAAGAGATGGAGGAATTTGCTGCATCTGTACAAAGCTACCTACTATAACTCCTTATGCCTACAAATCTCATGCTGCGATATTGATATTTTCTAGAATATTCAGCTCCTCCCTCGCTACATCTCCTACAGATAAAAGTGTTGCATCTGTGTCTGTTTTTTCCTCCCGTAAGACTTCTGGATCCATCTTATGCTCCTTTATTATCCTTCTCAATGTATTATTTTGTTTATTTATAACAATGAAATTTTCCTTCAACTGTATAAAATAATTCAGGCTTTTGTGGGTGTTGGTGCTCGAAATTTTTCACCACATTTGTCATTAAAATTCTTCTTGCGGCCTCTCATTATGTTTTCTGTCTACCCGGCTCAAATGGTGGCTCTCCTGCATTTTACGGTTTGACGGGTGATTTTTTTGTAAGAATTACTTCTCGGCATCATTTGAAACATGGACCTTTCTAGTTGAATGCGGCTCTACTTGGGAATTTTAAAATCCTATGGCTCACTTCAACAAAAAACATGTCCACGTGGAGGCTTCCACCGAGCCTTCCCATTCTTATACTTTTCACGCAACTTCCTAAGGGGCTCGAGACACGTGGATGGACCACGCATGTTTGGGGACCAGCCCTTGAGTTTTATTTTGAAGAAGCACCAGGAGGACACTTGGAGACTCTGCTCGACCGAGACACGTGTCGAGCCCGTGCTTGTTAGGGGTCTCTACTTTTCGAGACCATCTCAAAGTGCACCATTAAGACATGTAGCATGTGGGGAAATGGAGGTACGGGACCACGGGAAAATTTGGAAAATTTTCCTTTTTTCCAAAAGTTATAAAATGTCAAAAAGGTGCCCCCAGACCCGTTTCCAATCGCATTTTTCCATATGGAGGGCTTAGATTAAAATTTGAAACGCATGATCAATGGTAGCTATGCATTTCATTTGATTTTGTCACTATTGAAGCTCTAGGGTGTTTGGAGACACATCTTTGCATCATTATTCATCATTTTTTTTGCAATTTTGTGTCATTTGGGTCTGTAAAGTTCAATTGAATCAATTTGGGAGCTTAATTTGTAAATCTAAAGTACTTTTGAGATGGATTTTTTCCTGGGCTCATGCGAGAAAGTAAGACGCTAGATCCAGAAGTTACAAAGTAAAATTTCAAAGGGAAAAAGGATGAAATGATTAAAGGGACTCCCGAGAAGTTGTGGCATGGCATCTTAGTCAGTAGTCGAGGGCCCAAGAAACATGATTTGTTCACAGTTGGTCCACCTGGCAGATTTTAGATCTGAATTTGTTAAATGTCTCTGTCTAAAACAAATTGGTAACAAGAAAAGGTCCCTCAAATATTCTTATCTTTTGAGGAAAAAGGTGCTGCAGGTGCCAAGGATGAAGAATATGCCTCCAGTTAGAGAAATGATGCAAATATTTGCAATGATTCACCTTTTTGGAAACACCTAGCAACCTTTTTGCAAGTTTGTTGATTGTCATCTTCTACAAATCATGATCCGATATGTGCAACAAAGTTGCTTCAAATATTCCTCTTTTGAGGGGAAAATTGGATGTAAATGGGTGTATTATAAATGCAATGAGATTACTCTTGCAAATGGTCGAGTTTGAATCCTGAAGAGAAAAATTGAGAAAGCCTCTTCCGAGAGACCAATCCGAGATAACCTGTTAATTTCTTCTGTGTTAGATTTTCTATCATGTCAAGTTGGTTGTGAGTGTACAGCCATTGACAAGCTCTGAGACTATTCTGTGTAACTTTCCCCTGCTGATGAATCTAAGCAATTTTGGAATTAATTTGTGTCTAATCTCTAGCAATTTTGTGCTGCTTTATTTTTAGAATGTCTACAAATAGTTTATTTTGTTCCTATTGCAATCTTATACTAAATTTTTTGTGAAATCACACAAGATCTCATCCCTGTGATAGTCTAATGGTATTTGCAATTTCATTTCAAGAAGAGCCTTCATCTTGGATGAGATAAACAAATTTAAAATCAATTTACTGTCATTTGTTGATAAAGATTGTTTATAAGTCTTCTGTGTGTACTTAGGCATGATTAGTTAGAAAATTTAATGTTTGATTGAGTCTTCTAATTTGAGCCTTCGTGTTGGAGTATCAATGATTATGTGAAAATGTGTTGATTTGGGCCTCCATTGAAGCACACCTTTTGGTTGAAGGAATGTCTTGACTATTTTGGAGCTTTCTGTTGTGAAGTTGTTCATTATTGTGAAGTCCCTCCAAAGATCCAGTATAATCAGCTTTATCCTACTTCATCTCCCACCAAAATCATTCAAAAAACAATTAATCCTACCCTGAACTACCCCTGTTTTCCTTGTGTATCAACAAAGGAACAAAATCTACTTGCAAAAATATGCAGAACAATCAGGATCTCTTAATGTCTTTAGTAACCTTTGCCTTGTGTTGAAAATATCCCCATAATCTGGAAGTGACAACTCGTGAGAGTCAGATTTGGTGTGTTGATCATATTTTCCCAAGGTCTTCTCTATAAAATTTGTGCAAAAGAAAGGTATTTGCATCTCCTTCAACAATAGAGGTTACAAAATAGGTTCTCTTACCTTGGTTGAAAGGCACAACCTAAAATAGTTAGGATAAGATCACATCCTTTTAAGGTGTTATCCATCTCTCCACAAACTCGAGTAACAAAGGGTTAGTTAGATTTCATCCCCGACTACAAAATGATACAAATTTATGATCTATCTCGCCTCTAAGCTCCCTATTGAATCTGTGTTACTTCTCAACTTGAAAAGGAGAATGAATTTGGATACCAAAACTAATGGTGCCATTACCGAGAACTGATTTAAATTGTTGGGAACTAATTTGCATTGCCTAGACCATTTTTTTGATTTATGCAAGTTCGTATCCATTTGGCCCGTCAACACCTAATGGTGCCATTATCGGGAACCGATTTACGTTGCTGGGAACTAATTTACGCTGCCGAGACTGATTTGTTGATTTATTGCCGCTTCAGATTCCATTTAGCCCATCAACACCTAATGGCGCCATTGCTGGGGACTTATTTGAAGAATTTAAAGTTTTCCAAACCCTGGTAATGTTTCTTGCAGTTCTGTGTGAAAATACATTTTGTAAACATCATTCTCTAATCAGATATGTAAGAATTGAATAAAGTTATAAGTTTTGCGTGCTGTATGTCCATTTTTTTCAGCAGTTATTGTACTAAGTTTGCCTCACCATTGATAAATTTGGGTGAAGGAGGGTCTGATTTGTAAAGATTTGCATGATTTTTAGTGCTGACAAACATTTGATAGATTATTTTAGTGTATTTGCACAACTAGGGTGAAAATCCTTAGTGGCGACTCGGGTTGTTTTGATTTTGATAAATGCCAGTGTCTTAACCTCTGTCAATTATGAATTTGTTACTAATCTTTGTAAAGATGGAAGGAAGAAGATCTTTCTTCACTGTAGACCCTAGTAGAAGGTTGTTTCCAGAGTTTGAGAAGTCTAATTCAGAAGGAGGAAAATTTTGGAAGGTTGTGGGAGATCAAGCATCAAGAAAAGAGATCTCCATTGGTGAAATTGATCGGCACGCAGTTGAAGATTGCAATACTTCCTCAACTACTTCTGAATCAGGTAGCATCTTTGTAAATCCTATTCATCCATCTGGAGAGGGTCCATCATCTATATTTAAAACATTCTCTTCTGTGATCTACCCTTGTGTTTTCAAAATCTAATAAAGTTTTCAAAGAGACAAAGCCATTGGGGGATAGTCATTTTGAAAATTGTGTCCCTGTACCACATAGACCCGTCACTCCTCATCACTCTTGTTTCTCTTGTAAGGTCACCTCCTCAAGATAGTATGGCTCAGCCTCCACCCAGACCTCCATTTTTGATAATAATTTTGGTCCCATCAGTTTTAGAGGTATGGATGGCTATCCAAATGTTGTGCCACAGATGTAAGAAACAAATTGCCCAAGTTTCAAGGAAATAATGCAATAACCAGTGATCAACACTTGAAACTCTTTGTCAATATGATGGAGGATTTTAAAATAGAGTTTGAAGATGTATACATTAAATTGTTTATTCATACATTAGAGGAGGATGCAAGGGACTGGTATAAAGCTCTACTTGATAACTCTATTGATTCTTGGACTGAAATGAAGAATGCATTTAGATTGTAGTATGGTGATAAAACAGACCCTAGGTTTCTCTTGTCAGAATTTGAGAACATTAAAAAGAATCCTAATGAGCCAGTGCATGACTTTAATACGAGATTCAATAAGACATTGAGAAGATTTCCTATGAATTTGAGGCCATGTGATGAATCTTGTCTTATAAAGTATGTTGATGCATTTGACAAGAAGGCTGCATACTATTTGAGGGATAAAAACCCTGGCACTTTGAGGCAGAATTTACTATGGCTCTGCAAATTGAGAACAACATCAAGGCCATTGGAAAACCTCCTAAGAGGGAGGGTGTCAAACTGATAAACCTAGAAAAACCTCAAGCAAGCAAGAGTGTGGATCTTGAGGAGGTTGTTAAAACTTTGGTAGGGGATGTCAAAGAAATATCCTACAAACTAGCCCAGGAAAGAAAGGAATTGGGCAGAGTTCACAAGGTCAAAAAGGCACAAAATCATGATAGATTTGGAAATCATCCTAGGGGTGATTAGAGGTCAGATGACAAAGGTAAAGGACCCTTGGGATATGCAAATAGACATCCCTAAGCACATGAAAGTAGAATGGTGCCTGATCCTCGACTTCCCGGTTCTGTCTGCTGTTATGAAGCCAATGAGATTGATTGGTGTGATAGATGCTTTCTACCCCATCCTCCATGTGAAGTAAATCAGAAAGAAGAAGAAGTTGATAATGATGATGGTACTGATGATGATGCATGCATGGTGGATTCCTCTATGAGTTCATAGCAGGGAGAAACCTCAACTAAGCTGATGAGTGCCATAACTACTAAATATTTCTAGGATTACATTCACTAGGTATTACCTCTTCCTCCCACTCATACTTTTGAAATTGATATGGTGCAAGATTTTGAATTGCCTAATAATGATTTTGAATACTTAAGGGCACTAATGATTGAGAAGTATGATGGAGGGATCCCTTCTGAGGAGGATAGGTAGTTGTTAATGAATGTTGTGGTTGGCCATGAAAAAGAATATAATACTAGGAGTAAGGTTGCCAAAGGGGCAGGGCCTCAAGCCAAACCAAAAATTCCAGTGCTTACCAGTATCCCAAAAGAGACTCCAAAGAAAGATACATCTGGCAAAGGCCTTGTTGTCTCAAGTGGAACTTGTGTCCCTCCCTATGCTCAGACTATAAAAACTCCTGTGCCATCTGATGAGTTTTTCAATCTCCCTCCCAATGCTGCCTTGCCCAAGTATGTTCCATATGACATAGCCCAAATGTTGAGTCAGATCAAGATTTCTATTCCTGTTGTTGAATTGCTTAGAATCCCTGAGCATAGGGATAGAGATTTGAATATTTGGGATTTAGAGAAGAAAAGGTCACCCAAGGCAGAAATGTTGAGACTCCGCCTACCATTTTAAAGTTGAAAAAACCCCAAGTACTGGAAGAACTAGGTGAGCCACCTAAAGTATATTTGGGAACATCCTTGGTTGAGTCTCAGCTGAAGGTGGATCCATTTTTTACTACTTTGATTATTAAGGATAAGTTGTTACACAACTGTATGTTTGATTCCGGAGCATCATGCAATGTTATGCCTCTTGAGGTCATGAATGAGTTGGATCTCAAAGTAACAACAGCTTATGGGAAGTGTACTGCCATGGATTCTAGGGAGGTGCCAATGGTTGGATGTGTCAAGGGTCTGATAGTGCAACTTGTAGCTTATCCAGGTAAGAAACCAAACTTGATGTTGTTATTGTGGATTACCCTGCCAAATGGGGTATGTTGTTGTCCAGAAAATGGGCTGCAAATGTTGGTGGAGTGTTCAAATGGATATGTCCTATGCACCCATCCCGATTGAAAGCAGCCTTGTCAAGTTACCTGGTGAAAAGAAAATGTTATATCTTATTGAGGACCCCAACAATGCTTCTTATGAAGTATTGCATGCAGATATTGATATTGATAACTTTGTGAGCTATGTTGCTTTCAAGGAATATGAAATTGGTCAATGTAGGTATCATGAGCAGGATGATTTTCCTGAGACTTTGATGTTTGATGCAGCCCCGAAAGATGTTGAAAAACTTGACACATGCACAAGGGGTAAGCCTAAAAAGTATGGTCAGATAGCAACTCGATGGAAAAGAAAAACAACCATATGACCAGTTGTTAAAGACATATCAGAACTGCTTAGCATGGTCATATCTAGAATGGTAGGCACTTGAGGTTTTTCCTTGATTATTTTCTTTGAATCAGGATGCTCGCCATTGTACAGTGTATAGTTCTTTGGTTTTTTTCTTTTTGTGTTTTTGTTTGTTCTAGTCCTTGGTGACCTGGTTTTGTTGGTTTCTCGGTTTGTTTTTGGAGGATGGTTATGGTTGATTCTGCTATGCTAGCTTGTTCTTTGACTCTGCTGCCCAATGGTCTACTCTTGGCACTTGGTCTACTATTGGTTCTTGTGGCACTCACGGGGAGTGCCCATCCCTAAGTCGAGCCTATGTTGGTGCTCAAATTTGTCTCACCCCATTTGTCATTCAAATTCTTCATATTCTGGCCTCTGTTATGTTTTCTATCTCCATGGGCTCAAATGGTGGCTCTCCTACATTTTATGGTTTGACGGGTGTAGTTTCCTGGTCAGAATTACTTCTCGACTCAGGTTGAAACGTGGCCCTTTCTCGGTTGAATGCGGCTCTGAGGAGTTTTAAAAATCTAAGGCTCACTTCAACACAAAACATGTCCACGTGGAGGCTTCCGCCGAGCCTTCCCGTACTTAGACTTTTCACGCAACTTCCTAAAGGGGCCTGGGACACATGGAGGGACTGCGCATGTTTGGGGACCAACCCTTGAGTTTTATTTTGAAGAAGCGCTAGGAGGACACTTGGAGACTCTACCGACTGAGACACGTGTTGGGTCTCAGCACTTGTTTGGGGTATCTACTTTTCGGGACCATTTCAAAGTGCACCATTGAGACACGTAGCAGGGGGAAAGAAAGGCATGGGCCTCATGGGGAAATTTTTCCTTTTTCCAAAAGTTATAAAATGTCAAAAAGATGCCCCAAACCCGCTTTCCAATCACATTTTGCCATGTGGAGGGTTGATTAAAATTTGAAACATAGGATCAACGGTATTCCTATTTCATTTGATTTTTCCACCATCAAGCTCTAAGATGTTTGGAGACACATCTTTGCAACATTCTTCATCAATTTTTTTGCAAATTTGTGTCATTTGGGTCTCAGTAAAGTTCAATTGAATCAATTTGGGAGCTCAATTTGTAAATATGAAGTACTTTTGAGATGGATTTTTGCCCGGGCTCGTGCAAGAAAGTAAGATGCCAGATTCGGAAGTTACAGAGTAAAATTTCAAAGGGAAAAATGATGAAATGATTAAATGGACCCCCGAGAAGTTGTGGCATGGCATCCTAGTCAGTAGTCGAGGGCCCAAGAAACGTGATGATCATTCACACGCTGGTCCACCTAATGATTTTGGATATGAATTTTATAAATGTCTCTGTCTGAAACAAATTGGTAACAAGCAAAGGTCCCTTGAATATTCTTCTCTTTTGAGGAAAAAGGTGTTGTAGGCGCCAAGGATGAAGAATATGCCTCTAGTTAGAGAAATGATGAAAATATTTGCAATGATTCACCTTTTTGGAAACACTTGAAAATTTTTTACGAGTCTCATTGAATGTCATATTTTGTAAATCATGATCTTATAAGTGCAACAAATTTTCTTCGAATATTCCTCTTCTGGGGGGAAAGTTGGATGTAAAAGGGCGTATTATAAATGCGATGAGATTACTCTTTCAAATGGTCGGATTTTGAATCCCTAAGATAAAATTTGAGAAAGTCTTCTTCGAGAGACCAATCCAAGATAACTTGTTAATTTCTTCTGTGTTAGATTTTCTATCATGTCAAGTTGGTTGCAAGTGTACAACCATTGACAAACTTTGAGATTGTTCTATGTAACTTTGCCATGCTGATGAATCTAGGCAATTTTGGAATTAATTTGTGTATAATCTCTAGCAATTTGTGCCTTTTTATTTTCAAAATTTCTGCAATTTTTTTTTCATTCCAATTGCAATCTTATACTGAAATTTTTGTGAAATCACACAGGATCTCATCCCTATGACAATTCTAATGGTATTTGTAATTTCATTTCAAGAAGATCCTTCATCTTGGATGAGATAAACAATTTAAAATCAATTTACTGTCATTTGTTGATAAATATTGTCTATAAGTATTCGGTGTACCTTAGGCGTGATTAATCAGAAAATTTAGTGTTTAATTAAGTCTTCCAACTCGAGCCTTCATGTTGGAGTCTCAAATATTATATGAAAACGTGCTGATCTGGGCCTCTATTGAAGCACACCTTCTGAGTTGAAGGAACATCTTGACTGTTCTAGAAGCTTTCTGTTGTGAAGTTGTTCATTATTGTGAAGTCCCTCCAAAGATATGGTATAATCAAATTTATCCTACTTCATCTCCCACCAAAATCATTTAAAAAAACAATTAATCTTACCCCGAACTACCCTTTTTTTCCCTATGTATGAACAAATTCTACTTGTAAAAATATGCAGAACAATCAAGATCTCTTAATGTCTTTAGTAACCTTTGCCTTGTGTTGAAAATATCCCCATAATGTGGAAGTGACAACTCGTGAGTGTCGATTTGGTGTGTTGATCATATTTTCCCAAAGGTCTTCTCTATAAAATTTGTGCAAAAGAAAGGTATATATGTCTCCTTCAACAAAAAAGGTTACAAAATAGGTTCTCTTACCTTGGTTGAAAGGCACAACCTAAAATATTTAGGATAATATCATATCCTTTTAAGGTGCTATCCATCTCTCCACAAACTCGAGTAAAAAAGGGTTAGTTAGATTTCATCCCCAGCTACAAAACGATACACATTTATGATCTATCTTCCTCTAAGCTCCATGTTGAATTTGTGTTGCTGCTCGTTGAAAAGGAGAACGAATTTGGATACCAATAATGCGGGCATTCTTCAAATGTGCTTCAAATACAAATGCTTCTTTCTTTAAATTTTCATATTTTTCCTGTAACACAAAAATATTAAATTTTTAGTCTATTAGATAAATCATAAAATGAATAAATATATTATAGTGCTTATAATATTACTATTTTTCATGTAAAACTAAAAGCCCACTCATGCAACAACTTTTTCTTTTTCTGCATTTACTATTAAAACATTTGTTTTGTCTTTAGACCATTTGTTGTAGTAAGCCTATACTTCCAAAGCATTCGATTCTCCAACTTTGTTTAGCATTATGTCTATAATTTAATCATTGTAATCATTACTATATGAAATTGTCCCTAACTGAGCTTTGTTTAGAAAAACATCCTGCCATGCTGGTTGGCTCTCTATGGAAGTGAACAATGAATGCCTTTGAGTGTGATTATGGTATCTTGTATTTATTTCTTTTATCAAAATTTTAGCTCTCCTCTCCCAAGACCACACCAAATCCACATCAGACATTACAACCTCTTGAATTGTTGCCCCATACTATTTGATATCATATTTTCTAATATAAAATGTGTCTTTTCATCATCTATTTGTGGAGCATTTCTTGGAGGAGGAGGAGATTCACTGCCCTGTATTACATGCACATTTTGTTGTGGTTGAGGCGAGTAGATTGAATCATATCGTGGGTGTCAAAATAGTTACCCTTTTCTGCATCGCCACTATTGAAGCCCAAATAATCTTCATCAAGGGTGATGTTGTTCAAAATATGTGTGGTTGTTACACTTAAATCACACCTAGTGATAGTCCATGAAATTCTCGTGGTTCCGGGATGAATCTGCTCCTTATCGAATCTACAAGAAACCTAATAATCTTTCTTGAAGTTCTTCTTTTGTTTGTACTTGACGTGTTAGAGGAATTGGTGGCCTCCTTGTAAGCGAATGTGACTCAAGCCATATTGCCTACATGAAGTAAACAACAAATTATTAGAATATAATGGTTGGGATTTGTAAATGATAAAAAAATGTAGGCAAAAAAACATTCTAATCAAACTACCATACAATATACCTTGTATAAACGGAGACACAAGTGTGACATTTCGATCTTCACACCTGCAATGAGTTTGATCTTCATCATCAAACTCAATAATTTCTCGAATACAATACATGTAGAAAATAATAGTAGATATATTAAAATACAAGAATACATATATAATCTATATTAATTGTTTGAATTAGTAATTTATATAAAAATATAACTTCATACATACATGTAGTTAAATGTGATGGTAAACGTGATGTGCATATTGACTTCTAGGTCACTTTTGACGAGGAGGTCTTACGGGTGTTAATTCTACCGAATCCATGTCGAATCAACACGCACCTCTAGAGGGTATTTACCTCTAGAAATTGCCTCCTTATGAGATGTTGTAGCTATAATTTTTCTCTCGTAAAATAAAATCATACAATTATTATTTTATTCAAAAATATTGAAATTATAATCATTATAACAAGTAAACAAGAAAAAGTAATCAAGTTACTTATTGTTCTTCAAGACTAATACCAATCATCTTATCATTAATTGCAATAGGAATTTTATGTCGCATCATTTCGCAAAGACGCTTCATAATAGAAAGAAAGAATATAATTGTAACAAGACAATACAATCTTGTATTTATCAGTTTGATTGGCTTTGTGGGCATGAGAGATATCTATTTTTATTCTCGTTGGACAAATAACTGACCAATCAAAATTTTGAAACTCTAGTGTCCATAATAAATACTTGAATCGCCAAATACGGAATGTCTACAGATCTTCCTATAATACAATCTTGGCCTAAAAAAGTGACACAACTGCAATAAAGAATTTGTTTCTAATACCTTGTAGAAGAAGGCCTCTTGATGAACGATTAAGAGGAGCTGCAATTCCAGACAAGAAACATTAGATCCTTGGGTGGTCGAGTAATGTTAAGAAAAAAGCATTTGAAAATAATAAACTTACCATCAACCTGTACATTGTAATGAGACTCCAAAAACTTTTTGTCTTCGTCTGTAAGTACAACCTTTGTAGTAACGAGCGGCTTATTTTCGAATGGTAAACTGTTAACTGATGCACATCCTCGCTTCAATTGAAAAATAAATTTGACAACATTTCGATGCATGAGAAGAATGGAAAATTGTCCATCAATCTCATTGTAAGAGGTCGAAGGTAATCAAGGATTGAAGTATCAATAGTGAATTGGGGCATGTCCACAAGCCCAATAAATTTTGATTTTTCAAGCCAATCCTTTAAGCGTCTTTTGCTCTTAATAGAGCTAAAATATGTGGGCACATGAGGTTTTTGTATTGAAATTTGGGGTAGAAATAGATGTGGTGCTGCCATTGCTGAAATTTGGGAGAAGTGAAATTTGGGTGTAGGATTAGAGAGCTCGAGCACCGACAATTTTCATATAAAAGTGAAAAATGAACCTTAAAGGGGTATTTATAGGGCCCATGGGTTTGTATGTTGGCTAGATTACTAAATCATTAATTCATTGGTATCATCACCAACCCCTTAGATACCCAAACCTTAACCATCCAACCCACCGGTCCAACCCTTAGCAGAGCCCAATGCTTTTCACTCTATCCCACCCACCTAACCCTTAGCCATCCAACACCTACACCAACCAACACACCCATCCAACACATAGCCATACAACACCTCTAGGATTAACCGTCAAAACCCTCACCCACCAACCCATTAGCCGACATAAAACTCACCCGACCAACCCACCCGTCTAACCCATAGTCATCCAACCCTCACCCATCCAACCCACCCGTCCAACCCTTAGCAGACCAACCCTCATTCGTCCAACCCACCACGTCTAACCCTTAGCCATCCGACCCACCACCTAATCCCGAGCCGTCTAACCCCTTTCCCATCCAACCCACCCCTCCAACCCCTCACCCATCCAACCCTTAGCCATCCAACCCTTGCCCATCCAACCCTTAGCCGTCCAACCCCGACCAACCTACTTGATCAACCTACCTGAGCAACCTACCCATCCAACCTACCCGACCAACCTACCTTACCAACCTACCTGTCCAACCTGCCCGAACAACCTACCCGACTAACCTACCCGACCATCTACCCATCCAACCTTCCCGACCAACTTTGTGAAACAAGGGAAAAATTCTCTCTGAGAATCGCCTTTGCCACGAAACATTTTTTTCAGATATTCGCCAATGATTCAAAAGTCGATTTTGAGATTTGCCAATGATTCAAAAGTAATTTTTCAGATGGGTCTTCTTAAAATGAAACACGGAAGTTGAACGATTTTTTTATAGTCAGGATTGTTTAGATGGAAGTTGTGGTACATGCGACAGATTACCTAAATTAGAAAGTTACATCCATGAGAAAATTGAAGGTGCAATAGGACATAATTTAGTTGAGTTTGATAAATATAAATCAGTACCATACTAGTTGAAAGATGGAAAGGAGTCTAAACGGTGTGAGCTAGTTACAAAACATATGTCTATTTTTCAATTTATGAGAAAATTTAAGGATGAAATTGTTTATGAGTATGCTAGGCATACACACAGAGCTCGATGGTTGGATGAATAGTTCAAGATATGCAAGGACACATTTCCTATTGGTACTATTGTTTTAGTGGTCGATTTTGTAGAGAATTACACATTGCAACCAAAAATGGAGGTTCAATCACAATATTACAACTCAGTACAAGTTGCCATTTTTGTGCATATAACATTTATACATTCTCCTAACAGTACAAATAATGAACAATTTTTTTAAAGAGAATACCAATTTTATATCAGTGATGATCATACTCATTCTACAAAATTTGTGCAATGGTGTTTCCAATTATTTTATGAAATTTTTTCTAATAGGGACATCCACTTCAAACAACATTATATATGGTCATATAATTACAAGTCTTAGTTTAAGAATGCACAAATATTTTATTAGATGTGCAGGATGCATGTCAAAATGGTTGTGAAACATATTTGGAGTTTCACTGAGGATGGACATGGAAAATGAGAGCATGACGGTGCAAGGGAATGTGTGAAAAGAGCTCTTGCAAGAGAAGAGTTGAAGTATAAAGATGGTGCTAAATTGAAAGATACAAAGATTATACTGGAATGGTGTATTGAAAACATGGTCCGAGGTTCTCAAGAAAATTCCACAGTTCACAGATATTTTTGGTTGATAGGGGAACAAAAAATTTCTAACTACGAGGATTGTATGACACTCACAGGGTCCAATGATATGCACTCATTTTGTATCTCAGACACTACTTTGTGGGCCACATGGACAAAAAATTTGGCATATTTTTATGCATCTTGTATCACATTTGTCACTGCCGAGTGTGATTCACAAGAATGGGTAGATGGATGGATTTATAGGCCTCTAACTCTTCTTCCTAGTTATCAACCTCCACAGGCATTACGACTTGTTTCTCCAGATGAAGTTACAACATCCAAGGAATTTGATGAAATTTTGATTTTGGTGCAACAAGGTAAATGGTTATTTACAATTTTTGTATTGAGTTATGTCCATTGAAATTAATATGTAATTTAAATTTGAGTTGAAACCTTTGTGTTTTTATATAACATGTGTTTGCATTATTGCGATGAAAAGACAATGAAGAAGGAATAGACTATTTATTATGTCATTGCATCAAGGAAAGAAAGAAGTTGACTTCTCCTATCATAGATGGCGAAGATATTGAGTAGCCTATAGGTTTAGTGGTAGTTACTCGAACTTGGCTTCGACGGTATCCATTAAAAATCCTCTGTTTGGGTGTTTGAAGACTTTGAGACACACAAGAAAATAATCTTATATTCGCATCTAGTTATAAATGACACATATTCAGGTGTATAGATATAGAGGAAGTCCTAATAACAAGATTATTTGGAAGGTTTGAGAGTCAAATCATAAAGCAATCATGTCCGCTATTCATAGTAGATCCGATCTTGATGGTTCATTAGAATGAATTTACATGCTCACGCCTGGTATATATAATTTATTTGAATTGTTTAAATTTGTCAACCAGATCATTCAAGTTTATATATTTTATTAAATTTGTGTATTTTGTAAATATCTAGTATACATGGTTTTGATTCAACTTAAATTTCTTTGACTAACACTTTTATGTAGGTTAGTGGCACTAGAAAAGCTTCCACTTTCACATCCTGATGGTGAACATTGAAATGAATTTACCTAAGCTCATATGGTATATATAATTTCTTTGAATTGTTTAAATTTGTTAGTTCTAGATTCAAGTTCATATATTTTATTAAATTTGTGTATTTTGTATATATCTAGTATGGTTTTGATTTGAAACTTAAATTTCTTTGACTAACACTTTTATGCAGGTTAGTGGTGCCAAAAATCTTCCACCTTCATGTGGTTGACATTGTTAGTAGATAATTTTATATTCTTGAAGCTAAGAGAAGCTTTCATTGTTTTACAAGAAAAGAGAAGTAATTAACAACGATTTATATACATGTGGAGGGGGTTCTTGGCTCCAGAGAAGGTAGCCCTAAGCACTGGGAGCATAGAGATCCAAAAAGATACATCCTCAAGTATTTACAAGGCCATCCCTATGCGTACACAATGGTTTGGTGCCACGACCCACCATTTGCAAAATATAGTGTTTGACAACCTTACATTGTCTCAAACTAGATTATTTCATGTGTTTGCAAACAATAAGGCAATGAGAGAACCAATTAGATATGGAGAAAAAAAAGACATACTATTGTAGAGGGTCCCTACGCCGAGGTGTAGGATCCAACAAGACATCTCTAGGTGCCACGGAGTCCGAGTAGTCACTCGTTGAAGTTGAATGATTTTTTGGTCTTAGGGATCTTAAGGGACTATGCTTGAATGAAGTAGCCCGGAAGCAACGATGTTATCGTGCACCAAAATGACACCTCCTATAGAATTCACCTAGCCACTCAGATGTTTTGGCATAATTGGTTTGGTGCCACGACCCACCATTTGCAAAATATAGCGTTTGATAGCCTTACACTAGCTCAAACTGCACTATTTCATGCGTTTGTAAACAATAAGGTAGTGAGAGCACCGATTGGAGAAAAAAACTGAGATAGGATATTGTAGAGGGTCCTTACACTGAGGTGTAGGATCCAACAAGACATCTCTAGGTGCCACGGAGTTCGAGTAGTCACCCGTCAAAGTTGAATGGTTTTTGGTCTCAGGGATCTTAAGGGACTACACCCAAACGAAGTATCCTAGAAGCAACGATGTTGTCACACACCAAATAAACACCTCTTATAGCGTTCACCTGGCCACCCAGACATGTTGGCGTAGTCGGTTTGGTGCCATGACCCACCGTTTACAAAATATAGTGTTTGACAACCTTACACTGGCTCAAACTGCATTATTTTACGCGTTTACAAATAATAGGGCACCAAGAGAAAATATTGGAGACATAAAAATTTGATACATTCTATTGTAGAGGGTCCCTATGCCAAGGTGTAGGATCTAAAGAGACATCTCTAGGTGCCATGGAGTCCAAGTTGTCACCCGTCGAAGTTGAATGATTGTTTGGTCTCAGGGCTCTTAAGGGACTACACCCAAACCAAGTATCCCGAAAGCAACGACGTTGTCACGTACTAAAATGATGCCTCCACTAGTGTTCACCTTGCCACCCAGATGTGTTGGCATAGTTAGTTTGGTGCCACGACCCAACGTTTACAAAATATAGCGTTTGACAGCCTTACACCGCTCAAACCGCATTATTTCACGCGTTTGAAAACAATAGGGATGCAAGAGCATTGATTAGATACTACGAAAAAATTGAGACACGATATTGTAGAGGGTCCCTACACTAAGGTGTAGGATCTGGCGAGACATCTCTAGGTGCCACGAGTCCAAGTAGTCACTCGTTAAAGTTGAACAATTTTTGGTCTCGGGGCTCTTAAGGACTACGCCCAAACAAAGTAACCCGAAGCAACGATGTTTTTCATGCACCCAAAATGACACTTCCTCTAGAATTCACCGGTCACCTATATGTGTTGCATAGTAAATTTGGTGCCACGACCTACCGCTTGTAAAATATAGCGTTTAAGTGACCTTACATTGGCTCAAATTGCATTATTTCACGCTTTTACGCAAGCAATAGGGATGCAAGAGCACCGATTGGATACAAAAAAAATTGAGACACAATATTGTAGAGGGTCCCTACACTAAGGTGTAGGATTTGACGAGACATCTCTAGGTGCCACGGAGTCCGAGTAGTTACTCGTCAAAGTTGAACAGTTTTTTGGTCTCAGGGCTCTTAAGGGACTATGCTCGAACGAAGTAGCCTAGAAGCAACGACATTGTCATGCACCCAAAATGAAAACTCCTCTAGAATTCACCTGGCCACCCATACATGTTGCACAGTCAGTTTGGTGCCACGACCCACCATTTGCAAAATATAGTGTTTGACAGCCTTACACTAGCTCAAACAACATTATTTCACGTGTTTGTAAACAATAGGGCAGCGAGAGCACCGATTAGATATGGAAAAAAATGAGACATACTATTGTACAGGGTCCCTATGCCAGGTGTAGGATCCAACGAGACATCTCTAGGTGCCATGGAGTTTGAGTAGTCACTCGTTGAAGTTAAACGGTTTTTTGGTCGTATGTCTTTAAGGGACTACGCTTGAACGCAAGTAGCTCGGATGCAATGACGTTGTCACACACAAAAAAATTCCTCCTCTAGCATTAACCTAACCATCCGGACATTTTTGCACAACCAGGTTTGGTGCCAGATCCACCGTTTGCAAAATATAGCGTTTGTGACCTTTACATTGTCTCAAACCGCACTATTTTGTGCGTTTGTAAAACAATAGGGCGTTGAGGGCACCAATTAGAGATGGAAAAAATTGAGACAAGCTATTATAGAGGGTCCCTACGCCAAGGTGTAAGATCTAACGAGATGTCTCTAGGTGCCACAGAGTCCGAGTAGTCACCCGTCGAAGTTGAATGCAGTTTTTTGGTCTCATGGCTCTTAAGGGACTACGCCCGAACGAAGTAGCCCGGAAGAAAAATTTTGTCGAGCACCTAAATTATGCCTCATCTAGTGTTCACCTAGCCACCCGGACGTGTTGGCACAGTCGGTTTGGTGCCATGACCCACCGTTTGCAAAATATAGCATTTGAAAACCTTACACTGGCTCAAATTGCACTATTTTACGCATTTGCAAACAATAGGGTAGCAAGAGCACCGATTGGAGACGAAAAAAAATGAGATAAACTATTGTAGAGGGTCCCTAAATCGAGGTGTAGGATCCAATGAGATGTCTCTAGGTACCACGGAGTCTGAGTAGTCACCCGTCAAAGTTGAATGATTTTTTTGTCTCAGGGATCTTAAGGGACTATGCCCAAACGAAGTAGCCTGGAAGCAACGACATTGTCGCGAACCAAAATGACACCTCCTCTAGTGTTCACCTAGCCACCTAGACATGTTGGTGTAGTTGGTTTGGTGCCACAACCCACCATTTGCAAAATATAGCGTTTGACAGCCTTACACTGGCTCAAACTGCACTATTTTGTGTGTTTGCAAACAATAGGGCAATGAGAGAACTGATTAGAGACGGAAAAAAACTAAGACAGGCTATTGTAGAGGGTCCCTACGCCAAGGTGTAGGATCTGATGAGACATTTCTACCTACCACGAGTCCGAGTAATCACCGTCAAGGTGAATGTTTTTTTGGTCTTAGGGCTCTTAAAGGACTACGTCCTCGAACGAATTAGCCCTTGAAGCAATGACGTTGACGAGCACCAAAACGATTCCTCCTCTAGCATTCACCTAGCCACCTAGACGTGTTGGTGCATTTGGTTTGGTGCCACGACATCCCAAGGCATGACTTCTCACTACTCACCTCCGTTCATTTCCTAGGACTACCTAGAAAAGGTAGTTTGTAAACAATTATGCTAGGAAGGCTCAAAGAATGCTAGGAAGGCTTCAGATTGGGTGGTCTGAATCCAAATTGGGCCTCCCTAGAGCCCGCCATAAAGCTTTTTCCGAAGGCATATAACTCCCCAAGAAAACGCGCGTTGGCGTTGACGGTGACAATTTACTCCCACGACGTCCCGGGGCATGACTTCTCACTACTTGGCTCGCATCAATGAGATTGCAACAAGGTTAACACATTACCATGTAAATACTCTAATGATTGTTTGATCTCTTTTTAATGCATGTTAATACACAATAAAGTGTCAAGAATATTTTTTTCATATCTTGTGCTAACTAAGTTCTACAATGTTTCGTATTTTTACAAGTGAATTCAAATTAGGACCTTATTGTTACACACATCAATAACACTTAATTTGGACTAATATTAACAAATAAATTATAAGTACACTAAAAACATATAAAATTACTTGTAGTAAATCCCTCAAGACCATTTTTAATTGTGTACATTTTATCCCACTTTAGAGAGTGTTAACCACATGCTTAAAATAAGAAAATTGATATAAGTCCACACTTGAATCTCTTAAAAAAATGATCTTACACCCAAGAACCTTCAAAACCATTATATAACATAACATCATATATCATATATCATTTAACAATAACATAACATCATATATCATATATATCATATCCATAATGGTCACATAATTGAGGCCATCAAATCAAATCAAACATATAGAACTAATATGGTTATGAAAACATACATAGAAGAATATAATGTGTAATGAAATCAAATCAAATATAGAAGTAATATCGTTATGAACACCAAAATGGATATAATGTATCAAACTAAGTGTGTTGGACGTGTCTATGAAAATATTAGTTCATAACATGTATCGAACTAAGTGTGTCATACATATAGGACCACATGCGGTCGCATAAGGCTATATACATGGACTATATGAAGAATCATGAACTAGGACCAGATGGCATATATATCTATACATCCAGGTCCTATGAATCTAATCATGAAACATCTTCCCTCTCTTCACCTTGCTAGAAGAAGCATGTCCATGACCTGTGGATGTAGTGGAGGGAGATGCCACTATGGATTTCATCTATGTGGTCTTAGGTGTCTCTAAGTAGGCCTATAACCTACCCTGCACGTTCATAAACAACAAGTTTTTAACACCTAAATTTTTAAAATACATTCAAAATTTAGAAACTTAGAATTTATAATGCATGTGAAATCTTACCACAATCTCATGATCTCTATCAATTTGTCATCGACGCGTTGCAGGGTCAACGGTAGACTCACGAGGGGTAGGCTACATACAAATAAATAGTTAAAATTAAATATTTCATGTACAAAATTTAATATTGTAGATAAGTAATAAGAAAACATTCCTCCAAAATTTAACAAATTTGAAAAATTGTACCCGAGTTAGTAGATCAAGTAGATATCTATGGCAAGATCTACGCGGTATCCATAGTCTACATATAGGAGGAGTCTCTCTCGCGTCATAATATATACAAAAACATGTACATATCAATATTAATCTACATGACTGCCACATAACAGACCCAAAGCATAATCGACACATAACAAACCAATGTATTAATTTGCTAATAGAAACCAACCAAGGAATCTATGTTTAATGATCTTCTAGGGAAGATTCGATGTTACTCGAGTCTCCAAAATTCCTACAAGAGTAGATACACAATTGAACTTCTATAATTAGAAAAAAAATGTAAATAGAAACTAACCTTGCATAAAAGTCATGTGAGGCATGCCAGTAGCCTTAGTTCCTAGAGAAGATGATGACATGACGAGTTCCTACGTATAAAAAGACAAATATATTAATATGTACATGTACACATGAAACATTATAATGATAAAATTTCAATCAAATGAAATTTGAAATGTATGTAACTTGAAACTTACATTTGTAACACGCCCGACTGTAGTAGCTAGTATGTTGACGCCGGATGTTTCCTTCACCGACTCTTGCTGTTTAAAATAAATAAAAAATTAGTTTTTACATGTATGTATATGACGTAATCAAATACATATATATTAAAATATCAAATAAATTAAACAATTGTATATATATATATACATATTAAATATTTATTTGACATTTACCTATGAAAGACCAAGATCATTTGCACCAGTTCCAAAAACATCTGCCATCATCTCATCTAGAGAAAATAAATAATGTGATCCACCAAATGATGTCTTTTCCGGTGTGCATATGGCACCACATGATCCACAGTGGTGTGGTGCGCTAGAATTGACGCCTCCACCAACATCACCAGATGTAATTTGGTCACTATACTTGGGTTAGAATGTCGGTGAGCTCCCTTAATTCATGTAGTGTGTCAATCTCCACAAACTCCTTTAATGTAGGAGGTATAAATGAAGAGAGTGGGGATTTTGGGGCATGGGGGATCCTTGGTTGACCAACACATGCACCAAGTCTACTTTGTGCAGAGCCACCTCCTCGCCCATAAAACTCAGAAAATTCAAAATAATTTGGGACCTCATTAAGCATGAACTCACAATATAATTTCTTCAAAAAATAGAGAGGAACCTCATTGTTATTGCATGGTGGATAATAAAAACCATCCACCATCGGTCCCAAAAATTGTTCTTGATTTGGTCATCATGACACCAAAGGATTGGGAACCGTTTGCAGTAGTTATGGGGGCATTGGTTCTTGAGTCGAAGAAATAATGCACAAATGCGGCCTTTGTAATTTTTTTTTTTTTGCCTTTTACGGCTGCATGGGATAATTTATCTACATACCACCACCTACAATCACCTCTAAAGGCATTCCATCTATCTATTTGGTTGGTTGCAAAGTCGACCTCGCCAATCAATGTTTTCAATGTGTTGGCTAAAGTCATGCGAGATGGATTTGTGACATGATTTTGTCTTATTGTCTGAATAAGGTTCTCAATGGCAATTTTATTTTGTCATATTCTTCCAACAATATCAGCTTTTGTTCATATTGGTTCCGTGGGGATAGAAGGAGCCACAAGAGGTAGATCTACATTTGGAGGAGGGTTTTGAGGAATGTTTGGAGGGTTTTGAGGAATATTTGGATGGTTTGTAGGATTACGAGCTTGCCAAGAAATTGACAAAACAAAAAAATTGTATACATAAACAAAAAATTGAAAAACCCATGAAAATCACAAAAATAACCTAAAATGTAAGAAATTTGATCAAAATCGAGGGCTTACCTCTTCGTCTTGGCAACATTGTTGAAAATTTCATGATCCAGAAGTCTGAAGAGTAATTTGTAGGGGTATTCAAAGCTCGAGTGCCAACAGTCGAGGAGAAATCGTGGTTCATAGGGGAAAATGGGGGAAAATGAGGGGTTGTGGGTCTTTTTTTGTCTCAGAGGACCGTGATCATGGTTTTAAAACCGTGATTGCGGTTTTAGGTTCAGAAATCACCAAACCTATAAAAAATATTCCACGATCGTGGTGTATAAACCACAATCGCGGTACATAAATTTCAAGTTTTTATGTCCACTTATTTTTCCACCAACTTGCTGCACTTACCCATACCACAAAGATATATATATATATATATATATATATATATATATATATATATATATATATATATTCTTGTATATATACGTACACGTAAGTTGCCAAACTTTTGAAACATGCAAATCTAGAAAATTACAAGCAAGTGCATTTATATAAGAGTTTCAAATCAAGTAAGCATGGAACTTCATCTTGCATAAAGGAAGAGTACAATACTATCTTCCTACTTCTATTTTCATACAAACCCGCAGATTCATTTCAGAGTACAATATACATGAAGGACATTTATTATTTTATTTTGTAGAGAAGAGTGCAACGGTTAGAAGGAACATTTTCATGAGAATTCATAGGGAAATAAAATAGAAATAAATATTTCTAGTCAATAAAGAAGTCTCATATTCTCAAGTGTAACCTTTCAAATACCTTCTAGACCCATTAAAATTTTATAACATTCCTTAATGGAAAATTTATACAAGGGCCTTCCAACAATTTACAAATTACAAGAAAATATAGTCCTTTAAAATTTTATTCCCAAACAAGGACATCTTTACAATAATCACACAAGATACAGTTCTTCCAATTTTCCCTCAATTAAAAATAGTTTTACAAGGGTTTCAAAATAAACACAAGTAATTAAAATGTAAGTGATATAAGCCCTCCACCCAAAGTGGTGGAGACAACATGTCAAAGTGCTCCCACAAGAACCTTGTAAATCCTTCAAACAACAACTTATTCTTCTCATCATCTACACACCAACAAGGAGAGAGAGCTAGGCAATGCTCTCCTCCCAACCAAATCTCAATGGAGAAGTGAAGCCATTCTCCTTCATTGACCCCAAGATCCAACCAAACAACAATGAATAAAGTTCACAACCATGGCAACAATAAGGGCTTCACAAGAGACATACATACACAACATTTCATACAACACAAAACAATCAATAAAACCTGCAATTTTATTCCATATAACACAAAGGCTTATCCATAAAGCCAAAAAGGAGAGAGGAAACATGGGCAGCCCCCTTTTACCTCCCAAGTAGGTTGAGTTTCCATCTTGAAGCCTCCAACACTTCATCAAAACAAGATCTCTTATGCCTCCCTCAAATCTTATGCCTCCCTCAACTCTTATGCCTCCCTCAAGTAAATTTTACATAAAACAATTAATATTTTTTTTTCTTATCCCTCCACAAGATGGAACACTCTCCCTACAAATCCCTCAAATTTCACATAACTCTTTTTCCTCCCTCATGGCTCCCATTTTCTTCTCCCAACACCTTCCTAAGGCAATCTACCCAACCCACACAATATGCAAACACACATTCCACCATTTTACATTTCATAACATGAAAACATGCAAATAAAGGAAAAAATTCCTACCTTGCCATAGTAGAATCACCAATCCACAAGAAAATTTTCAAACTCTTCTAATCTATCCAAGCCTTCAACTCCTTCACCCAAACAACTAATCCAAAAGCAAGCACTCTCTAAATCCAAAAGCCAAGAAAAACTAAACAAAATCAAGTAACCCCCAACATCATCTAAGGAATGAAAATAAATAGAAAAGAAGGAGGGAGAGATGATGTGGCTCCATGTGGGATGCAAACTCATCTCCCTCAAATCCACACCACCATACTCACACAAAGACCAAGGCATCATTAAGAGGTGGGTGAGGATATGACATTACCAATCTTGCACACAAGCCCAAATTGCACATTACAATTTTTTTTTATAAGACATAGAGAAATAGAGCAATGATTGCATCTTTTCCACCAAAATATCATCATTACAAGCTAGATATGACCCCCCAAGTCATAGGTAAGGTTGGGAAAAGATAATAAAGAGTTTGGGACAAGTTAAACTTGTCCCACAAGCCTTCAAAATTGGGCTCAAATCCCAAATCCGAATTAGGGTTTAGGAGTGGCACACATACCAATGCAAGATTCAAATTTCAACCAAAAGAGGAAAGGTATAAAGCATATATCAAAGAATCTCTACCCCCACAAGCCACATCATTACATAGCATATCCCTTCAAAATTTAATCATACTAAAGCTAAGGGTTCACATGACATTCCTAATAATAAAAAGAGACATTAGCTCACACTTAACAATTTACATATCTAAACTAGGGGTACCTTTACCACATAGAACATAAGGGTACAAGGGGTACATAAGAACATAAATTAAAGTCACAACATTCACATTAACATAACTAACATAACCACATACAAATAAAATAACATAACTACAAATACCCATGGTCACATGGTGAGGTGCTCCCCCATGGATACCTCCTGAAGATGACAACAACAAGAAGACGCAACACAAAACATGACAGTTGCCAAGGTGACCGTGTTGCAAACTTGTGACATTCTTTTATGGTTGGATTTCCTAGTCTCTCTTTATTTCTTGCAATCACAGGTAAAACATCCTTCGGCCTCAAGGCCGCATCAGTACGTCATGAAAATACAACATACATAAGCCATCCACCACACAATCATCAATGTACATCATAATTAAAACACTATCAAAATTACACAATTAAACATAATTCATTTGTTCACAATAATCAATAATTACCATCTTTGTTCTACTTAACCGTGAAATCCACATCTATGTTGATCATTTAATATCATCATGAAATCAATATACCACAATATTAATGAACACCAGGTTAGTTCAATCATATAAACGTTGTCGCAACTGTCATGGAACAAGATGTCAAAACATAATTAGAGCAACGTAAACCATCTTATATAGAATGTCACGCAATATCAGCTAGCATCATAAAATCCTTAATGAGAACCCACATGTGTCTACCAATATCAGCTGAGCATCAAATAATCCATAATAATCAATGTCCACATAGTTTACACACATGCTATCTGGAATGCTATATCAATATCCATGTCACTAGGTGGATAGAGAGCACGATCAAAGTAGGAGTAGGTGTCGAAGAGGAGTGGTACTACGTTTCCTATTCATTTTCAAATCCAAAGAAAACACACATACAAAAAATACTTGACTAGTACATTCAACCATAATTTTCACTATTATAAAAATGTCCCAACCATATCATGTATGCATCCCTATATATGTCATCCTTATAGTTTACTAACTTATTCAACATTTGTAGTTTCAAATTTCATTTCATTGTTTCATTATAATTTAAAATATATTTGAACGTAACCATCCTTATCATCATCATAATCAAAATATATTCTAATCACAACTCCACAACATTATCCATGTAGAATATAAAAGTAACAATATACCCATACGTCATGACGTATCCATACTAATCGGATAACATGGTTGGCACCTCATGCTAAATCAACATCACCAAAGAGAATAGTCTATATAAATGTAAGTCTAGGAACCTCATGTTGATACTAACTATGTAATGATCCAAATGTTGTAAAATTTAAGATAGAAGGGTAAAACCTATGTAAACAGTATCTAAGGGAATTGGGTACTACACTTCCTCTACGCCACTTTGATGCCAAATTGGGATTGATGATTTCCATCCAGTCTTCATGAGGACTTTGTAATAGAGCTCTTCTTACCAATTGTTACAAGAAAACACTATGCATGATAAACCTGTCATGAAGTGTTCACTTACTTGGTGGCTCTAGTCCCCTATGTCTTCCCCTTAAGATGAGGTATATTTTCCCTTGTCTTCATCGGCCATAACCCTCTTGGCGTGTTTCTTTTCTTGTAACACCAAATTATACAATGGATATTGGATCTATAGTAAGCACATTGATATGTCTATAATAGCTCACGGGGTTATTATTGATATGTCCATAATAGCTCTGGGGTTATTATAGGATACTTCTTGGAATCAAAGAAGACTTGATCATACCTCTTATGGTTGTCAACGTTTCCTTTTCTATCACCATTCTTTAGAGAATTTGGTTTGTTCCCTACAACAAGTTACTTCAGGAGGAATTATGGCTCGGTGTCTATGCTTGAGCTATGTTATGCTTTAGATATCTTAGAGTTCTCTCTGCCTCATTTTTACCATTGTCACGTATCTTATGCCCACATATCGAGGTTTTCATCGACTTTGATAGGGTTAGTGATACTTTGGCTATTCACACCAAGTTATTTTCCTTCATATCCCATTTTAAAAATCAATTTTGATCATATACCTCTAGTGTACTTTTTGAATTCACCAAAAGTAGGATTTGTAGCTTCATGGGAAGGAAAATTCATTGAATCACTTACAATGTTTTTATTGGTGGGCATACCTTTCTTCATTTCCTCTTCACCACCCTACAATGTTGATAAAATATCTTCCTTAGCATGTAGTTCATGTTGTAACACTGTGATCACTCCTCCAAGGAATTCTTATTGAGACTCAAACATGTCTTGAAGATATTGCTTCTATGCTCCCATGAGATGTAGATGTTTCCTCAATTAAGAATCCTTCTTTGGGATATGTTGTGTTTTCTGAGCTATAAATACATGATGGGTTACATGCTACTAGTATTTTCCAGTGACTTTATATGTTCCACAATTTGACGTTGGAACCATCTTGGCACTCGCTCTAGGAATAAATACCAACATTGTTCCTTGTCATGCCCAATCATAGAGAAATGTGCACATACCTGAGGACCATCCTATTATTCTTGGGTCCCTTGGTGATGACGTTTTTCTTACAATGTAGATTGTAGGAGTTCCATGTTCCATCTCATTTCAAAATCTGGTGTTCCTTATATCATCGATGTAGATTCACCATGTCCATCATAGTACCCATTATAGTGAGTACAACGGGCCTCCATATGAACTGGTATAAGTCCATTTCACTTGAAACCACATGTGATAACCGGTTCCGATATCGATTTGTTTCGAGAGATAACAAGTTTAAAGGTAAAACAAACTCACTCTAATATCAAACTTTCTTCAAATGTTTGGTAAATTTATTTCCTTGACCAACAGATCCTTATGCGTAACTTATCTTTACTTCTATTTTACCCCAAAAATAAATAAACTTAAACAAATATAATGTAAGAAAAAGAACCGACACTCTTTGCAAAGGAGTTGATAACGGACTTCAAAATTTCCCTACGTCTACAAGTTCACTAATAGATGAACCAATTCATTATAATGTTTCGATTATAAGTACAAATAAACTTACAATTCTATAATGAATGTGTCATTTCAACTCAAACTCGGGTGCCAATCGGTCATGCAAAACCCAGACTAGTCTTAGAAAGTTTCTTAGTGTTCCAGCATCACTTTTCATTTTTATACCTCCTATTGAATTTTCCTCTGCTTTGCATGACCTCTAATATCTACATAAAGATAAGTTAGAAAGTTCTTGGTGTTGACGAGTGCCATGATCTTGTTGAATTCTCCTTAATTACACATCCTCTAGCCTCTACGCATAGATAAGTTAGATCCTCACCGTCATCAACGAGCTCATTAATAAGACTCTACTTTATGACCTCCAAGAAAGAAAATTGGTAATACACCAAATAAATGAAGAATCGAGAGAACCATCATGTGTATGCTTCTCCAAAGCTTGATCACATCCCTTTGGCTCCATGTTTGAACTCTAGGATTACACGAGAAGATGAAGGCATCAAATGGCCTTTATAGGCTGTAGGAGAGTTAAAAATAATTAACTTCCAATTTTACAATCATGCCTATAATAATAGGTCTTTTATCATCATCATGCCTATAAAAAATAGGTCTTTTCAATTCTTCATACCTATTTAATAGTAGGTATTTTATGTTTAAATAATGCCTTAATATTCTCCAATGCCTTCTCAAAATTTGCTCACTCTATCCTTACTTTGTAGTTTCCATTGGAAGTTCTTATTTATAATGGAGGGGGGTTTATATACCCCAACTTGGCCTCAAGATATATGTTAAATGACTTATCAACTTTGTTATGATCACTTTGGTGAGCTAGGTAGATCGGTTGGGTCACTCACATAGGGTGGGGAGATTAGTGGTTCAAATCGCTGAGCTTTTACCCCGCCAATCCCTTCATTGTTGCCCCAAGCTTCTTAGTCTTTGCACCCACATGTTAACCAAAACGTCACATGTACCTTGGTTCACTATGTTCCACATCCGCATAGATCCCGTACTATTCATTGTCAATCCCCTAACCTACATGCCACACATCCTTGACCTTTACGCCATCCGAGTGGCCCATTGTCAACACACCTAGTTGGTCCAATGCAAGTCATGGGGTTTTATCCCATATTTTTCATGGGAGTGGTTGAGTGGGATAAATATAGCCGATTCACACCTATGTGTTCTTGGATTTGGCCACATCTTCATCATTTTACTTACTATTTGGCTTCTTTGGAGGGTTGTGTGACTCGGTTCGAGCTCGATCCTTGAATCACCATTAATCACCATACGATCTCATTTTATAGATAGAATCAATCATCTCACCAATGATTTTAATATTTGACTCACTCTTGTAGCTTGATGCTTAGCTCAATATTAGCTCGCCGAGTATATCAATGAGCTACCTGGAGTACTATGATGGATGAGCCCCCTCTGAAACAAGAGTGGACCCCATTGTTGCAAACCTTTTTACTATTCCTGTTGAATATCGAGGTTCATAAACACTTTATTTTTTACTCCGGGATGCTAGAAAAACCTGTTAGCTATTGCACCCTTACTTAGTCACTATGTTGTGTGTGTTTTGGCCTTGTCCTGCGAACACTTTGTTCCTACACCAACTACATCTTGAGCGTACGGTATCTATTTTCACGCTCCAATAGGGAATGAAAAGATCTTGAATCCATCTATTGTACTATAATGATCCTACAAGATTTAGGGAAACTTTAACCATTGATTTTATTTCCATATCACTAATTATAAATGATATTGAGCTACATACTAATAATCGTATGTGAAATGTGTGATGTGAATGCTTTGAAAGGTATATAGTGAAGATTTGAAATATGATGAATATGAACAATGGGAAAGGAAGATGGGTATAGCAAATGGAGTTTGAGGGTGGAGAGGAGAGTAGGAAAGGAAAGAGGAATCAAGGAGCTAATGTGATGATATACCCTCTATGAAAACCACGATATGTTTGTAAATCGTAAGGAGAAAACTTTGTGTTGTGGAAGATTTCAATGACAATTAAGAGGAGATATCCCAAAATTAGTGGGTGGAAAATGTATCCGATGTGAATAATTGTTTGAATTTACAACTCTTGAATTTTTTAGATAGTAAAATGATGCGGAACATCCGCTTCACTCTTGATAGTTTGGCTTATATGTGTTCAATTTTGGGTTTGTTGCTAGTCTAGGAGGGTTAAGAAGGCATCTTAGGTCCTTTGTGATTTATTGGAGTGCTTACTTAATGTTAGTTTTGTTCTAAGTTTGAAATTTAACCTTTCCCCCAAAATTGAAGAATTTACATTTGTGTGCACCTTTGTCTTGGTTTTATGCAAATATGAGTTCTATAGAGTCATCTCCATGTAATTGTGTAAATGCACTTATCTTATGGACTTAATGGTTCATAATATTTGTAATGACATCAACATGAAATCCTTAGCCTCCGTCAAAGGCTCATCAAAATTGTGTGTACAACTTGGCAATAAGCCAAGATCAACTTTCAAATGATTAGCTTGTAAGAACCTACAATTTCATGAAGGAATTCTAATCATGGCTAATTATGGGGAATTGTAATGGTTTACTGAGACAATGATGGCCTCTTGTAACTGCTAGAAGTAAGAGGGATTCGAAAAATAAGGTAATAAAAAATTCCAAAGACAGTAAGGAGGGGAGATCATGTTGATTTTGGGGGCATGTAGGACAATAGGTGTGTGAAGGTGTATGTGTGTATATTTTACAAAAACACAGTTGTAATGTTCATGTTGATCAATGAAAGTAAAATATTTCTATGCTTTTTTGAATTTCATAGTATTCTTGTGTGGTTGAATGAAGAGTAGTGAAAATCTTAGTTAACATAGTTAATTTAAAAATAGAACACGATATAAATAATAGAGGAATTCAAGTTAAAGAGGGGTTTAGGGATTATTCATATTGAGTTGAATATATAGGAAGCTTATAACAAGTGTGAAGAACCTTATAAGAGTTGTAGTTTTGCACCGAGAAAGGAAAAAGATCTAGGAATTAGTCAAAAACCTTCTCGGGATGTCACAATCATTCTAACCCTGAAGCTAGGGCATCGATGCCAGAAAATCAACTATCTCGAGTTTTAACCGATGAAAAATTCTAAGATTTGGAAGTAGTCTGCACACACTTCTCACACATTTTCATAACAAGTTGATCACATCTCAAGAAAGAATTGACACAATCCTCTCTAACTTAGTTTTTACATTATTAGTTGGGTCGTCAATGCCAGTACAATTTACCATATTTTATTGGAATATGATTTAGTACCTTTATGATTGTTGTTTTACTATGATCTAATCTATTCCAATACTATACAACTTTTTAATATCTTAATTAGGTTAAAGCTTAATTTTTGTACCTATCATATCTCCTTTTCCTTGTGAAAATGCTAATTATGCAAATTTTATTTCCTATTTGTTACAAACAATGTTATTAGAAACTTTTTATGCCAAAGTGTCAACACAAAAATTCTACTTGAATAATTTTTCTTTTAACTATTAAACTTCAACTTACCTTACAATGAAATAGTTTTACACTTCCTTTTCCAAAAAAAATCCACTATTAAATGATTTTCTAACTTATGTGAGACCTACTACGTTAGACTCTAAATCTTCAATTTTGTTTTGATATGTTTTTCACATTTCCACTCTTGGCACTATGTTTTAGTTTTCCTACAAGTGCCTCCATTATACCCCCTAGTACAATTTCTTCTTATTAATCAAATATTTCTTGGTTATAAAGTATCATTATAGTGTCAAAATATTCTCTACATGAGCTACATATCATAACTTCTAACCTTTACTCATCTCTGAAAACATTTTTCCTGAATAGTAGTTGTTGTAATAAACTGTAGACACAAAATCTATGCACTTGGGTACATTTCTAGGTCCTAAAGCATACTAATATATACATGATTCCTAAGCGAGAAAATTAGTGGTTGATAACTTATTTGTCCTCTTTGGTTACTATCTCTTGCACTCTACTGGCCTTATACATCTTACAGCTCTGCTGACACTTGAATGATTTATCTTTTGATGGCCTCAGACATTAGCACCTAGCTAGGACAGAAAAACCTAGGCGCTCCAGTCCCTCTTGGGTGCTCTTGACCCTCTCTTTCCTCTTCTTACTATTTTAGTTCTTTTTAACTTCTTAGCAATCTTTTTACACATTCGGTTGTTATTTTAGTTATAAATTACAAAATTAAAAAAGGGAATCACATATATACTAAGTTACTTCTTTTAAATCAAGGGCCAAACATTATAATAATTATATATAATCACCTAAGATTGCATTCAAGGAACAAGAGAAATCCTAGGAATACATCTATCACATCCATACAAGGGACAAGGGTTGCATCTATCTGCATAAAAACATGTGAGGGTATTTCATTCTATTCCATCACACACAATCTGTATACTTTGGAGAAATCTATACCTACCTCGTTGTCATCATGTACTTGCAAAAGGAAAACCTAGGGCATGATTACACACAAAAACACACAGAATTACATATACTCAAGTAGTAAAATGCTCAATCATAAGTGAACTTTTTGGGTGAGCACCGGGTAAGTTTGACTCCCTATTATGCATCTTCTTTATTAGGTTTGATGTGGTTTGTGGGCATGTGCATCTAGTTATATATTTTACAGGTTACAGGTATGAATGAAGAAATTATAAGCGAAACTAGAATGTAAAAAGAAGATCAACAACAAAGGTCTTCCATCCTAGAAAATAATAGAGCTTGAGCATCTAGGTGGAAACAAGTGCCCGGTTCATCACTAGACCTAACCACTCCTGTCCTCCTGCGGGTTCTTCTGCTTGTACATTTTTAAGTTCCATAACCCTCGGTGATCCTTGAAGACATTGTTTCCCACCTATTCTAGTAGTTATTCAATCTAAATCACTCTTGGATCACACGTAGAATAAGCTAAGTCACCTTCCTCTCTCAATTTCTTAAGGTTTCATATCTTTTCATGCTCATTTCTTAGACGTTATATTATTTTATAATTTGAATATAATTAGTTACATTAGTTAATCTTAAATTATGTTTAATTCTATTTAGATTAAATCATAAACCTCATGTGACAAATTTATCCAAAACAACACAATTTGAAATAGAATAATTTATGGAATGGGAAGAATGAAATTGTAGATCTGTGTTCCAGCTTCTCCCGGTGAGTGTATGAGTAATCAAGAAACACACTTGACCATGTTGAGTATACAAGGGATTATTACCTTGGATATGGAGATGAATGATACAAAGCAAAGAAAGTAGAGACATGATATCAAGAAGCTAGATCTGCAAAACTAAACTAGATAAGATTAGAACACAATATGCGGGGGTTGCCGGACGATGCTGGTTCCAAGAGGATTTCAACTCCCTTGGAGGATGTCAACCCCCGTGTCAGACAAGATAATTATATCATGAACAACAATAAAAATGACAAGCAAATGGAATAACAAGAGTACTTAGCTCATGTCCTGCTATGGAAATGAACCGGGCATCAAGATGGCAAGATAAGAGACACTTGTCAGAGCTTTCTCCTTCTTCTTTTTAAAAATATATCCTCCTCTTAAAAATACATCCCTCCTCCCTCAATATGGGGGAAAAACCCCATATTTATAGCTTAGACATGAGACTAAACTGTAGGTTAGATGATACCCAAGGTGTAGTAAAGTAACCTGAGTTAGGGATGTGATGTGATCATGTGGGTCCCATATTTTGACTTATTAGGCAAAGTGGGGGACATGATTTGAATGGGTGGTGAAATAAAGATTTCATTTTTAAAAGAAAGTGTCGGATGGGTGCATTTTGAATTAAATAATTTATGAGAGATGGGGATGATTCCAAAAATTGAATTATCAAATGGGCCCATATGGAGCCCATTGATAATCAATCAAATAATATGAACAAATAGATAAGATTTTATTTATTTTAAGATAAAGAAAATCGGGATGGAAATTGCGTGCATATAAGATGTCGGGAGGGCGCTATACCGAAAATAGGTGTCTACATTTGCCCCTTTTTGTTGAGTGGTTTGCAATTACATGGCACAAGACAAAAACAAAAAGGGTTAGCTGAAAGATGTGTCCAAGGATGGATGAAGACATGACCAAAGGCAAGATGCCCTAGGAAGAAAAAAAAGGATCGTAAATAAAAAACAAGTATAGAGGTGACTCCAATATCACATCGGTAGAGGACAATTACGGTCTCAACGGAGACAGACGACAACATTCTATGCGCGACTAGGAAATGAAGAAGGAAAAACAAAGAGAAGGAAAGAAAAGAACAAAGAAGAGGATGAATTTATGAAAAAGGGAGAGAGTTATTCAAAAGGAAAGATGTGAAAGAGGATGAAGCAGAGGAAGGCGGAGAGAGGTAATGGAAAACGAAAGATATGATAGAGCAAAGAAAATTGAAGGAAACAGATCATAGTGAGGAAATCTAAGGCAAAGAATATGGAACTGAACACATGGAAATGCATGTGGATAGTGGGATGATAAAGAAGATTGGATAACGCTGAAGAGTCAGGTTGTCGACAGGGAAGTAAGGAGGAAGCGTGAGGTAAAATGGGGAGAATCACGATGTAGAGGAAGTGAAATAAGATGAAGATCGAAAGGAGGAGAAGACAACGAAGAAAAGCATGCGAAGGACGAGAACCAAGGATGAAGATAGTTGGTAAAGAGTGAGAAGTATACGGAACATAAAGAGAAACTTAAGGGAGGAACAACATCGATTGGAAAAGAAACGGAGATGCATGGGATGAGGATATGCCAATGAAGAAAAAAAAATAGAGAGAGGGTGTATGATGAAGAAAATGAAGAAATTGACAAGGAAGAATGGAAGATGGAGATGTGGCGAGGAAAACGAAAGGATGGGATATGAGAGGTAATGCCGGTGAATGGATGTTAGGAGAAGTCCACCGATAATGATCAAGAGGAAAATAAAGGACAAGAGATGAGACAAGGCAAACAAGAAATGAAGAATGGGATGGGGAACGCCAATGATGAAGGGACGTTAGGAGAATTCCTACGATAATGATTAGAGGACATAGAGGAAGGAAGGAATGAATATAGAATGGAGGAGGTCAAATAAAAGGATTCAAGCTGTGTAGAATGGGGATGAGTGATTTTTAGGAGAATTCCACTAATAATTACTGGTGTGGAAATGGAAGGATATGATGAAAGAATGTTAGGAGAAGATCAATGACAATGATGTGTAAGTATGGGGGTAGATATGTGGGAGAACTCTAGAAGATGGAGTGAAAAGAGTAAAGAAAGGAGGGATAACGATGTGTAGGAAGAAAAAGACGATGAGAGGATGCGGTGGATGAGAATGAATGAGATAAACATGAAGAAATAAGACATGAAATGAATGGAGAAGCAACGGTTAAGTAAGATTACCCAACGGCATATGATGGAGATGAAAAAGGGACTAGTATGGAGTGGTGTTTTGCGATGAAATGGAAGAGGAGGTGAGAGGATGTGATGATGGGAATGCCACAAAAATGTAGATGGAGATAATGTGGGGTAGTGGGGAGTGAAGGATGACATATCACGCTTAAGAGGAATCTTAAGTAAGATCGCCATGCCGCAGGAGGATTTAAGTAAGATCACCAAACCGTGATCACGATATGGAAGGAGAAAGACAACATTGTATTGGATGCAGTGTGGAATGGATGGTTGGAATGGATGATTATGATGAGATGCGGGAGACAGAAGATGAGGAAGAAATGATGGGAGATGGAAGGGTCGACGACAAGCCATTCTTAAGATAAACTCTTAAGTAAGATTGCTCGCGGCATGGATGGTTAAGTAGGATCGCCAAACCAAAGAAGAAGAAGAATGATGAAAATACTGAGCAGTGTATACCAAAATGGAACAAGAGATGAAAGGAAGTGATAACAATGTGATAACAAGGAAATAGAGGGGTGTGACATGAATGGATGGAGGAACATATGCAACGTAGATGGAGAGTGTAAGGGAAATCCTTAACTGGGATGCCCACGTCATGGTAGTGATGATGCAAGAGTGTTAAGTGAAAAGGAAGAGTGGAAAGATGTTTGTGGTGGTGGTTATCATCTGTTGAAAGAGGAAATGGTGGAGAAGCTTCTATAGTGGGAAGATCCAAGGAAGAAGATATACCTTAACTAAGGTTCTCTGGCTATATAGATGGTTAAGAAAGATTGTCAAAGTGAAAGTGGAAAAATAAAAGAGAAACTCAAGAGGAAATACAAGTAAGATATTTGGCATCATGAAAGGGGACAAGAAGGTGAGAAGGATAATGTGGAGACAAATGGTGATGAGTGGACATGGAGAGTGAGAATCAATGGATCAAAGGTGGTGTTGAACATGCTGAGAGATAAGGAGCTGCAGGATAACGAACTTACCTTGAGAAGAACCCTCAAGTAGGATTCGCAAAGTACAACGGTGATCAAGTAGAATTCACAAACCGAAGAGTGTGTTTGCAAATGCATTCATGAAGATGATGGATAGATATAGAATTCATAGTGTGCAATTTGATATGATTTTTATAAAAGATGATTTAGATGAGATGAATGGAACATAGTCTGTAACAAGGGTATATAGGGAAACTACGTTTCAAATTGGATTGGAGATAAACAAGAAAGGGTTACCACTCAAGGCATTGCACTTGTAGCCAATAACAGGTGTTAACACATAACCAACGATAGTTAGTTATACTTGAAAGATCCCGAGGAAATATGGATGAAGGATGATTTTAATCCTTATATTGACATGAAAAAGGGATCAAAGATGTGGCTTGTATGCGGGAAGAGGGATCTCCAAAAGTGGTGTTCTTTAAGTCTATGCCCCAACTCTGGGAAAGGGAAAGAACAATAGTAGAAAGCTGATCAATGCGGGAAGCTTTCAGAAAATGTGTATAAAAGAAGGTTGATCAATGCGGAAAATCTTCCAAATTCCATAATAACAAAGTAGCCATCCTTCGAGGGTATGGTTTACCTTATACATAATACGAGATGATAAGAATAATATGATAGCCGTCTTTCAAGGGATCGGTCTATTTACTTTGATTTTGATGTTTTTTTTTGAATGAACAGTTGTCCTTCGAGGATCAGTATTTTTTTATAACTTTGATTTGCATGAACAACTATCCTTTGAGGATCACCTATTTTTGTATGCACAACCTGTCCTTTAAGGGATCGACCTATTTTAATAACCTTGATCTTTTCTTTTACATACATGAATTTGAGTTTCATATAGGCAGATCTGGGGATAGCTAAGTAAACCACTTAAGAGGGGATAAGTTATGTACAAGAGACACCTGGACCCTTTGCATGGCTGCAAGAGGAAAATGAGAAGGTAATGGATGTAATGGTTACGGGATCACATGAAAGTAGTGAAGGCGGACGACATAATTCAAATTATTATAATGATAAATGGAAGAGGCTAAAGATGGCGAAACAATCTAATGATGTAACTAAGTTCTCATTGGTAGATATATTAACAAAGAGATTGGTCATGCAAGTGCAATGCATTAAGAGGTTCCATTTCTAGTTTACCACCACGAGAGAGAAGACAAAGAAGTTACAATAAGATGAGATGAGAGATAAGCAGGAAATAAAACTATGTCCTGAAGGAAACGATCATATGACCACAATGGTGGATTTAGATGAAAATAAATGATGATGCCCCAAGAGAGACATAAACATAGAAGGAAAATCATGGCCTTAAAGAAGGGATTGATGAAATAAATGATGTCCTAAAGGAGACAAAAAAATATAGCAACAATGGTGGAATTTGAAATAGATGGTGTCCTAGAAGAGACACAAATGTAGAAAAGGGTCCACAATGGAGAGACAAACATGGCCTCAAAGGAGGGCTTTAATGAAATAAATGATGTCCCAAAGGAGACACAAATATGGACACAATGGTGGACTTTGAAATAGATGGTGTCCTAGAAGAGACACAAATGTAGAAAAGGGTCCCTCAATGGAGAGACAAACATGGCCTCAAAGAAGGGCTTTAATGAAATAAATGATGTCCCAAAGGAGACACAAATATAGCCACAATGGTGGACTTTGAAATAGATGGTGTCCCAAAAAGACACAAATGTAGAAAAGGGTCCCTCAATGGAGAGACAAACATGACCTCAAAGGAGGGCTTTAATAAAAAGATACTCCCAAAATGAACACAAACATAAAAGAACAAATCTGGCCTCAAAAGAGGACTTAGAATGAGATGAGAATTTGGATATAATTAATTTAGATTGAATGGATGTGAATAAGGTAGATTAAAATAATTTCAAAGAGGGAAGTCCCTAGTAACAAGGGATTTGTACAGATGATGTGCTCAAGGGCGAGGGAAGATTATTCCCCCAATGAGTTAAATGTGAAGGAGGTAAAGGATGTCGAAAGAGTTTAGATGAGATTGTTTTAGATTTGGATGGGGTAAATGATCGAGACCACAAGCATGTTTAGCAAGATAAACAACATTGATGAACAATGGTGGGCATTCCTTAGGAGGAATGACATGGGCTGGATGAATATTAAGGGATGATGTGGATGGAGGGATAATGGGAGATCTTCCAGATGGGATATGGATTGGATTCAAGGTAGATAGAGAAGGAACTTTCCCTTGAATGAGGAAATCATCTTTCTCAATAAGGTTATTAACGATTGACCGAAAGGCCTTACAATGTTCGATGTCGTGACCTGGGGTACGATGATAAGCGCAACTACAATTAGGATTGAACCATGATGGCTTGGGACCATAGGGATTAAAGGCTTTAATAGGAGGAAGTTTGATGGTAGATGTTTGAGTTAAATGTCAAAAAATGTTTGTGTATGACCCCATTGAAGTGTCATGGGGAAGGTAACTCTTGTGGGTTTTGATAGGATGTCTCAACGTAGATGTAGATTTGATGTGTGAATTTTGTGTTTTGGAGGAAAAATAAAATTTGGTTGAAGGATGGTATTGTTTAGATGTGGATTGATTATTGCGAAGAGCTTGTAGATGGAAAAATTGATCCCGACATGGATGTTGTGGCATTAGATTGTTGAGAAGAGGAAAACCCGAATGTTTCTGGATGTGCGGGGGATTATCGGTGATGTTCTCCCCGAGCCTTAAAATTTGACCGAGAAGATGTACCTTTAGTAGGGATGACAATAATTTCAACCGGAGGATCTGATAGTGGTGCTGTGGTTATCAATGGAGAAACTGTTCTAAAACAGGGATGAAGATGTTAATGAAGAGATAGGTGTTTGTATGATGTGATTAATGATATTTATGTGAGACATGGATTGTTTCAATTTTTGCATGGGAAGAGTTGATTTTGTAGAGGGAGAAGGTAAAACAAATTTATTTAATTTAGGTAGATGTGTTGGTTTAATAGCGATTCAAGGGTATATCTGCTAGGGTTACAAATCGAGAGGATTTGGTTGATGTGATAGGAGGATTGGGTAAAGAGTATTGGGGTATACTGGGTGATGTGGCCATGGGCAAGGTTGTCAAGGTAGAGCTAGGTGGACTTGTTGATATGATAGGTATAGGGGTCGTTGGGATAGGTAAAGATGTAGGCACTTTTGGAATATGTGGAGATGTGAGTGATGTGATAACCGATGGAGTAGACCTTATGGGTAATGGTAATGTAGCAAGTGTAGGGACATTTTCGGATGTAGAGGTAGAAAGGACTGGTTGTTTCATAAATGTTTCGAGGGGTAAGAATGATATGTTTGCTAAAGGGATTGATGTTGAAGATGGGGTTACAAGGGTGCACGTAGTAGAACTGAGTTTTGTTGGGATGGTTGTGAGTAATGTAGGTGTAGTAACAGTGCATTTGATGAAGATGCCGGTGAATGAATAGGTGTGAGAGACGTAGGGATATGTGTGGATATGAGTGGAGCTGAAATAAGTGCTAAGGATGAATCTAATGTGATAGATTGGGGTATGTTTGAAGTGGCGGAAATGGATGATATAGTTGAATTTGATGTGGATGTGGCAAGGATAGGAGAAGGTATAGATTCAGGACAGTAGTGAAAGTTGATGTAGGTGTGACATGTTCTGAATAAGGGATGGGAATAATGTCCACTGTGGGAACATGTGGAGTTGGTGACAAGATGGGATCTTGATTGACAGTGTCAACCATACAAGCGTTTGATAGTTGAGATGTAAAGGGGGTGATGTGATTTGTTGGTGGTTGATTAGTCTGTGTAGTGGAGGTATCAATTTGGATATCCCCTTGATTTACAAGTTGTTGGACACGATATTTGAAGGAACGACATCTCTCAATGACATGACCTTTCACTCAATGATATTTACACAAGTGGGCCTCGTGATACCCAATAGGCTTGGATTGTGGGTTGTCTACGGTTGTATGGGAGGAATTTGGATAGAATTTACACTCATCAACTTATCAAATATAGAACTGTATGATTCTCCTAAAGAAGTGTAGTTGGTTGTTGATTGAGGAGATCGTTGTTGAGACCATGTGCTTCGTGTAGATGGGGATGAGAGTTCGGTGATCACGTGTTGGCCATAGTCTTGAACTTGCCATTATGTGTGAATGGTTTAGTGGATTCAATTTTTGATTTAGTTGAACTTAGTTTAAGATGAACCTACTCAATGGCACGGGTTTCAAGCTTGCGAGCCATTGTGAAAGCTTCATCAAAGGTTGAATGATTGGATTTGCAAAGTGGATGATATATGTTTGGCACACGAACATGAGAATAATTCAATGAGTTTAGTTTGTGGGATAGTGAAGGATAGTTGATTCATAACAGCATGCCATCGTGCGGCGAAGTCAAATGGGTTGGTTTTCATAATGTTGAATGGTATATAGATCAGCGATAGTGGTCTTGCATGTGATATTGATAGAAAAGTGTTCTAAGAACAACTATGTAAGTTGAGTGAAAGAGAATAAAGAATATTGTGGGATATTGTGGTACCAATCTAACATGAGACCGATAAAGACATAGGAAAGTGCGAAGAAGTAAATCATGATCATGTGTAATAAGACAACATGCATGTTTAAATGCGAGGAGATGTTGTTGGGGATATTCTTTATTGTTGAACTTATTAAATACAGGAAGCTTCCAATGAGGGGGATAGGGTTTAATTGGAACCGATGGATGAATTGGTTCGTTACAGATTTGTTCATAGGATAAGGTGTTCTTGGGTGGTATGGTAAGGGTTTCTAAACTGGCTAACTGATTCATTAAGGTGTAAATTGAATCACTCGAGGTGTTGTAAGGTTGAGATTGGATTGGCTTGTGTAGTTTGAAAAGTAGTTTGATAAGGAAAATAGTGTGTTTGTGGGTGTGTGGGTGTTTGAGGAAGCATCTGATAAGATGGTTGATAAGTTTGTGGATAGGATGTTTGCATGGAATTGTGTGGTAAGGATGAACATGTGTCATGGGTTGAGATTGTTACATAGGTTGACTTTGAATAGTAGGAATATGGTGTGTTCGTTGAAGCTGGGTAGGTTGTTGTGGTAGATGGTAGGTAGGGATATGAGTGTTAAGGGGTTGAGACTGTTGGAGCATAGGATGGGTAGGGATGTAGGTATTCAAAGGCTGAGATTGTTTGATGGGCATACTAGTGGCAGATGAAATAGAATTGACAAAAAGGGATGTGGGTGGAATGCGATCCACCAATTGAGGAGATTGGGAGGATTGAGAGATTGTAGGGGATTTTTGGAGTAAGAAGTCATACATGGGGTTAGGAGGCGATTTGAGTGTATCTAGAGGAGCAGGAGATGGTGGTATGATTGATTTAGGAAGATTGGCTTGACAAGGGATAGGAGGGTTGGTGTCAAGGTGGGGAGAATTTTGTATGACATGGTTCTCATGAGGTGAGACCATGGAGACTGGAGATTGGCTGACCGACGACGTGGTTTTGAGCTTAGAATCCTGTTGAGTAAGATCATCAAAAGAAGTAACTTTACTAGATAGAGCAGATTGTTTGTTTGTCTCGATTTGGGAGAGAGTGACAATAGGTGTGAAATAAAGAAACATCTGTTTATGTATGTTGTTGACAAATAAATCAAGTAGAATTTTTTTAGTCTCATGATTAATTTAGAAAATAAAAGTAGCAATAAAGATGCCTAAAGGAATCTATAGTTGGTTTCAAAGCGCTTATGGATTGGGAGATGTCCGAGATGGTTGTCTGCATTGGGTGTTTAAGTCCTAACAGCTTAACTGTAAGAGGAATGTTTTGATGTGTTAATAATGTTTGTGCGATTTGCAAAAAAGTGTGTGATAGGTGAAATGTAGAGAGTTAAATCCTTTACTTAAGTTATGTGATTAGGCAAGATGTAGAAGTTTCATTTTAGAACAAAATGAAATGTGATATTCGATGCGAGCAAATCACTTAAAAGAAAGAAAGTTTGATGCATAAGAGAGAAAATAGAGAAAAACGAGAAATATTTGGAGAACGTGCTTCCGGTTATTTAAGTGCGTTTGATAGTGATGCATTTAGAAGCACCGGTTAATGACCAAGCGCTCGAGTAACTTGAAATGGCACCGCTTAAAATTGCAGATGAAGCTAGTATGTTTCTCTTTTTTTTTTAAAGCACGTGATATCTAACGGTGTTGTTGGATGATCGTGAATTTGTTGATTTCACCGGAAAATAAGACAAATATAATTAGTTGATATGTTTAAGTAAGAAGATATAGATGTTATCGAAGTTACTTCGTCAAAAGAAGCAAGATAATAATAATGCAACTAATTAAAAAGTTATAGAAAGCTATTAATAAATTATAAATGATTAAATGCTATAAACTATAAACTATAGTTTATTAATAGACTATAAACTAAAAACTGGTTGTCTCATTAAAATAAATGATTAAAGAAAATATGAATTAAATAAACATATAAAACAAACGGTGAAATGAATGATTAAATGCTAAGATATATTAGAAACTATCCATCATAATAATAATAATAATAATAATAATAATAATAATAATAATAATCGATGCAAGAAACTATGGAATGGATCTAACGAAAAGAAGTTGGAGTAGATTAATTGATACAAAATTGATTCGAGATGAGGAATGTTCAATCATGCAAAAAGTGTCTCAACTTTACACACCCACATATGCGGGACCAACAAATTGACTTCCCACCACCGCGGGGTCATTCTACGTGGGGAAGAGTGTTTCCAAAAGACATATCAATTTATAAAGGTGATGGATCGTTTTGATGGAAAAGCAAACCAAATCTAATGTGTGCTTTTAGGAACAACAAGTCAAAAGTTGGATCTAGGACTGGTAGATCGAAACCGGTTAGTTATGTTGCATATGGACGTGGCTCTTCACATAATGGGAACCATAGAAAATCTAAATGGGTATATGCATGTTATCAGCAGAAAATCTATGTTTTGTGTGCTAATACATTACTATGCAACATTGTGAATCGACTATAATAAAAACATTGTGTAAGTCGCTGAGTGCAAAAGCCTGCTGGAATTGGAAACATGGATTTTTAGATATACAATGACATAATGATAAGCACCGAAACTTACATGCTCTGCAAAATATATTGAAACGTGGTTGTTTATATATACGTGTTCTGTTTGGTGGTATAAGGGATTGTAAGCCAAACGTTATACTAAGATTGTGAAGTCAATAATTTTCATTTCAATACGGGCATTGTTTATAGACTTATAGACAGTGACTTTACATTAATTAAATTTCAATGAGATTATTTACCAAAGGCGCAGTGTATTGGAAAGAATTGTGGGTCGATTGCTATACAACACTATAGTCGATATCTACAAAGCTTGCGTAAATTTAAACTGAGTTGGAAATAATTAGACGCTAGCTAGTAGCTGTGCGTGGGGGTTGAGTGGGGAGTCGTGAGGAAGACGAGATGGAAGAGGGGAGATATGGTGGTGGGCGTGATGGAACTCGGAGCAGGGAAGGAAAGGAGAGGGAGTGGACATGGAGGAGATGAGTGGATGGGAGGTAGCGTGGGGAGGACTGTAGGAATAGTGGGTGTAAGGTGGCAGGGAGATGAAGCCGAGGGGAGTGGTGAGGAGTTTAGAGCAGGGAAGGAAGACGGGGCAGGTAGGGAGGGAGACAGGTGGTCAGAAAGGAGACGGGGTAGAGGAGAAGGGAAGGGAGATGGGGTAGGTGGGGATGGAGATGTGGTCTGCAGGTGGGTGGAGTGGTAAGTGCAGGAGAGAGAAGGGACGTGGGAAGGAGGTGGTAGACAGGTAAGGGAGACGAGGTCTACAGGTGGGAGGAGTGGTAGGCGCGGGAGATGGAGACGGACAGGTAAGGGAGACGAAATCTGTAGGTGGGAGGAATGGTAGGCGCGAGAGAGAGAAAAGGACATGGGAAGGAGGGGAGATTGAGAGGAGATGGAGCTCGAGAGATGCGTGTAGGGAGGCAACGTGGCCTGCGTGGGAGATGGGATGAGCTGAGTAAAACGGAGTTGGGGAAAGATACAAGATGAGTTGTATGGAGTCGGGAGAGAGGCGGGGTAGCTGTGTAGTGGCTCGGGTAAGTCGGAGTGGGTTGGAATATGGCTTGGCTGAGGTAGAGGAGATGGGGATCGGGGTTGATAGCTCGGTGGTAAGAATAAATCTCAGAGAGCGGAGAGAGTAGGTTGACCGAATTTGTTGAGGGGAGTGAGGAGATGGCGAGGCTCAGCGAGTGATGAAGATAGCTCGGGAGTGACCATGGGTGCGTGGTGGTTGGAAGGGAGATGGGGTGAGTGGACAGGAGCTCGGGGAGGGTGGGATGCAACTCGGCGTTGAGGGAAGGAGATAGCTCGGTGGAAGGGAGCAAGGTGGTAGCTTAGGATTATAGTAATAATGTTTATATATATATATATATATATATATATATATATATATATATACAATAAAATTTTATAAATATTACAAACACTTTAAGTAACAATCTCAATCAAAATGATAAAAACCACTTACCTCGATGGCAACATAAACCAAGTACATGTATGCACCATAACATATCAACAGAGATAATACCGAGAGATCCTGCAAGTGAGTAAGTCTACAAACGAAAAATGCGTAACATATATCTAAATTGACAAGAATTATGAAACACAACAACATTATACTTACGACACCTATGCAAGGTGAGAAACAAGAAAAATGATCAGAACTTGGTTCGAGTCCCACCGAGCGTGCCAAATGTAGATATGTGTTTCCAGCTTCCTATCCAAGTGAGTGTACGAGTAATCAAGAAACACGAGACCACGTCGAGTATACAAGGGCTTAGTACCTTGGAGATGGAGATGAATGATACGGCACAAAGAAAGTAGATACATGATATCAAGAAGCTAGATCTACAAAACTAAACCAGATAAGATTAGAACACAATATGCGGGGTTTCCTGGATGGTGCCGGTTCCAAGAGGATTTCAACTCCCTTGGAGGATGTCAACCCCCGTGTCAGACAAGATAATTAGATCGTGAACAACAGTAAAAATGACAAGCAAATGGAATAACAAGAGTACTTAGCTCATGTCTTGCTATGAAATGAACCGGGCATCAAGATGGCAAGATAAGAGACACTGTCAAAGCTTTCTCCTTCTTCTTTTTAAAAAATATGCTCCTCTTAAAAATACATCCCTCCTCCCTCAATATGGGGGAAAAACCCCATATTTATAGCTTAGACATGAGACTAAACTATAGGTTAGATCATACCCAAGGTGTAGTAAAGCAACCTGAGTTAGGGATGTGATGCGATCATGTGGGTCCCATATTTTGACTTATTAGGCAAAGTGGGGGACATGATTTGAATGTGTGGTGAAATAAAGATTTCATTTTTAAAAGAAAGTGTTGGATGGGTGCATTTTGAATTAAATAATTTATGAGAGATGGGGGATGATTCCAAAAATTGAATTATCAAATGGGTCCATATGGAGCTCATTGATAATCAATCAAATAATATGAAAAAATAGATAAGATTTTATTTATTTTAAGATAAAGAAAATCGGGGATGGAAATTGCGTGCATATAAGATGTCGGAGGGCGCTATACCGAAAATAGGTGTCTGAAATCAAATTACCAGATCATGGGTAACTTTGAGGTGGAAATGTCCTTTAAGAAATATCAATACAATAATATTCATGGATCCTTCCTTAGGCCTAAGCACTCCCTAATATACTAGTTCTATTATAGAAACTATTAGTACCCATGTTGTGGGATTATTCTTAATAGCTTAAGGGACAAATTTCAAATCATACATGTTTGTAGCATTTACTATAATAATGATGCAAAAAATAAGGTTAGGATGAAGGTCTTAACATACCCTCCCCTTAAAAATATTTATCGTCAAAGTTACTAAGATGTGGGATTTGTTGTTGAATCTAGAGAAGGGGCTCCAAAGTTACATCTTCTAGTTTTATTTCATATCACTGGATCAAAACCTCCATGATAGAGAAGTTGCAAAGTTAACAAGAGAACATATCGATAATTTTTGTGAGTTAAGGATTTATCCTTCGTTGTCAAGCTAAGGTATTATTTATTATGTAGTGATGTGTTGTCAATAAATTTCTTTGAAAAAGAGACATGAAATACAAGATGAACTCGTGATCCAGTGTAATATTGAGCTTGTAGGAAACTACATCAATATTTTAGAGATGTTGTAGGGTCCATAAAACATAGGGGAAAGATTTTAAATGCTTTTAAGTTTCAAGGAAGATTATTTATACGGTTGTAAAAAAATACCATATCCCTAGGTTGGAATATGCAATTTGAGTGGTGCTTGTCTACCTCTTGATTCATACGGTTTTGTGCTAGATGGATATTTTCTTGAATAATTTAGAGAAAATTTTCCCTTTGGTTGAAGGCAGTGTCAACTGTTTGAACTAGAGAATAGCCAAGAGTATAAACGAGGAGAGGTGGTGGATATTGGCCATAAAATTATTCATATGGATTCATTTTTATTGATGTGTGATATGATGTATTGTACCACCATTCAGCAAGAGCTAGCCACTTGACCCATTGTTGTTAGTGCTCATACGTAAAACATTGAAGGAGTTTTTCCAAACATTTGTTAACAGTCTCAATTTTTCCATATATTTGCGGGTGATATCCATAGCTCATTCAAAATTGGGTACCTATCCTATGAAATAATTCTATCCAAAAATGGCTTGTGAAAGCGACATCATAGCCTAAGACAATTGAAGATGGAATGCCATGTAGGTGGAACATTTGGTCAATGAAAGCTTGGGAAATGGTTGATGTAGTAAATGGGTGGGCTAAGGTACAAAATAAGGAATACTTGGAGAGGCGGTCCAGTACCATTAGGATTACTAACTTTCCACCAGATTTGGGGAGGAATTCAATGAAGTCCATGAAAATATTCATCTAGATCCTAGTTGGAATTAGAAATGGTTGCAACAAGCTTGGGTTTGCTACCATTTCACCCTTGTTTCTTTGACATGTATCACATTCAACCACAAAATATTTTATATATTCCTTCATTCCCTATAAAATGAAATTCATATGAACCCTATCATAGGTTTTTTAAAACACGAATGACCCATAGATGGAAAAGTATGGAGTTCGATAAGAAAATGCATAACAAAGCTCATTTTTAAGTGGTAACACCCAAGAACCCTTTAGATGTTACATAGTTGATGTCCTAAGAGTAGTGTGGTGAGGAGTCAACATAGAAAACAAATTGTTAAATGAGGTGTTGCATGGTTGGATACTTTTCCCATTCTTTATAGAGTTGTTGCACCCATTTTGAAATGGGCACGAATATTACACATGAGTACATGGGGGGTTCATTAGCTAGGAAATATCCTAGCACGTGGGTTCATATTGAGGTAAATAAAATTAATTTAAAATTAAAGTCAATATACTAGTAGACATGAGGGGGTGAAAGGGTTTAAATTATTAATATTTTGAATCGGGTATTGGGGGTAGGTTAGAGAATTGGGCGAAAGGAAAGGAAGGTTTAATTTTAATATAAAACTAAAACATTTGAACCCTATTTTTAAAAACTAAATACCATAAAATTGCAAAAAGAGTGTGTTCATAAAGTTAAATTATAATCTCCTTTTGAATAAAGAAATATCAATTAAGATATTTTTAACCTAGAAATAATAAGATGGTATAAAAATAGGATTGAGTATGCTTTTCAACACAAGTGATATTATTTCACCATCTTAATTATTTGAATAACTATTGATAAATGATTAAATCTTAACATTTATAAGGTGATTTGTAATAGGTCTTCAATGGCTTCAAACTATCTTTCAAGAGGAAATGCATATTAAAAAAATTTGAGTGAGAAATATGATATATTTTCTGTTTAATATATTAGGGTAGAAATAAAAAGGGGTAAATAAAATTATAATTTAAAAATGGGTAAGTAAGGTACATGGAAAAAATAGGGGTATTTTCATTCTAATAATATAACAGAGGGGGTATTATCAATTGAATATTTAGAGGTAAAAACTAGAATTAAGGGTATTCTTTAATACCCTTCAAACACACTTGCTGTACCATACTTTTACTAAGTGAACCCCCTGTGGTAGAGTAAGAATTGATTCTCAAAAGTGTGAGAGAGAGCATCTGCAACCAAATTTTCCTCCTCATTTTTATAGGTGATCTCATAGTCATAACCCATGAGTCTGGTGACCCAATTTTGTTGAGGAGGAGATGAGACCCATTATTGATTGCAGTACATCAAACTATGATGGTCTGTTTTGATGAAGAAATTCCTCCCTAACCACTATGGCCACCACTTTTGTACTACATGTAAAATGGTCATAATTTTGTTCTCATAGATAGATAAGACTATATTCCTTCCTATGATATATTCTCTAGTCAAATAAAGGGGGAAACCTTCCCAGAGGAGAATAACAACAAGGCAATTTCCACATGAATCACTTTCAATTTGATGGAAGTCTTGGTGAAATATTGCATGGCTAATGTAGACCTGTATTGTACATAATTTGTTTTAAGGCATTAAATGCAATGTTTAGCTAGCCCCATTCCATGTAAAATCATCATTTTTAACATGGATATCAATGGGGCCACAATTTTACCACAATCCTTAATAATTTTCTTGTAATGTCCATTGAGATGTGAAAAATAGATGACTTCAGAGTGTTTTGGGGAGTGGCCAATTTTTCATGGTATTAATTTTATTTGGGTCAATATAGAAACCTGTGTAGAGACAATATGTCCAAGATATTCAAAGTTTGTTTGTTTAAAGGATCACATAGAGTGTTTGGCACACAAAAGATTATCTGTGAGAAGTTGTAATGCCCTATCAATGTTTTGTAGATTCTCTGCCTAGTATTTACTATAGATCAAGATGTCATCAAAGAATAACCTCATGAATTGTGAAGGAAGGGTCAAAATATTTTATTCCTCAAGCCTTGGAATGTAGATGGGGAATTCATAAGCCCAAAGGGCATGAAACAAATCATAATGGCCATCATGAATCTTAGGAATATCTTCCTCGTTAATATGAATCTAGTGATACCCAGAGCGTAGATCCAATTTGGAAAAAATTGAGCACCATGAAGTTCATCCAAAAGATTATTAATCACTGGAATAGGGAATTTATCCTTGATAGTGATCCTTTTTAGTTCCCTGAAATTGATGCAGAGACACCACAAGCCATCCTTTTTATGGACAAGTAAAACCGGTGATGAATATTGATTGGTGTTAGGATGAATGTCTCCAACCTTAAGAACCTCTTGGATGAGCTTTTCAATCTCTTTATTTTGTAAGAATGGGTGCTATTAGGGCTAAATTTTGAGAAGAGCACTTCATGGAAGGAGTTGAATACGATGATCCTCTTAAAATGAAGGTTAATATCCCTTGGGATTTGTAAAGACAATAACATGTTTGTCCAAAATGGCTTGTAAATTTGTAGGGGTGCTGAAGAGGTAGGTGGACTCAACTAGATAGAAAATAACTGAGAAATGACCCCATGTGATCTTTTCTTCATAAGCTTTTCCATACGATGGGAACTAATACTATTGGTGGAATCTAGAGCAAGACCTTATAAGGTGTGTTTTCTCCCATTGTTATAGAAGTTCATCTATAGTTCAGTGAAATCCCATAATATGGTTCCAACTAAGTGCAATCATTGAGCTCCCAAAATGACATCACATCCATCTAAGGGTGGGAAAAACATGTCGGAGTGAAGATTATAATCTACAATTGTAATTTACGAACATTACAACACTTTTAATTATTGTGAAATGTAACAACATTAGTAATCATAACTTCAAAGTTAAAACAATGATAGACAAATCAATATACTTGTTAGGCCAATCGTGAATCAATAAAGTTATGTTTGCTTCCTAAATCAATTAAGATAGTGAGAGGAATCTTTTTGAAATATCCTTTTACCTTCATGGCTTGAGGGGTAGTGACACCTTCCAAGGCATGAAGAGATATTTTGAGAATCCTAAGGAGGTTATTCATCCAATGAAGATTCTTCTTTTGGGACTTTCTGAGCATCATCCCAATATTCTAGTTTGGGGGTGATTCAACGTCTACGAGGTACAATTTTTGTTTCAGACATCGATTTCCCTAGTGAACTTTTAATCACAATTGTAAAATAGGCATTTTCTTTGCATTCTTACATTTCTACTTCAATAAGACATTTAATTGGGGTTGTCTTTGAGGAGGAATTGTGGAAGAACATTTTGTTACTAGGTTTTTGAATGAGTTAAAATTGGAAGGTCGACACTGTGTTGTGATTTTTTTCTCTACTCATTTGTCCAAACACAATGCTTCCATCATGATATTGGGTTTATACATTTTTACTTCTGAGAGGATTTCCTCCTAGAGGACACTTATGAAACAACTATTGAAATTTTCATTTGACAAGTCTTTCGTGTGATTGGCTAATTACTCAAATTCAATTTGTGTAGTGCCCACATTTTTAGCCTTAATTTTCTGCTAACTTTTTGCTCATATTTATGATTTGATAGGGATTATGACATATTTGGATATTATGTTATGTTATTTGATCTTCATGGACATGTATGGTGATTTGGGCACGTAGCACCAATTTAGCTTTGATTAGTATGTTGGCACATTTTAGTAGATGTTGTGGATACTAACATATTGCTATGTTATTTGGGCCTAATTGATATATGATGGATACATGGTTTGGTCGCACACCTTGATGATATAGATTATTCGATTATTGATGAGAACACATGATAACATGGATATATGTCATTTATATGTATTGCAATGGCTAACACATGGTGAATTTGTGTGAAATTGTGCATGTTTCTCATTTACGATTCCATGTTGATGATGTGATAGCATAGATTACATGTTTAGACTTGATTTTTTACTGAGTAGTTGATTTACACTTGTATTGGGCAGGTGTTTAATGTTTGCATTGAATGTGCAGGTTATAGGGCACAAGAGAACGTGGGTTTCAGGGAGGCTATGCACATGTGCATAAGCGGCCCACGGGCTAAGTCCTAACCATGTTAGTTGTATGAGGCCTTATTGGTTGTTTGTATTATTTGGGCACCATGAGTGACCCTTATTTGTAATGTTGAATTTCATGTAAAATTAATTGTGGTTAGGTTGTTTATTATTGTTATAAACTAGGTTGAGGGACTTAATGGTCCCCACTTGCATTAGGAATGTAATTGTGTTTTTGTTTTCTTTAGTAATGAGGATTTGGGCCACATAAGAACACTTGAGTGGGCCCCACATCCTCAACATTTGTGTCCACTTGTGCCAAACCCGAAATTGGGTTATTTTTGGCATTTTAAGTGACCCCTTTTGGTTTTGGGGTTCACTTAGCATGAAAATAATCCCTTGGACCCTACCTATTAGGTAGGGGGATTAATTCCAAGGCAAGGAGGGAGTTTCCCTCCCATTTAGCCTCTCTTTTGTCACCATCCATGTAATATTGGTTGGAGTGTGTGTATTGTGAAAAGTTGCATAAGCTTATCTCACTTTATTTTTGGGTAATTTGGGAGAGGGGTGTTTAAATGTGGGTTTATCTTTTCTTTATTTTGTTTTGGGAATCTTTACTTGGAGGGAAGAGAGGGGTGACACATGTCACCCCCTCATTTTGAGGAAACTTATTTTATTTTCCTGAAATAATCCCTCATGGGGGATAACAAGAACTTTTTGCTTGTGATCTTTGTGCTTGGTATGCTTTTGGAGTTGGAGATTTTTCTTGGACAAGGAATTGGGAAAAGCTTAGAGATTGGAGAGCTTGTGGAGGTAGGCTCTTTGATCCTACTTTTGTTTCTGCATGTTATTTTTAGAATTTATTGTTGTTGAAAACTTTGTCTTGTTACATGTGTTGTATGGTTGTTTGGGTGTGTTACTTGTTGTTTTCTCCATCCATCATATGGTATGATGGATTTGGGAGTTGGTTTTGGGGAAGAGGGAGGGATTTTCCATCTTAAACCTCATGGCTTGATGGGCAAGCCATGTTGGTTCTCTTTTATCCCCTCATATGGTTTGAGGTGGGGAAGGTGGTTCATATGGTTTGAACCCCCTTCCCCATCCTTGGAGAGGAAACCCAATGGGTTTGAAAATCCTCCCAAGGAGGATTTTAGGCGAATGGGAGGAGTGATAAGGAGGGGTGATTTATTTGGAGGGATAAGGAGGATTTTGAAGTGTTGTTTTAGGTGGGCTTCCTATGGTTGGACCCCGCTCTATGACATTATTGGAGGTCTCATCCACTCTTCCCCCTTATTGAGGATGAATATGGTTTTCTCTTTCATTTTGGTTAGAATTTGTTTTGTTTTTGGGATGTATTGGTTTGATTGTATGTTACATTCTTGTGGTTATCTCTCCCTTATTCTTGTGCACATTTGTTGAAGCTAGCTCTCTCTCCCATGGGCTTGGGGGAGGCTAGCATGTCTTCCAACCTTTGGAAATGCATGTAATGATGCCTATAGGTTGGGTGGTAAAAGAAACCTCTCTCTTGGTATTGAGTCTTTGTGGAGCTCAAAAGATGGATCTCAAGTTTGAAAGATGGTTGGAGTTTCCTTGATATCTTGGCATCTTGTTGTTTGCCAATTTTTGTTAAAATTACACTTATTGAGATCATGTGGATATGGCTATGTGGGAAGTTATATTTCTCGTAAGGTTCCCATAATGTGATTTGGGATTTATTTGAAAACTAGTGTACATTCATTTGTGTATCCTCCTTCAGTCTTGAAATGAAATCTTGTAAAGTGTTTCTTTGTGCATCTTAAGCATATTGAAAACATGTTTTAGTTATAAGCTTAAACTTCATTGTGATGTAAACTATCCTTGTATGGTGAAGGTTGTAAGAACCTTGTATCTTGAAAGGAAATGCAAGTATTTAGTTAAAATTCCTTCCTTTGTTAAAGAGTTTATTTATAAGGTTGGAATCCTCTTGGAAAAAAGAGAATCTTGATTGCTATATGAAGTTGTTAAAAATGAATGATACTACTTTTGCATTACTTGTTATTGTAACAAATGATTGAAGAATAAGTGATTGAAAATACAAACTAGATTCAAGTTTATTTTCCACTCCTATACAACTTATAGAAATTTGGTTATTGTTTTAGAAAAAAATTAAATTAAATTACTTATAGTAGGATTCCACCTTAATCCTTGCATAGTAAAAGTCTGGTTGAAAGTAAATTTGTTTTAATAGTTTCCTTTGAATTTTGAAATAGTTCCCTTTAGAATGGGGATAAGTAAATGTACAATGTTGTTCTTTTTATATAATTAGAAAGAGTACATTAGTTAATCATTTGTTAATATACATTTACCTTGCTTAATTCAAGCCTTCTTCTATAATCTGGAAAACATTTTACATTTCATATTAGTATACATATGTGTATAAATTTATATATTAGAGAGATAATAAATTGCTGAAAATTGCATATTTTGCAAATATAAAAGGTGAAATAGGTCACTTTATAACCTGGTATATATAAACATATTACACACACACACAACCAAAAATAACGGATCACATAATATATAGTATCATGTTTTGTATATAAAAAAATGTAATATTGGTGTTTTGGGAGGGTCGTGCCCCCCTATCCTCAAGTAAATTATGTATCCATAGTGGTGTGGCTGTAACCACACCATAGTGGATTGTGGTGTGGTGGTAGCCACACCACTTTGTGGCATCGTCACTCCTCCAAAACTCGCGGCTATATAACATGTTAAATCGCCAATGTCTATACGTAGCGATTAGGTATTTCTACCTACGACCTTTTGATTTCAATACAAATAATTTTATCTATATACCTCGCATGTGTGTGTGTGTGTACATGCTTATATATATATATATATATATATATATATATATATATATATATATATAACCAAAAAGAATGGATCACATAATATATAGTATCATGTTTTGTATATAAAAAAATGTAATATTGGTGTTTTGGAAGGGTGGTGCCCCCTATCCTGTTAAATTATGTATCCACGGTGGTGTGGCTGTAGCCACACCACAGGTGGATTGTGGTGTGGCGGTAGCCACACCACTACATGGCGTCGCCACTCCTCTAAAACTTCGCGGCTATATAACAGTTTAAATCACCAATGTCTATACGCGGCGATTAGGGTATTTCGACCTACGACCTTTTGATTTCAATACAAATAATTTTATCTATATACCCCGTGTGTGTGTGTGTAAGCGGCACGGCACGTACGTGCGCTCGCGTGTATCTAGTACATTTTATAAATAATAAAATGGGTAGAATAATACCCATAACCAGAGATAAAGGTAGAAACAATATATATATATATATATATATATATATATATATATATATATATATATATATATATATATATATATATATATATATATATATATATATATATATAAGAGATACAATAGATTGCAAAAAAATTAGAAACCCTAGCTTTCTCAAATCTAACCATGAAGGAATAATCTTGGGGAAGAATCCTCTTCAACATAACTTGCAAAAAAAAAAAAAAATACCAAGAACAAAAAAGGAGATCCTTGCTCTCATGGTTACCATGTCCTCTCACAACCTACAATACCAAGGAGAGGAAGAGGGCAAATGAAACAATTAAAAAGAAGAAGAAGAAGAAGAAGAAAGCATAAAGATGGGTTAGGGCAACTTTAGGGCAACTTTGGATCTAGGGCTAAGATTAGTTTGATCCTAAGGCTCACATTTAATTCTACACTACTTTAAGTCATGGAATTTTAGGGGATGGAATAATAAATAAAAAGAGGGTGAGGGGACCTAATTAATTAAAAGGAACATGTAGACTTCCCTAAGTGACCCTAGCAAATGTTTAAAACTTAGTGACCATGATGGAAAATTAAATTATCAACTCCCTTGATGCTAAGGGTCACTTATGCAAAGATTAAATTTGGAAATAACTCGTAATCAAATTAGTAATAAAATAAAGTTAGCATTAATAAGGTGACCCTAACAACAAAGGTTAAAGGGAATAGAATAGCGCCACATTTGTTTTTCAAAAAAATAAAAAAATCTATCCTAAATTTATAACTAAGACAAGGTGTTTTCTTTTATGTCCCAAAGCGAGTGTGACAATTTAATACTCATAGACTAATCAAATTTGTCGAATGATGAGTGATCCTATAAAATTATCATAAGCACTTAGAGCAAATCACTCCAGAATTAGATATGAAATTTTTGCCATTTCTGTTCATGTTGAGCTTTCAAATATCTATAATAGCCTTTTAGGCTTCTTGTTCCAAGTACACACACACACACACACACACACACTCTCTCTCTCTCTCTCTCTTGAATCGCACGAGAGGTGCGTGATGTTAATGCCGAAAGTGAAATATTGTGGAGTCGAAAGGAAAAATGAAGCAGAAAAAAACACAATGTATCGATCAAATTTGTTGACAACAAGAAAAGACATCGATGCGTTGGAGCCGTTCGAGGAAGCTAAAGTTACCTGTCTTTTAACCGTATCGTGCTTGTTTTTTGGGCAAACCGTTTGTCTAGATGCTCATGTCGCCCTATAGTTAAACAAAATGCATTTCAACCAAATACAATGGTGAAGAGTTGGAAGTGTTGTGTATGGTTTAACGAATTAAAAGGACGGTAGCTACACGATATAAAAAATCGTTGAGCTAGTCAAGATGCTATGACTGTTTAACGAGAATTTGATCCAAGCTCCATGTGTCGATTGCTCGAGGAGCATTAATTCATGCGCCGTTGTCTAGCATCCGATGACAATTACGACCAAAGGTGTTATCCACACTGAAATTGTTAACAGTAAGCAGGGGTTAAATTTGATATTTAGACATTTTTGTGATTTTAGTTGTAAAATACTTGCAAATATTTATAATAACCGTCACATGTAACTTGCATATTTAAAATTTGTCCGTCTTATTTTATATACATTTATATGTAAATTATATAGATATGTATACATATATTTTTAAATAATTAAATATATAGAGAATAATTGGTATAAATAACATTGTTTTGTATTTTTGAAAGGCAGTATTAAAAATTACCGTCACCCGAAAAATGTGTGACAAGCATAGGTGACCGTCAAATGTAACTCTGACAGTAATAAGGAACTGCTCCAAATGTTAAATTTGACGGCCGTTTAGACATTTTTTTGTGATTTTAGCCGTAAAATACTTGCAAATATTTATAATAACCGTCACATGTAACTTGCATATTTAAAATTTGACCGTCTTATTTTATATACATTTATATGTAAATTACATAGATATGTATACATATATTTTTAAATAATTAAATATGTAGATAATAATTGGTATAAATAATATTGTTGTGCATTTTTTGAAAGGCAGTATCTAAAAATTACCGTGACTTGAAAAATGTGTGATAGACATAGGTGACCGTCAAATTTAACCCCGCCAAAGAAGTAACAGGAACTACTCTAAACATAGCCGTCACTGATAATAGCCTCGACATCTAAGTTGCCGCATTCAAATTCGTGTTCGAATTCACCGATAATTAAATTTGTGAAAAAATCGCTAGTAAAAAAATCAGCGATTAAATTCGTCATTAAATTCGACTATGAGAAATATACATTTTTATTAAATATATAAAAACAAAAGATAAATTCACATTTCAAAAGAGAGATAATATCACAGTTCATTGATTTCATAAGTAGTTTATTCTGATAATGTGATTGAAAGTAAAAACTTCAAAAAACATGTGCTCGCAGGTTGCGACCAAGTTGGCAGGTGGGATGATTAGTCCGAGCACGGAAGAATACTCGACGAGTTTTGGAAAGCTATCCAATATCTTTAATTACTACTCTGTCTACATGCGATCGAAGCTCATGATTCTTTCTTAAGATTGCAAGAAGTTGCTTGGTCCAAAAGGTGCAAAAATAGATTTTATGAAAATAAAAAAATATTGCCATCAATGCGTAGAGCTCGAGAAAATATACACTTTTAGAGAAAATGACACTTGAAACGGAGCCACAGAATGAAAGTTATGGCACATGCAAGTTTTTGCTGCTACATCTTCTTGGACCCTTTCCAAAAATGGCAAATTTTTTTCCGTGATTTTTTCACTAAATATCCAAAACTGGCAAGAAATGCCAAAAGGAAAGAATCCCTTCCCTTTAGCCGCGCCCTTTACCCGCCATGCCCTTTAGTCGTGCCCTTTAGTCGCGCCCTTTAGCCTCCACACCCTTTAGCCGCCACGTGTACAGCGCACGGTTGTCCGTACATCGTCAACAAGACAATCTCGTCCCTCGCTGTCGTCGTCCGTGTCAGAGAGAGGGTGGCCTTCTACCAGTGCCAACGCCTTCAGCATAATTACATATATATAAATAGATACTAAATTTAATCATAGTTAAATCTGAAAAAAATTAAATTAAATATTACAAATCCGTTTTCAAAAACAAAAGATGAAAAGCATCTCCAAAAGCAAAAGATGAATCTGTGGTGCCCGGCAATTGCGTGGTGCACGGCAAACGCGACCACATCCTTTCACGCGTTCCCGTCTCTTTCCAACTGCAACCTAATCCACTCTTTATTTTCTACACTTCTTCCCCACGCGTTTTCCTTAGGCGTTCCCCTCTCTTTCCCACTGCAACCTCATCCACACTTTATTTTCTACCCTTCTTCTCCCCGCTTTCATTCACCGTCTTCTCCACGATTCTCTTCTTCTCCTTTTTAAGTTTCAGGAGGTACCCTATTCTTGCAATTTCAAGCCCTGATCTGCCCAAACCCCAAAACCAAGCCCTCCTCCATTCCTGTTTCTCTTCAATAGAAATCGATGGCAACAGAGATTGAGACCACAAATGCCTTTGAGGAAATTGTAGTCTTAAACCATCCACAGCCATCTGCATCGTCTTCATCAGTGCCTTACGATGTGTTCATAAACCATCGTGGTATTGACGTCAAACACAAGCTCGCCTCAGATATCTTCGATGCGCTCGATCGCCTCGGAGTTCGAGTTTTTCTGGATAAAGAAGAACTTCAACTCGGCGATTTCATACCAGCTCAAATACAACATGCCATGCGTTCCTCTTTCCTTCATATTGCCATTTTTTCCCCGAGTTATGCACAGTCTCCGTGGTGTTTAGCCGAGCTCTCATTTATGCTCAAAACTGGTAACAAAATTATTCCTGTCTTCTACAATGTTGAGCCCGCCGATCTCAGATGGGCGGCCAAAGGAATCTATGCCAGTACATTTTCCGACCATGAAGACAAGCATAGATACAGTTCAGAAACGCTCGAGGATTGGAAAAAGGCGCTCCACGACGTTTCATATTACAACGGTCAAATGCTTAAAAATGATGAGTAAGTATCAACTGCTCTGTTCCCTTTTGTTATTTAATGGGATCACTTCTTGCATCGATGAAAAAATAGTGTCGCCAACATTAATTTCGATCTTTTATTTTCACATGTACCTCGATCAATCTTTGTATGTTAGTTTTTGATGTTTTTCTTTTTCAGCTCTCTCGAACTTTCTGATTTTTCAGACTTGTTTTCTTATATTAGCTCATAAGCCGTTCCCTTTTAAGTGTATTCTTTCGATAGTATTAGCTGTTTATTTTTTATTTTGTATATACCTATTGGGATGATGTTTCTGGTATGGTCTTATCTCTGTAGTGATGGAGGGAGGCTGTTGAAAAGTATTGTAAATTGTGTACTGAAGCACATGAAAAAAGTGCCACTAGAGGTAGCCAAACATCCCGTGGGTCTTGATGAAGCTGTTGAGGAGTTTGAAAGAAGTGTACTTGAATCTTCACAAGACCACCACCATGTAAAAATCAGGGGAATTGTAGGCATGGGTGGATCTGGGAAAACGACACTGGCTAAAGAAATGTACAATAGAAAAAGTTCCTCTTTTGATAGATGCAGTTTCATTTTTGATGTGCGAGAAGCGGCAGCTAAAAAGATTTGCATAACAAGCAAAAACACTATTGCAAGACCTTGGTTTCAAAGATAGAGATTTATTATTTGATAATGTAGAAAAAGGCAAGGGAGTCCTAGCTAGCCGTTTGAGATCTCTTTCCGTGTTTATCATTTTGGATGATATAGATCATCAGGACCAACTGGATGCTCTCTTGCCAGGGATAGATAGCTTTGGACCGGGGAGTGTAATTATTGTGACAAGTCGGGAATTAGGCGTTCTTACATCATGGGGCATCTCCTCCATTTACAAAATGAAAGGATTAGATGTGGGTCATGCAAGTCAACTTTTATGTTGGCATGCTTTTCTGCAACCGTTTCCACTCAATGGATTTGAAGATCTTGTTGAAAGGTTTGTAATTTTTGCAATGGATTGCCTCTGTCCCTTAAGGTGTTCGGAGGACAGCTTTATAGAAAGGAAAGGGATTATTGGGAGTCTCAGTTGAATAAAATCTCCAGATTATTGCATAGAGACATTCAAGAGACACTACAAATAAGTTATGATGCCTTAGATGATGAAGAGAAGAAAATATTCTTAGATATAGCTTGTTTCTTCATTGGAGAACAAAAAAGTTTGGCCATTGCAGTGTGGGACGGATCCGGGTGGAGTGGTCTGCATAGTTGGGAAACACTTGCAAATAAGTGTCTGGTTGAGCTTGATGAGAAAAATTGCATAAGAATGCATGATCATTTGAGGGATTTGGGAAGAGAAATTTCAACTAGACAGTCATCCGGTCGTCTAGTTTGGTTACCAAAACAAATTAGTGACATTGAGGTGAGTTTGATATTTTCTTTTACATGACTGGAAATTTTGCTCATTGTTGGGTATAGCTGTTAAAATATTTTCTCTTTTCCTATACAGAGAGGAATGCTGATTCGTGGGATTAAAACAGAAACAAGTGAATTTTATGAAGAGTTGCGCTTTACTAGCTTGTCCCATTGTCAAGCACAGACACCTTTCCAGGAGTGCATGGAGCTTGTACAAAGTTATAGTAGAGATTTTAAACTCCTCGTTGTTAGAGACAACTATTTTAATGAGGAGTTTGCAACACTGTCAAGAAGCCTTGTTTGGCTCAGGTGGGATTGCTTTCAGCCGAAAACTCTTCCGTTGTGGCTTTCGTTGAAGAATTTAAGAGTTTTGGAGCTTCACGAGGCTGTTAACTTGGAAGAATTGTGGGGAGACGAGGCTGATGTAAGTATCTCCCTCTACTAATATTTGTTGAACCATACCTTTTTAAATTGTAATAATGTTATTAATTATTTAATTTATTTTTGGTTTTGTTACTACGGGTTTTTATTTAATTTAATTAAAATGTCGTTGCAGCCTCCTTTAGAGTTGAGAGAGCTGATTGTTACACGTGGCTTGAGATTCACGAGTCTTCCAACGTCAATAGGACGTCTAAAGGATTTGAAAAAGATAATCTGCGAATATTGTAAAGGCCTCCGCGATCTGCCGAAAGAGATTTGTTATCTGCAATCGCTGGAGCACCTCGACTTACGAGGCTGTGCAAGTTTAGAATGTCTGCCAACAGAATTCGGCGATTTGAGAAACACGCGGCATCTCGATTTGTCTCACTGCACTGAGTTGAGGATGTTGCCAGTTTCTTTTAAGCAGCTGATACATCTGAAATATATCAATTTACAATATTGCTCCCATCTCTACTTCACGTCGGCGAACACAGACATTCTGAAAAATATGACAAAGCTGGAGTATTTGAATTTTGATGGATGCAGCAAAGTGGAAGAGTTGCCTCTTCTACCATATCAGGGAGCACTCAGGGAACTCCGTCTGGATTGGATGGGCAGTTTAAGGGAAATACCAGGTAGGATTGGTGAATTAAGCAAACTGCAAGTGCTGAAAATAGGGAGTCCTAATTTGGAAAGCTTGCCAACTTCACTCGGGAATTTGTCGTCTTTGACTATGCTCGAAATTAAGTGGTATAGTAAATTGAAATCTTTGCCCCACTCCATTGGGAATTTGTCCTCTTTGACTAGTCTTGTGATTAAGGTACTTACAAATTTGGAGTCTCTACCAAAAGAAATTGCACAACTCAGTAATCTTCAAAGTTTGATTGTTTACAATTGCCCGATCAGACACTTGCCTTTCTTGTCCTTCTCTTCTTCACTGTCCAACCTCAAATACATAAGTTTAAGCCAGACTCATGAGTCGAGGATATCAATTTCTCGACAATGTTGTCCCTGCCTTAAAACACTAAAGCTTCACCGAAATAAGTACTTGATAGAGATCACAGCCTTGCCAATATCAGTCAAAGCCCTAGAATTGACTTATTGCAAAAAGTTGAAAAGCATAAGTGGCATTTGTGGTCTAATAAACCTTCAGAAACTGGATGTATTGGGGTGTGAGGAGTTAGAAGAGCTTCCAAGTTTTGCAGAATTAAACTCTCTCAAAGAACTTGAAATCGTAGGAAGCAGTAGAAAATTGAAGAAAATCGAAGGCTTAGAACATTGCAAGTCGCTGGAGACGTTGAGAGCAGAGACTATGTGGAAGGTGACAGCTGGTATAAAGAGTTTGGAGCAGATGGAGAGATTGAGGAGAGTAGAGTTATCAGCATGTTACATATCAGCAATTGAACCTTGTCTTCTAACCATAAAGGTGATGATACTTCTTGGTATTAATAATAGTTTATTATTTAAGTATGAAGTAATTATTATTATAATCTCATCTAAATTATGTTCATCGATTGTAATGTTTACCATTTGCAGAAATGGCCATCCGAAACTATAATATGTGCAAGGACGGAAAGAGATATGGATTCAATTGTGAACTCCCCTGCACTTCGTAGTCTTACTATCACGAGGTTAAAATGTGGGCAGAGGCATTCTTCTAATTATAGGTGGACGACTATCGCGAGGTTAAAATGTGGGCAGAGGCATTCTTCTAATGCGGCAGCTATGGTGTGTTTTGTTATAAATTCCTTGTCTTATGGAATAGCACTATACTTAGAGTCGTCAGATGGTGGCTGCCGAACCTCCTCGATGACGTTGGAGAAAGGGAAATGGGTATGGATAGGTGTTTTCACACATGCTTCATGGCTAATGGCAGCGGAGCACCGACTCAAGATGTTGCGCACTCAATCGGTTGATGTTGAAGTGAGGGGAACATTGGTGATGGGCGAGCAAGAGAGAGTTGTGGAGGGTTTTTACAAATTATTGGTGCATTTGGGAAAATCCATAGTGCCGCCATTTAACCCATGATAAAAATGGATTGAATTGTTTTAAAGTAAAATCAATTCCAAATTTTTTTTTTTTCAATTAATTAATTGATATATGGAGTTATTTAATTATACAATAACTATAAGTAATTATGTGTAATTTCTTAAAGTATTTTTCTAATTTTTAAAAATAATATCAAGCACTTTTTGATTTTAAAAACCAGATTTAAATTTGGAATTATTTTTCCAAAAAATATATTCAACTTCTTTTCTATTTAAACATGTTTTATGGCCTCCTTATTTAATTGTTTAAAACATGTTTTTTAGCCTATTTTTTCGAGTAAAAAAATGTTAATAAGTCCTTTCACAATTTAATGAAATGTTTTTGATGGTTTGCATAGCAATGGTACACATAATCAATAAACTAAAAATATTATTTATTGTGAAAGTTAACATAAATATATTATTGAGTTGTAATTGGTTTAATTCTCGACGATTAAGAATTATGAAACAAAGGTGAACTATAAAGCATTACATGTTTCAAAAAATATCACAAGGTGAGAAGTCACTTGAAGTGGTGAATGAGTTCTTTATCTTTCCTTTTACTACTACATTATAATGTTGTAATGCAAATTGCACTGAAATTTCTTACATTAAATTATTTTTTTATATTAAAAATTTGGTAAAAGGTTAGTGGAAATGGTATTTTCAATTATGTCCAACTTTTGCATTATGAATTTGTATTAATAATTGGTTTCATTTTTTAAAAAATTCAAAATATTAAAAATCAAAATTTTGGAAAAAGTTGTTAAATCTCAAATGGTAAAAATCATTGGGTCGAAAGATTACACCAAGTGTTTAATTTATTTGGTTTTACTGCATGTAAATTATAATATAGATTAACAATAGTAAGGTGTGGGCAAGAAGATGATCTAAGTACCCCATAATATCTTCATTTGTTCAATAGAAGAATAAGACATAACTTGAAGATTTAGAAGTTAAAAGAGTGCATCACATCGATATATTTTTAACACTCAACAAAAGTTAGGGTAGGGGTATGTGAAAATGTGTAAAATCTTCAACACATTAATTTACTTTCTATGGAAAAAGAAACTCAGGACTTTCATCAAGATTTATGTTACGTAAATTAGTTACATTATCACCCTAGTGTAGGATTAGGAAGGTTGATTCAAGTGCCACATACTTCACAAGCAATCAAATCTACATCAACATTAAGAGAAATGCTTTCAAATATCCTTTTGTGTTGTTGCCAAGAAACCTTTGAAATAATTTCATATATGGACAAGACACCAATGAAATAATTTCATGCATTGCAAAAATGAATTTGGTGAAAGTGGTAAGAGGGTGTTGTCATGCAAAATGTATGGCATGAAAAATTGAAACTTTGAGCATGACAACTAAGCCCACAATTGAATATTTCACTTCTGGTCACTGGTGTGTCCTTCCTCTAGCCAACCTACCTCATTCCTAGCTCAGAAGAAATTCTTAACAAGGTCTTCAAGTTTTTTTGAATGTGAAGGGATGATTGATGAATTCAATTTGACTTGATGGAAGATAACTTTCCTTGGAGGCCTAAAAAGGCCATTCTAGAGCTATCAAACACCCTCTAGGGAGAGTTTAAGAAATATAGTAAGCATCTGGAGGTGATATTGGGGAATCTTGGAAGTGTTGGAGGTAATTTAGGAATATTTAGGAAAGGTTTTCTCATTCAAGGACAATCTTCTCAACAACGGGTTTTCTAGGTGTAGGGAACAAACACTCTAATTGTGAAATCTAACTTCTCCAGATGATTTCGAGAGCTCTATAAGGAGTAAGGATAAAAATAAATAGGAACTAGAAAGATATGTGAATCCTATACATGTTGGTAACATCCATTTTTCTCTAAGACTTGAAGGTTTCATGAAGAATTTCAAAATAGTGCAAAGGGCCTCTTTCGATCCCAAACAAAAATGGCCCTAAATTTGCAAGCTCTAGAAAGATGGTCACCACATAGTGATAGGTGAATATTTGTGAATTTCGCTAAGTACCTCTTGGAATGGGTATTGTCATTAATACACTATTGTTTACCATGGGTGAGGATCTCATGAGGATGGGGCTAAATATTGTGAGTGGAAAACACCTTCCGAACACCTCAAGTTGTGTTTCTGAGTGACGAAACCTATAACATGAAAAAGTGGTAAAAAATGAGTTACCATGAGTTGAAAGCATGTTTCTAAAACCTCAAGTGATGAATTAAGTGTTTTGAAACATTGTTATGAGATCTACATTGTGATGGGAATATGATGGTCTCTTCTAATTACAAGGTAGGAGCAAGGATCACTCTCTTACTTTTCTAGGCCTCCACAATTAACCCTATTGATCAAAAATCAACTCCGTTATGCTCAAAGGGTAAGTGCACAAAGATGGGGGACCAAAAGGGGGTAAAAAGGGACACCTTTTTCTTGAAATCGAAAAACTCTGAACTTCATCGAATAATTCGGCATGCCTATGCTCAAAATTTGACAAAGTGATAAGAATAAGTACCGTAGAGATCTCAGAATATAGTTTCTAAACTACTATTTTTTTAAAAATGGTTGAGATTAAGAGGGTCAAATGTGGTGCACACACAAAGTATGTTTATTTTTATGTGAAAAGATAAGAACCTATTGTGTGTGCGCCCCCCCCCCATTTTTTCAGTTCTATTTTTTTTTCCAAATCCCTTTGGTAGAAAGTTAGCTAAGACCATGTACAAGGTTCCATTAATTTTTCATAATTTTTGGATGAATGTATAATTTTTTTATTAATTTTCAAAGTGCACATATCCCGAAAATGAAATATTTGTGTGTGCACCCCCATAACTTTGAGAAAAAAAGTCATTTTTTAGTTTTTTTAAGTGCATGTAGAATGGAGTTTAGAAAAACAATTTTTTTTTAATTTGGATGAAAAAATCGTAAATTGTGCACCAAAATGTATGCATAGGTTTTTGTAAGAAAACAAGGCACTAGTAAAAGAAAATATGGATGAAAGCCTTAAACTAATCGGATTTTAGAAAGAATTATATCGTCATCAAGGTAAAACCGAGCTTGACATCATAGTAGAATTTATTTTTGAATATTATGTTTTAATGCACAAGATATTGGGGTGCACACGTGAAATTTTGATGTTTTTTTGTCAAACATGGTTTTAAACATGCAGAAATAGTCCAAACCTTTGGTTTGGTAATCCAAGAAAATCCAAGCCTATGGATTGGGAATTTCAAACCCAAAAAAGGTGAAACATGAGCATGCTATAACACACTCACGTTAAAACACGCTCGCATTTCAAAGTGTTATGGGGTATATGTGTTTGTGGCATGCTTTTATGTACAAAAATAAATGTTTAGGGCTCAGGGCTCAGGTTTAGGGATCAGGGTTTAGGGTTAAGGGTTTATGACTAAGGGTTTAGGGTTTAAGCTTTAGGGTTTTGGGTTTAGGATTTAGGGTTTAGTATTCAGGGTTTATTGTTCGGGTTTATGGCTTAGGGTTTAGGGTTTAGGGCTCTAGGTTTAAGGTTTACGATTTAGGGTTTAGGGTTTAGGGCACATGATTTAGGTTTAGGGTTTAAGGTTAAGGGTTTAGGATTTAGGGTTTAAGGGTTAGGGTTTAGGGCTCAGGGTTTAATGATACCTTTCCAGGTGCAGCTCCCCTCTTGAGGATCATATTCATATTCAATGTATCATCGTCAAAGAGGGAAGCTCCCCTGTCAAATTGGTTATTCAGTATGACGTGGAAGATGAGTAAAGCAAATGAAATATGGAGAATTATATTTCATTGGTAATTAGTACTAAGTATTAACAAGACTAATATGGCTTCCGAATACTTGACTAGAGGCCATGACAATATTAGGACCATATTTCCTAGTCTCATGCCTAGAACCATCATTGAGTCCTTGTGAAAAATAAACATAGCGATAGGGGTATGGCTAAGAACACAAAGGAGTTATCAATCGCCTAGTAAATATTTCTTGTTTAGTTCTGAATAGGAGTCAGTTGGCCTATGGCTTAGTGACCTTCCATTCATTGATAATTCCTTCTATGATAAACCCATGGATGCTTTCAAAAGTGCCTTAAAAAAGATAGGGGTAGTCATCAAGCCTAATGAAGGTTGTGATGTGATGTGTCAAAACTATATATTCACAAGAACCTCTTCTTCCTTGAAAGTCCCTAGTTTGTCTTAGTAATGATGTCTCCTTGTATCCAAGGATCGAGGACTACTGGGGCTATGGTAGGATTAAAATTCAGGAATCATCAAGCATTTGAATCAGAATGTCGTTGCATCTAGAGAAAAATTATCAAATGTTAGAGTAATGCATCTTGGAAAATAAAATTGAACCTCATAAATCCTCTCAAATTTCTAGTCTAGGTTGTGTTCTGGTCTGCAATGTATAAAAAAAGAAAACAAATTTGACTAGAATTACTTAGGAAATGCATTCCTTTGCTTCGAGCTAATCTTTATAAATGCAATTCGGCTTTCTATGTTCTCCATATTTGCCAAATTTGGGGCAAATTGACATTCTAGACCTTTGAAGGCGTGAAGAAAATGGCGAGTTCATTTCCTCCAATAACCATTAACCCAGAGCCTTGTAGTCATTTTTATGTGCCCTTAAAAAACCTTCTAATCCCATGTGCATTGGCCTATCACCTAGCGGGCGCTGGGTGCTCACCCGAGGTGTGCGCAGCGCGCAAACCCTCCTTTATGTGAACATCGTGAGAAGATGTTTTCATTGATGACAAATTAAGTGCGAGAAGAATAATGAGCATGCATACATTCTTAAAGCATATGATGAGTTATTACACCAACATACTCATTCAGATAACAAGAGAAACATCATACAGATAGAAAATATGATCCAAAACATAAAAAAAGACACTAGGTTTTACACTGCGAATAATATATTTAGAACAAAACCATATATTCATGTTTACCATAGTTCAGTAACCACATTACATTCACAAGGGCCATACTAGACTAATGTATTAATAAAAACATGACTCATGTATCAGAAGCCCTAGCTATGCTTCCCATATTACAAAAATTTAGTAGACCCACCCCTTTCATCCTCTCTATGATGATCCTGAAGCTTCCCCTCATCGACCCATATGGTGATGCTCTCTCCAAAAAGGTCATCTTGATCGGCCACCCTCTTCATCTATCCGATCATCTCCATAAATAGGATTAGCACCCACCTCCATGCCTTCCTGAAGTATCAGATCACTTGCTAAGTGTTCATGTGGTCCTCCATTGGAGCACGATTACTCTGATCCGAGCTCTCCATGTTCTACAATGATGTCTTTCGGGAATGTTCCATGCGTGGAATATTCTTTTCTTGACCACCAAGTCGCCAGACTGGCACCTTATCCACTCAGAACACCTACCCGAGTCAGGTTTTTCCTCAAGTGCATCTTGGAAAGCTGAATATGGCTAATTCCTTAAATCCTTTTCTTTGCCTTGTGCACACGTTGTGGTTTCTACTAAACCCTTCTAAAACCCCTGTCTTGCGCACCTTTCCCCTACGTGCCCATCTTCTTCATTGGTCCTGTGTGCACACATGCCCTTTGAGACTTAGTCAATATTCTGAGGCCCAACATCACCCCACACTAAGCTTGTTCTCCATCCTCGAAAACATCCTCTCAAAATAATAAAGAATGGTGGGACTTTGAATGGTTGGAATAAAGAATGAAGGAATGAAGAATGAGAAATGGAAGAAATAAATAATGGAGGAATGAAGAAGAATTTGTTTATTGCTAAAGGATGAGTGGGAAATCCTTCCTTATATTTACCTCAATCTTTTCCCAGGCATCCACCTCACCTTCCACCTATTGACAGATGTCACCTACTAGGGCACTTACCTCATCAAAACCTAGTTCATCACCCTTAGCATTCATCGTACTCACAATGTTTTCCAACCGCCCGCCAAGGTCATCAAGTGCATCCATCTTCATGAGTGATATGAGGATATAATTACTTAAGCCAATTTTTGATCAAGCCTCATGCAAGGTCTCGTTGGCTTCTAACTTCTTCTCTACCTCGGCCAGGATCTTATCCCACTCTACCATGTTTCCCTTATTCTTCTCCTGAAACTCTTTGAGATCTGCCTCATGCGTAGAAAATTCTTAGTCTTACTATGGTTGATTCATGTATGGAGAAGGATAATGAAAATAAGGAGGATGCATATTATAGGTGTAAGACTATCGCGAGGTTAAAATGTGGGTAGAGGCATTCTTCTAATGCGGCAGCTATGGTGTGTTTTGTTATAAATTCCTTGTCTCATGGAATATCACTATACTTAGAGTCGTCAAATGGTGGCTACCAAACCTCCACAATGTGGATGGAGAAAGGGAAATGGGTATGGATAGGTGTTTTCACACATGCTTCGTGGCTAATGGCGAGGAGCACCGACTCAAGGCGTTGTGGCCTCACCTTGATGTCAAGCGAGGGAACATTGGTGATGGGTGAGCAAGAGAGAGTTGTGGAGGGATTTTACAAATTATTGGTGCATTTGGGAAAATCCATAGTGCCGCCATTTAACCCATGATCAAAATGGATTGGAATTGATTTAATTTTTCAATTAATTAATTGATATATGGATTTACTTAATTATACAATAACTATAAGTAAATTTTAAAGTATTTTTCTAATTTTTAAAAATAATATCAAGCGCTTTTTAATTTTAAAAATCAAATTTAAATTTGGAATTATTTTTCCAAAAATAAATTCAACCTCTTTTCTATTTAAACATGTTTCGTGGCCTCCTTATTTAATTGTTTATAAAAACATTTTTGGGCCTATTTTTTCAAGAAAAAAATTTTAATAAGCCCTTTCACAATTTAATGAAATGTTTTTTATGGTTTGGATAACAATGGCACACATAATCAATAACCTAAAAATATTATTTGTTAGGAAAGTTAACATAAATATATTATTGAGTTATAATTGGTTTAATTCTCGATGATTAAGAATTATGAGACAATGTGAAGTTTAAAGCATTACATGTTTCAAAAATGTTAGAGGGTGAGAAGTCAATTAAAGTGGTGAATAATCTCTTTATCTTTACTTTTACTTCTACATTTTTATCATTTCTTTTACTACTACATTATAATGTTGTAATGCAAATTGCACTAAAATTTCTTACATTAAATGATATTTTTATATTAAAAATTTAGTAAAAGTTGAAGTGGAAATGGTATTTTCATTTGTGTCCAACTTTTGCATCATGGATTTGTATTAATAATTGGTTTCATTTAAAAACAAAAACCAAAATATTAAAAATCAATATTTTGGAAAACGTTGTTAAATTTCAAATGCTAGAAATCATTGGGTCAAAATATTACACCAAGTGTTTATGTTTTTGGTTTTAGTGCATGTAAAATATATTTAAAATTGTGTTAAAAAATAATATATTCAAAATATTACACCAAGTGTTTAATTTATTTGGTTTTACTGCATGTAAATTATAATATAGATTAAGTAAGGTGTGGGTAAGAAGATTATTTATCTAAGTACCTCATAATATATTCATTTTTTTCAATAGAAGAATAAGACGTAAATTGAAGATTTAGAAGCTAAAAGAGTGCATCACATCGATATATTTTTAACACTCAACAAAAGTTAGGGTAGGAGTATGTGCTTGAATGTGCAAAATATTACACACATTCATTTACTTTCTAAGCAAAAAAACTAGGGACTTTCATCAAAATTTATGCTAAGTAAAATAGTTACATTCTCACCCTAGTGTAGGATTAGGAAGGTTGATCCTAGTGCCACATACTTCATAAGCAATCAAATCTACTTCAAGGTTAAGAGAAATGCTTTTCGATATCCTATTGTGTTATTGCCAAGAAACCTTTGAGATAATTTCATATATGGACAAGACACCAATGAAATAATTTCGTGCATTAAAAGAAAGGAATTTGGTGAAATTTGTATGGCATGAAAAATGTAAGAGGGTGTTTTCATGCAAAATGTATGGCATGAAAAATTGAAACTGTGAGCATGACGACTAAGCCCACAGTTGAATCTTTCACTTCCCATTCACTGGTGTGTGCTTCCTCTAGACAACCTACCTCATTACCACTCTCAACTTAGCTCAAAATAAATTATTAATAAGGTATTTAAGTTTGTTTGAATGGGTAAGGATTATTAAATGCGATGATTGATGAGTTCAATTTGACTTGATGGAAGATAACTTTCTCCGGAGGCCTAAAAGGGCCATTATGAGCTATGAAACACCCTCTGGGAGAGTTCAAGAAATATATTAAGCATCCGAAGGTGATATTGGGTAATTTTGGAAGTGTTGGAGGAAATTTAGGAATATTTAGGAATTTTTTTCTCATTCAAGGACAATCTTCTCAACAACGGGTTTTCTAGGTCCAGGGAACAAACATTCTAATGGTGAAATCTAACTTCTCTAGATGATTTTGGATCTCCACAAGGAGTTAGAATGAAAAAAATAGGAACTGGAAAGATACGTGAATCCTATACACGTTATTAAAATCCATTTTTCTGTAAGACTTGAAGTTTTCATGAACAATTTCAAAATAGTGCAGCTTCCTCTTTCGGTTCATGACAAAAATGATCATAAATTTGCAAGGTCTAGAAATATTGTCACCACATAGTGATAGGTAAATATTTGTAAATTTTTCTAATTACCTCTTGGAATGGGTATTGTCATAGATACACTATTTTTTACCGTGTGTGAGGATCTCATGAGGATGGGGCCAAATATTGTGAGTTGAAAACACCTGCCAAACACCCTAGATTGTGTTTTTAAGTGAAGAAACTTCTAACATGAAAAAGTGGTAAAAAATTAGTTACCATGAGTTGAAAGCATGCTTTTAAAATCTGAAGTGATGACTTAAGTGTTTTGAAACATTGTTATCAGATCTGCATTGTGATGGTAATATGATGGTCTCTTCTAATTACAAGGCAAGAGATAGGCTCACTCTCTTACTTTTCTAGGGCCCCATAATTAACCCTAGTGATAAAAAATAAACTCCATGATGCTAAAACCATTTTTTGATTATCTGTCACTTATTGAAATAGGTATTCACCATGTAGATGGAAGGATTTCTCACTAAATGATATTTTTGTCATGTGGCCACTTGTTGGACTGAAATGAGGCGGTTGCAATGTCCTTCGTCCTTTGAAGTGTGATCACACTAAAAAGTTAAAATGAGTGTTTAAGAACACTACCAATTGAGTGACATCAAGTGAAATTGAGATTATTTATCATTCTTATATACATGGTGTTCTATATGAAGATCATCTTATTATCCCTCTTGGCTTCAGAATTCTCCTCGGATGAAATCAACTTTAGGATACTCATACACCTCTTTTCTCATATGCATCTCATAGAGATAGATGATGTATTGATCCTTCACACATGATGGTCCTGAATGCCTTGGTAGCTTGACTAGATCATCTTGGATTTTTCCTTGAAGAGGTTTAAACATGATAACATAGTCAAGATATGATGATCCTCAAATTACTCCATGAGCTTCCCATTTCACCTTTGAACATGATGACACCCTTTTTAACTTCACAATTCACTTCCTTAACCAAGATGTCACATGAGTGGAAACATGCTTATAGTATCTGGACACATCTTCACTCGATTAATCCTCATGGAAATAGGTTTCCTCCTCTATATGGAAGGATTGATCCCTGAATGAGACTTGAAGGAATGTTTGAGGGTGAGCTCCATCTTCTTGAACTTCAATTGCATTGAAGCAATATGAAATCCAAGCCTTAAATTGGAACATGTGAGCACATTGCCAAGTATTTATTAAGTGTTTAGAAATAATATCAAGAGCTATGCACCGCTTGTGAGCTCGAGATGACTACCATTACCAATCATGGTGATCCTTTCTCATCATGCTCATGATGATCATTCCCTTAATGAATTGAATTTCAATGAGGTTCTTGATGTTTTAGATCCTTCACAGACCTCATGATTCTCCATATGCACCCATTTTCTAATTGAATATTTATTACACATTTCGATGCATATTGTTTTCCTCTTAACTCATTTGGTAACTTCCAACCTTGAATGTGTTTTGTTAATTCTCACAATTTTTCTCAGCTAAAGATTAATGTTGGGAGCATATTAGGTGTCCACAAATCTAGGTTATAAATAATAAACTTTAATTTAATCCTCCTAAAGCTTATTCAATAGGTAAATGAGTTAAGAAGGGTGTGTATGATTATAAATATGAATATTCTCCCTATCAGGTTATCTAAAACCCTATTTTGGGGTTTCAACAAGAAAATATTAATATCTCAGTTGATAATTATTCTTAGTAGATGAATCTGTAAAACAGGGATGGAAGCCTGTAGTATTTTATTAATCATCCAAATCAATTTACAATAGAAGGGTTGTAATTCTTATTGGAATTGAACAACCATGTGTAGATAAATGCAAGGATACACAGGTACAAGTGAAATCATAATAGCTTCCAAAATACATCCGGGAAGCAATAACCAACTAAATACAAAAAAATATAGTTGCAACAATAATGTAACAAATAAACAATATGAAAATAATGTGGTTATTAAATACATAACCAAATAATAAATTACCTAATACAATGCATAATTAATTTACCTAACATTCCCCCCCTTAATTTTGCATTGTTTCAAGAGATGAGGAGAGGAACTCTCTGAACAACTCGAACTTGTCACGTGCAAGTGACTTTGTGAAGATATTTTCTCGTTGTTCAGTTGTTGGACAAAATTGAAGCTGTATATTGTGCTTCAAGACATGCTCACGTATGAAATGTACCTGTATGTCAATGTGTTTTGTCCTTTCATGAAAAACTAGATTACGAACAAGTTTGAGAACACCTTCATTGTCAACATACAAAGTGTTCGGTTTGTCCTGTGGTATTCCAATTCCTTCTAGTATGCGACGTAGCCATATCACTTCACATATAGCTTCACCTGTAGAACGAAACTCGATTTCTATGGAATAGTGAGAAATAAAATGTTGTTTCTTGCTTCCCCATGATATTGGTCCAGATCCCATAAATAACATAAACCCTGAAGTGGATTTTATGTCATCAATATTACCTACATGATCTGATTCTGAATATCTTGACAAGAAGAATTTGTCGTTCTTCTTGTATTCTAGACCAAGATCCATTGATCCTTTGAGATATGTCAAGATGCACCTTTCTTCTTTCCAATGACAAACTTTGAGTTCTTGCATGAACCTCGGATAGATAGCTCGGTCAAAGCTGATTTCTAGTCTAGTGTAGGTCGGAGTAAATGAGACTCTCAATCAACTCTTGCCGAGAGTGGCATTTATCACAAGAGATGGATATGAATGAGATAACTACAATCTATTCTCCATAGGTGTAGCAATCGGTGTGCAATCCATCGTCCTAAATTTCTCTAGTGTTGTCTTAGTATATTTCAACCGAAAAAAATATTTAATTCTCTTTCTTCCATACTTCCAATCCAAGACAATAGTGTATCAACTGAGATCTATCATGTCAAATGATCATCCTCACTGAACTACCAAAGTGATGACTAGATCGTCATCATAGACAATGAAAATCACAATCTTTCCCCTTACTTTTTGAGGTAGAGATTTGGATTGTATGGATTTCTTACAAATCCATGTTATACGAGATGCTCATCAATTTTGATGTACCATGCCCGGGGTGCCTGTTTGAGGCCATACAGAGATTTCATGAGTATGCATACCTTTTCTTCTTGATAAGGTATAACATATCCCTTAGGTTGATTCATGTAGACTTCTTCTTATAAATCTCCATTCAGGAAGGCAATTTTTACGTCCATCTGATGGACTTTCCAACCAAACCGAGTAGCTAAAGCAAAGATCATTCTGATCATTTTGATCTTAGCTGTGGGATAAAATGTCTCCTCATAGTCAATACCTTCTTTTTGTGCATACCCCTTTGCTACTAGTCTTGCTTTGTACTTGTCCATTGTCCCATCTTGTACTTTTTTTTTGAATATATATCTACATTCAATGGGTTTCTTCCTCAGCGGAAGATCGACAAACTGCCATTTCATCACTAAGTTGTATTTAGCATCCATGGCATCTTTCCAAGATTTTGAATTTAGGGCTTCCTAGACTATAGAGGGATCATCAGATTCAATTACTCTACTCATAAAGGAAAAGTTCACTTCTTCTCTTCCTAAACCGTGAGTCCATGGTCCAGGGTAGATGTATTAGGTGGAGCATCCATTCTTTCATCTCGTAACATGCTAGTATGCCACTTGGGCATAAGCGAGTTGTTCCCATGGGTCTTGGTTATATCTAATCATTATCCCCATCATCACTTTCATCACCAGTGGGAACATCTTCTTTAGTTTTTATAACTGGTGAAGAATCTACATCAGGTGAGTCTGGAGGAGGAGACTCTACTTCCTTCTTCTCAAAGAACTCAACATCTATGCTAGTGTAGACTTTCCTAGTCTTCAGATCCATCAATCTATACCCAAGAGTCTCTTCACTGTACCCAATGAAGATGAGTTTTTGTGATTTCATATCTAGTTTCTTTCTATTCTTCTTGGGTATGTGCATACTTTCTTTGCACCCGAATACTCGAGATGAACAAAAAATGGTTTCCAATTTGACCATGATTCATGTGGTGTTACTCTGTCAAGAGAAAATGTGGGCACTTTATTCAAAAAATACATAGTTGTCTTTACTTCTTCTGCCCAGAATGTCTTTGCTAGTCTAGAGTCATCGATCATGCATTGCACCATTTCCATGATAGTATGATTTATTTTCTCAACAACACCATTATGCTGCGGTGTGTGTGGAGGAGGCATTTGTCGATGAATCCCGTGAGCTTGTAGGTAGTCTTTGAAATCATCACTGGTGAATTCCCCCCCTCAATTTGAGTGGAGAGTTCTGATGCGATGACCAATTTCATTCTCAATAGCTACTTTAAACTTCTTGAAGGTTTCAAAAGCTTCACTTTTCTTACGAAGACAAAAAAATCCACATTTTCCTTGAATAGTCATCAACACAAAGCATGAAGTACTGATATCCAAAATGAATCGGTTGCATCGGACCACAAATATCGGTATGAACCATATTAAGCTTACCATGAGTTCGAAAAGTACTCTTTTGGAATGAAGCTCTGTGTTGTTTTCCTGCTAGGCATTGAGGACATTTATTTGTATCCTTATGAAGAGATGGTAAACCATGTACCATATTGCATCAGAAAAATGTCTCGAGATATTTGAAACTAATATAACCAGGTCTCTGATACCACAACTGCAGAGGTAGAGTTCTTAGCCACAAGTGCATGATCATCTCTGTGGAAAAATCAAGCTAGAACATGCATCCCACATCATAGGATTTTGCAATTACTTTCGAGCCTCATGATTTGTCTCGAATTAAACATGATTTCTTTCGAAATGACTATCAAAGTAAATTTTTAAGTTGTGATATTTGAGTTGATCGACTTAAAACATATTCTTTATCAACCCAGGGACATATAAGACATCTGATAGTCTATAGTTGCGTGAACCAAGGGGTAGAGAAATGTTCCTAATCCCCTGGATCTGTATATGAAGAATCATCACCCAATGAAACATGGTTTTTCAAAGGCATGTCCCTCATTGAAGTAAACCAGTCTTTGTGGCTGGTCATGTGTTGAGTGGCTCTGAATCAACATACCAGAAATCACTAGATGACGTGGAAGGTTCACTTGATCGAGCAAGTGTACAGGTAGTCTTCATTATCTGAATGTTCTTCTTTCTCAACAATATTTCCTTATTGATGGGGTCTTCTTTTCCAGTTCCCCTTTTTCTACCCTTGATTGTAGTTCGTATGTCCCTTGTGAGATTGTTGGTGTTGAGGTCCAGAAGTACTTGATGAACCTTTCTTGTATGTATTATACCAACAATATTTCAACTCATGTCCTCTTTTATAGATTGGAAATTTCTTCTTCTATTTTTTGTCCCCTTGATGTTGATACTTGATTCTGATGTTGGGAATTTTGATAGGAATTAGGTTTACCTTTTCCTTTTCCTTTCCATTTTCGATGAGAAGAATTTTTATTCTCCTCTTCATCATCCTTATTATGTATGGCTTCCTCTTGTTGCAGTAGGTTAACTAGCTTTTCAAAACTCACTATCGTATCTGACAAATTTAGGGTTGTTAGAAAAATGTGGTAGGAAGAAGGGAGAACTCTCAAAAAAATGGGGACAAGAGCTTCATCAGTGACCACTTCTCCTAAGGCTATAAGTGAATCCCTCAACTCTACAACTCTTCGCAAGAAAGATTTGATTTTTTCATTTTGTTTGAACTTCAGTGTGTGTAACTAACTCTACAAATTCAGAATGGCATTCTTGTTTTTGGCCTCATATACTGTGCTTAACTTATCCCACACTTCTTTGGATGTTTTGGCATATCAAATATGGGGTTGAAAATCATCAGACACTCAAAATAAGATGATGAGTTTGGCCTTCTGATCTGATCTATCAAACTGTCATTGTTGTGTTATATCAGTTGTTTATCTGGTTAGAGTACCATTCACAATAGGCCAAATCTCTTCAAACTCAAGTTGTGTCTTGATTTTTTTCTTCCATGCAACATAGTTGTTTCCTATGATTAGTTGTGAATATGGAAGAAAAAATTTGGGGGCATTAGTGCCCATTTTGCAGAAATCACTGACAGGGTTAGGCTCTTATCACTCCAGGTATAAGGTCTCCTAATCTATATACCGTCAGTCTGATATACCAAACCTTTATATATATGTGCACTTCTCATATACCTGTTAGTACGTGGAAGAAGCTCACCCTTTCTACATACCCGATGGTATGTGAAAGAGGTGTTAACGTACGTAAAAGAATTTGATATGTGGTACTAAGATAGTATTGACAGGTGAGTCAGTGTGATTATTGACACCGACTCAAAGAAATATCCTCATACGCACGTGTAACATCTCTATATACTTGGATAATTTCTCATTCTGGATTTACGTCGAGTAATCGTTCATAGATGGATGGGATGGCTCATAGTGTGTGCATTGTGTCCTTATTACTCCCCATTTATTTAAAGGGTTGATGTCCAGACGACATTATTGCAACTATATTAGGCATTAAGTGCAGTAGTAGTCATGGTGACTTTACCTGTAAGTGCTTCTAAGCGGGATTGTTTATTTCAAACACTGCGAATGAGATCTAGGATCTCATGAGTGTTTTAGAACCAACTTTCACTGTTTTTTATTACAATTATTTTCCAGTTTTTGAGCACTTAGAATTTTTATAGTTGACTATGATAACCTGCAAATTAGTACAATACATTGAAGTATACAAATTACATTAAAAATTTGGAACAATTGAATGGCAATATTTTTTTTAATTTTTCAGGCCCTGGTGGCCTCTGGAGCCCAATACGGCTTACTAAGCAAAAAATTGTAAAAAAAAAAAAACTTTCTTAAAATTAAGTTTTCCAAAACCCCCTTTTTTAATGTTGTTCGGAATTAAAAAAATAGGCCTATTAGGAGAAAAACGTTTTTTTCCCTATATTAGGGTTTCCTCGCTAAAAGTTTAGGGGCCTTTTTAGTTGTAACTAGAGGTTTTAGTCACCTCTAAATTTGGAAGTTTCACCAATTGTGCTGCCAAATTTCAATTGTTTTAAAAATTTGTGTTGGGGGTGGGGGTTAAACCCCTCACCTTCTATCCCCAAATCGTTTTCAATTACCAACTCAGCTCGTATGAGTGCTTAGGTGCGAAATGAAGCAACTCGTATTTGAAGCAAATGTAAAAAAGGACTAACCTTTTTCAATGGCAACATGGCTAGAGGGGAGTCCTACATGGCAGAGATGGAGGTCTACATGGTTGCAGAGGTGGAGAATGGTAGTTTTAGGTTTTCCGCATCTTTCGGATGTGAAACTTATCTTTTTCTTTTATGCTCATCATTTATTGTTTGTTTCTCCCTTTTTTTTCTTTTCACCACTTTTGTTGATTGATGATGCCTTTGATGTGTGGGTTCACTGTTATTGTTTTCTATGTTTGTGGTTGTAGATGTAGGTCTTTGCTTGGATGTGGAGGTCACTTCGGGAAGCAGAGATCAATGTTTGCATTTGGAAGAGACAGGGGTGCTTTGGATCGAGCTCGTCGTAGACTAAAGGGATGTCATTGGAGGATAGGTGGAGGAGCTCGGTGTTCGATTCTTTGTTGGGTCATGGATCGAGATCACTTAGATGGATTTACTTTCAATGCTCCCAAATTTTGTATCTATCACCGCAGGCAACATTTGTTCCAATGTGCCACTTTGTATGGCCCAATGTGTATGATCTCCCTCCTAATGTTGGTTCTGGGAGTACGGGCTCGATCTGCAGGGTCACTTTGATCAAATGTTGCTATTGGAGACAACTCCTTCTCAAAATAAATTGCCTCAATCCACCATGTATAATTTGGGTAGGGTAGATCTTGCAATGGCTTGGCTCGACCAATGTTGGCTCGGTAGGAGGGGTTCGGCCTCCAGAAAATGACTTGTAACTCTTCAACTCGGTCAATAACTCTTTAATGAAATTTCAGCTAATATTACCTATAGCTAATACTATCACCAAATGCACCTCTAATATTAGAGGGAAAAAAACCCTAATTGGGGATTTTTTTAATTTTACTGCTTCTCTGAATAAATTTTGTCTGGTGTGTAGAAAGCACTAGTGCAAAAAAAAATTTGCGTTCAAACACCTAGAATGGAAGAGGGGGTTATGGGGATGCAGGGATGTCGGCAAGTTCTTTGGAGGCAACACAGGCTCTCCTGAAAAGCAAATTCTTCTCCAAGACACTTCTCTTCCTAATGCAACCTCTCTCTAACCCTTTCTTTGCTTCACGTGTCTAGATTCTCTTGCTCGTACTAAATGTAAAATAGGGACGAAATCCTTTAGTATTTTACTAATCATCTGAATCAATTCATAATAGAGGGGCTATAATTCTTATAGGAATTGAACAACCATGTGGAGAAAAATGTAAGGTTGCACAGGTACAACCGAAATCATAACAACTTCCAAAATACATCCAAGAAGCAATAACCAAGTAAATACAAACAAATATAGTTGCAAAAATAATGCAAAAAATAAACAATATGAAAATAATGTGGTTATTAAATACATAACCAAATAATAAATTACCTAATACAATGCATAATTAATATACCTAACAAAATCTACCAAGAATTAGGTTATAAACTTAAGAGTCTTCTTGAGTCACACCATTGCAGAGAAGAATCTGATACTATTGTAGAGAATGCCCTTTTGATTAATTTCATCCATATGGAATTAGAACTTGAAGTTGAATCACTTTTTCCCAACCTCCAAAATGTATTGAGCTCATTACCAAGCACTAATTAAATGTTTAGAAACACTTTTCAGAGGTATGCATTATTTTAGAGTATGAGATGATCTCTAGCATCACCTTTGGTGTCCTTGAACAAAAATAGATTATTCCATAATGTAAAGGCTTATTAAATATTTTTGGTTCCTACTTTTTTACCTCCTAACTCCTTACGAATCTACAGAATCAGCCTAAGAAGTTGAGGTTCACAATTTAACTTCTCATTCATTGCACCTGAAAACATGTTGTTGAACAGACTATCCCTGAATGATCAAAACTTTCCTAAATATTTCTAAAATGCTTCAAACACCTTAGTGGATTTTAAATAACAAATTTTTATACTTAATACCTTTTCATAACCCTTCCGAAGGATGTACACAGGCTCCGAAATGGCCAAAATTGGCCTTTCTAGGTTTGTCAGAGAATTAGTCTTTTACTACACTTCAATGAATGGAATAATGGACCTTATTAAACCTTTTTGCAAACTTATATTGGTTCACCCAATGCATTATTAATACCTTCAAGGATAATTTTATCATGACACAAGAGAAAGGATGGCCCAGAGAGGGATTCAAGAAGATGTAGGAGCAATATTTCACATTATGGCTTGGTTTTCATGGTTTAAGTTTTACATTTTTAGGTTAGTTAATTCACATGAAAGCATATCCATATGAATATCATCTTCTTACCCTTCCAGGATTCAAAATCCTCCTTCAATGGAATCAGATTTAGGATGCTCATACACTTCTTTCTCATATCCCTCTCACGAGAATAAGTGACTTTTTGATCCTTCACACATGATGGTCATGGATGCTTAAGTAGTCTGAATAGTTCAGTTTGAATTTTTCTTGAATATAATTAGAAACAATGGTAGAGTTAGGATATGATGATCATCAATTCACTCCTGAAGCCTCACATTTCACCTTTGAACAAAATTATTTGTTCTTAATCTCAAAATTCACCTCCTTGCTAAGATGTCACCTGAGTGGAAACATGCTTATAATGTCTGGACAACCTCTTTATCAATTAATTCTCATGGAGATAGGTTTCCTCTTCCTGATAAAAGGATTGATCCCTAAATTAAAATTGGAGCAATGTACAAGAATGAATTCCATGTTCTTGACCTCCACACTTTACTTAAACACTCCAAATTCCACCTCCCTGACTTAATTAAGTGTTTAGAAACACTCTCATAAAATATGCATTGTTTGTTAGCCTAAGATTATTTCCACCATTACTCATGGTGATATTATCTTATCATGCTTCGATGATCATTCTGTGATGATTTGAATCTCTTGATGTTTCAAATCCTTCATAGACCTCATGACTTTCCTAATTATACCCATTGTCCTCATCATATTTTAGATCCTTCACAGACCTCATGACGACCATTCCCTTAATTATTTGAATTGATAAAAACTTATATGTATTTCAATTTATTATGTGTTATAAGTAATTGCATGACTCCATTTATTTGAGAAATTTTTATTTCCTTTAGGAGTTTTGAGGTTTAAAAAATATAGTTTTGACCCATCTAAAACTCCTACAAAAGTCAATTACCAATCAAGAAGGCCCCAAAACCTAAATAATTACTATATTATTTCACAAAACAAATGTTGATTGTAGAATTTAAACCCTAAAACCTTTAGGATGGATGTTGAAATCCTAAAAAATACCTAAGTACTGACCAAATTAGAATATGAAAAACTATCTTCTAAACCGTGATTGATGGATATGTGAGACTAGTTCCATAAGGTGCATAGTAACCTTAATTTATTATATCTAATAAAATTAAATAAAAGTATAAGTTTATTTATTTATTAATATTTATACTTTACTAACGCGCTAGTGTTATAGGCTTGGTAATCACCAATCAAGTCACATCAATCCTTCGCATACACTTTTTCCCCTCCATATGTTTTTATCTTATGAAATTTCCACCAATCAGAAGAGGGCATACTTATGGGGTAAAATTGCATTTCATAAGTTTTCTAAGGGTGTAATGGAACACCAAAAGTGTGTAAGTATGCCAAAGTGGAGGTTGGAGCATGGTTTATACCTCAGAGTATTTACTTCACCCCGGAGTCTATCCTCGATGAAATTTGGCCGTATAATAAATGAAATTGCATGGAGAATGGAAAATTAATCCAATGATATTATTTAGTAAACTTTGACAATATTTATTCAATAATGTTTACCTGTACCTTCTTTTTTCCTAGGGTGATGTGTCGGTGAGATGAATTACAACAATAGTTTTAAATGAACACCATTAAATATAATTTCAATTGATATATTTTTAGGATCCCAACTTTACTTAGGGTTCCTGAAACCACATGTGGAAAATTCATGTACACAAAAGGCCATCTTGCGCTAGTGTCAAAAAGGTTTCCGCTTGTTATGCTCCCAAAACATTTTCTTACCAATTAAAATGTGAAGTAAGCTCCATAATATTTCCAATTCCTTAGATATGTTCTCCCAACACTTCATCAGGCTCCTAAAACCTTTCGTTGAAGTTGGATATTCAATGAAGCATGCACACTCCCATTTCTCCAAAAACTCCTAGGAACAAATCTTTCTTAAGGCCATCCCAAAGCTCCTAGAATGATTGTTAAATCATAACATCATAGAGAAAAATATGATACCTCTCTATGTACTATAACCAAGAATTATGAAGTGATTCAATGGTCCTAAAACCCTTCCTAGAAGTTGAACTTTGAAAGCAAGAAAATTTGGAAATTTTGATAATATAGACTATTTTGAATAGTATGACCAAAAAGGGGAATTTGTTTTGATGGGGTTATGATATAAAATGCAGTGAAATTTTATATGCAAAAATTAGATCGTACTCAAGGATTTGACTTGGTTTGACATGAGATGAAAATGAGACAAGAAGGAACTCTAGAATCTCAATTTAGGCTTTAGTGGAACAACGTGCTATCCATTGGGAAATAGAGTCCTAACAAGAATGTGGAATGAAAATTAAAAACAAATTCACACAAAAAGTAAAGGAAATACACCACAAAAATATAAAGGGAAAAACACACAAGGAAATGGGAAAAAAACATAAATCACCTATGGTACATGCGGGGGACAACCCGCTTTCATTTCTTATAAGATTCTCTAATTGTTACCCATGCACTATGTTAACACCTACTGATGCTTCTATGTGAAATCATTCAATTGTTAAATGAAGTAAGACTCCTTACTCAACTGCTTAGGAAAGCTATCTATTGCGAAACATCTCCATGCATCGAGAAGGAGAAAGTTGCATGTTTCATCTAGAGAGAGTTCATATGGATCTTTCAGAAAGTGAAAATCCATCTAGATAGCTCATTTTATTGGTTGTTCTAAAATTCCATTTCCATTTTATAGTCTATTTTTAGATTCACTCTTGCTTTTTATTTCTCATTTTTCACGTTACTACTACTACCAGATTGATTCTTGATCATGCTTGGATCACCATGTCCACAACTAGTCTTGTGCTCTCTAATGGGAATTTTCTCTTTTCTTGTCATGCTGTACATGACCATTGTTTCCATGAACTGGTTCTTGGTAGAGTCCTCAATGTTTCCAACACCATCATAGGTTTCTTGTTGAAAGGATAAGGAACTAGAGAAAACACACTAGATCATATTTATCCTAGCTCGACTCTCTACTCATTAATATTTTAGAGGAGAGGTGAGATTCATTATCATAAGCTACTTATGGCATGGCAGTGGCATGAATTACCTTGAGTGGGTACACACGATCAAGATAACACTTTCCAAGAACGTTAACTTAATAAAAGCCTATCATCCAAATATATACATGCTCTTCTATATTGAAATATTATATATATAATAAATAGAAGTTGTCTTTTATATTTTTATTTAATATATATTTATAATATTATTTTGTATAAGTTAAGGTGGAGCTTCATTTAACAAACATAAAGTGGTACTGGGGGCCAATCCTTAGGGGTGGGGGTCATATTTTGTTAGAAATGGGGTTGGGGTTAGGGGTGGGTATGGGAAGTTCGGGGTTGGGCTGGGGTCTGTATTATACATGTAATACAATTAGGATTCTATACCCAATCCACACGTAGGTCTGGGTTGGGGTGAGCGGTTTGGTCTGAGGTTAGGAGTCCGCTCTTAGGTTTAGGAGAGGAGTTGGGGTCTGGGAGTTGGGGTCCGGGGTTACATCCACCCCAGCCCTAACCGGAGGGGATGCCGGTCACTCCGTTATTAACCGGAGGGGATAATATTAAAAAATATCCCATTAAAAAATTGTTTGATTGTTATAGTGGCCGCTAAATTTAAAAGTTATGATACTTGCCCTTATCATCTTACATGTATATTGTATGTCTTAATATTTTTAGAGATCTTGTAATAAGCATAAAATATATGTTATTGTATTGGTATAATTCACATTTAAACTAAATTATTCACATATTAATAATTCCAAGACTAATAATAAACATTATCACTCATAAATTGTACAAGATTTTATGGCCAAAACAATATCATTAATCATAACAACACACATTTTATTACATATTATTATTTTTTTCTCATAATGTAGAACTCGATATTAAAATAGTGAAATGACCCTTTTTGTGGTAGTGTGGCAATACCAAAAGTGTTTCCCAAGTTTCCCAATGCATCCAAATACTATAATGCTTAAATGGCTAAGTCCAAGGATCGATTTCCTCTCTTCTAAACAATGAACAATGATGGCGAGATTCCTTGTAGTACTAATCCTACATGGCATTTACAAAATCCCCTTTGTGTTCTTTTTTGAGAAATTTGGGCAATGGGAAGGCATTGTTATTCATATTAGAGAAAGAGTAGATAGAACAAGAAGAATAACTTTGAATGTCCGCGAGGCTACCAAAGATAACCTATGGGAAAAAAATATTGCTAAAGATATTTTGAAATTTAGATCTCATGTTGGTGATTTTTATAATCAGATCCCCTATTTTTTCATCCATATTCTCGCTGAAAATACCTGTAAGGATGCATTAGCCACCGTACTAGAAAACTAGGTCATAATGTCATTATAAGCATTACACTCCGGCATGAAATGTTTCTATGACTCCACTGCACCAAAAATGTAGAAGACACAGATTCTCTCTTCCTAAACCTCTTTATGTATTTTCCATCTTCATGTTTCACACCGAAGATGATGTGAATTAGTCCTCAATTGAGATATGAATATATTTTCTTTCCATTGGATATTAGCCCCTATAAAATCCTTTTATTTAAGATCACACGTAGAGTTAAATCCCTCAAAATCGTACCTCTTCTTTCTCCTTGAAATATTTCCCACATAACATCATAGAATTTATCTATAAAAATTCTTTATCTCTTTAGTTATTATTACGACATGCATTCAAGTAAATGTTCCATTTGTAAGCCCTTTTTGTTATGATTCATCTATGGCTTATTTATTTTCTCCAAAAACTCGTTGAGGACTACATTAGGCCATCTACTACCATCCATTTTCTCAACCCTTTTTAAAAATGTTACAAGAAAAAACATAGAATTAGCTTCTAGAGGAACAACACTAGTTTCAGTTAGAAGAATATCATATGGGACTGAGATCTTTAATTAGTATTTGCTAGTAATCATGATTTTTTGAATCCTCTCAAATTATTTCCACCTTGAGTTTTAAATGATGCTAGCCAAAATTTCACATTCGTAAAGAACCACTGGAGTTACTAAAATCCCAAACAATTCTGTATAGTTTTCCAATCCCATAATTCTACCTCTCTACATTTGTTTTGGAAATCATAAATGACTCTCCACCCGCTAAAGTTCTCATTTTGCTACAAATCTCCCAAAAGAGATCATTATTAATGTAAAACCCAAAATATTTATGCTTCGTTACCTCCTCTAAAATTCTTCCAGTGAAATATACATCATAATGAGTTCTTTTATTTATATTGAAGAAGATTATGATCTTGGTATTATTGGTGTTAAATTTTATCCCCACTTATTTTTGAAATTTCTTAAGCGCACATAAATGTTTTTGTAGTCCTTGAGTGGACCTTTAAATCAATATAAGGTCGTCATCATAAAGGATAAGTCTTATAGCATACTCTCTTAGGTGAACACCATATTCACTTTGCAAATTTATCATTCCTCAAGCTTTTCAATATATATGCCAAATAAAGTAGGTGATAATGGGCATCCTTGTTTAACCCCAATATCATTCCTAAAAATTTCTTAGATACCAATTTGATTTCTAATTTTTACTCACACTTTTTCATAAAGCCTATGAAAACCTGCTCTAGTGATGCGTGGGAATACCAAGCTCCTTCATTCTATCCCATAGCTTGTCTCTAGGAACTGTTTCAAAAGTATTTTTGAAGTCAACAAAAAAATAGTAAGTTCCTCTTTATCATTCCAAGAAAATTCAATAATGTGCCTCAAAGATACCAGGATCTATTGTTGAATACTAATGCCTGAACCTTACTTTCCCTTTTACTCTCTTATCTTTTTCTTCTACCCACTTGTTGATTATAAATTTCACCATGCTACCAAACAAATTTGCTAACAAAGGGTTGATCATGATGGTTCTATAAGTACGATAATTGTTATCATCTCCGCTCTTAGAAAGAGGTATCACAAGACTGGTAGTCCAATCTATAGAAAAATCATGCTTGAATGATGTTGTTGAATATGTTGATAATGTGACGAGTGAGAAATTATTTCCCCCATTTTAAATTATTTTCATTAAAGTCATCCACGTCTTTGGATTTTCCAACCCCCAATTTCATAATACTCTCCTCATCTTCTTACACAGTAAAAATCTTTGTTGTTGTGTTAACCAAAAGGGGGCCTACAACTTCTGAATCCTACTCATAAAGCTATTTTGTAAACTCAAACCACTGATTGGATATGATATTTTTGTTTTCTGTATGTTTTTTCTTTGATTAAAGTTCCTTCCAAAATACTTTTGGGTTATGTTTCCCTAATTATATAATCTCTTCCATCCTTATGGTCATGAACTCACGTTTTTTTGCTTTATGATCTGTTTATACAATTTTTTGTTTAATTTATCTCTTCCTATTTCTTTAATATCTCTCCTTACAACTTTACAATCCTCATCAAACCATATATTTATCATAAAACAATTTGTTTACTTCTTCTTATTTTTTTGTTTTATTACAACTTGTAAGGGCCCTCCTAATTATTTTTTTAACACATTTCTTTTAAGGAATTTTGATTGTGCTTTCCTCTCTTGCATTAAGTGTCTCAACACCACTTTGAAGATATCAAAAATTTCTTGTGTTACAAGAATCCTTCATTTTTCTAGAAGATGTTTTAAAAATTGTTTTTTCCTCGCAAGATGATGCTTTCTCTTCCAAGTTACCACTATGGAAATTAGATTATGATCCGACTTTAGGTCCCTGATCGAATCATCAATCTCCATTTATCTTATCTTTCGATTAAACTTTGTGAGAAAATTGATCTACAAAACTTACCCCATAGTACATTTTACAAGTAAAATTTCTAGATTTATGCCATATTTATATGCCATTACAGATAATCAAATCAAACATGCCACAAAGAGTTAATAATTCTTTTCCAAAATGATTAATATCCCTACTAGCTTCCGACAATCTTTCCCACTGTTGATTATCTTCTTCCATGAGCCATAGTGGATTATGGTTTTCCTTACTACTCCAAGTGTTAGCTTTCTCATTTGCAGTCCTCACATTGAAATCACCTAAAATAATAACTTCCTCTTGCTGGGAAAACTATGAAATATCTTTCTTTATGGTTGCATAAGGATCTTTCCCATCTACCCCACCTTTTTTGTAATTTTTTGAGACATGAGGTGCAAAGCAATAGGATGATGTTCTAATGTTACTCTCATTTTCTAATATTCTAAGCCAAGTGAACTAATTTTTTGTGTCCTCTCTTACCAACTGAATTTTTCTACCCTCCACTTCTCTAACTAGAACCATTATAACTCCAAAACCTTTCCCATTTCTAGCTACCTCATTCCAAACTACAAACTTTCTACAACCTTCAAAAGAAGAACTTTGAAATCTATCATGTTCACGAGTTTCTAGGAGGCATTACATCTCTCCCTTCTGCTTCATGCCCCAAATCAATTTCCCTTCTCCAAGGATAACCTCTACCATTCCAACATGTAAGTTTTAATAATACATGGGAGGGCCCTAATTTCTATTTACTTTGGTGTTGATAAATCGAAGCATGGTCCTCATAGCTTTGCATCCACGATTGGCCTAACTCATTCCTCATTGACATGAATTTCATTGTTCTTTTATTTTCATCATGTTACAAAGAATAATGTGACATTATCTTGTTAATAATAAGTTTTCCATTGTACAACCATGCTCCTTTTCCTTCATCTTGTGTTTCTCTTACTTTAGTTAATTATTTCCTTTTATCTTCCAATTGTATTGAAGTTAAATCACCATCTAAAAGGAAATTTGAATCCCTCAAGAGTCCTTTCTTACTAAAACATTTTTACTCGTCCTCTAACCTCTTCATGATAACTTTGATAGGTCTGGACCTTTCTTCATCTACCTTTACAATTCTCCTTTCTTGTATGATCGGCCCTTTCCATTATAGTTTGTTTCTTAAAAATTCTCTTGTTACCCTTATGATAATTATATTTTTAATCCTCTCATGCCTTTCTCTATGTTCATTTTCATGCATTCTTACCTAATTTACACCTATCTCGTTGTTCTTATTTGATGCTCCCTTAACAACCCCATACCATGACTTGGTTTCATTTGTGTTTATTTCTTTAGCACATTCCTCAACCACAAATCCTGGGATTTTGTTCCCTATTCCTTCTAAATTCTTATTTCTGTTGTTTTTATGTTTGTTACACACATACCTAGTTTTGTCGATGTTAGCATGTATTTCCAAGCTGTTTTCACCCTTTCATTATTATTGTTCATTTTTTGACATTCATAATTTCCTATTTGTAAGTAATCTTAAATAATTTCCACCTTCTCCTTTAAAAATTTATTGTATTCTATAAGAGTTTGGTTTGTTGTTACAATCTCCTGGATATTACAATTTTTCTCTTGTTCCTGAGCTTCCATATGTTCCATTATGCTTTTCACATTCAGAAACTCTTGTACATAACTTAGATGATCAAGTAAGAGGAGTGGAAATAGTGTTGTATAATTCTTCTACCCCTCTATCCTTATATTCATGTGTCCCCATTTGTGTGCTCCATTTTTTATCTGAGTTTTTGACCTTTGTTTGAGTGGAGTATTTTTCATCTTCTGATCTTGGTGTATTTTTGAAGTCCCCATTTAATACATGAAATCCTAAATTTTATTATACCTCAATACAGTCCTCAAGATTCTCGTGTCGACCATGTAACCCTTGGCATCAAGACTTATTGTTACCAACTTTCTATTTGATTAACATTAAAGATTTTAGAGCGATCAAAATGGATTTCAAATAAAAAATCCATCAAATGTGATGACACAAAAGGTTGTGGAAATAATTACACATTGGAAAGGATCCATCAATAAAAAATAAAAAATAATATGAAAAACAATGACTAATAAGACAACAATTTTCAAAAAAATCAACTTAATAAATACTTATCATTCAATTAATTGATGATTGTATTTATTCAAAGAAATACTTATTAGAGATTGATTGTCAAACTAATTAATGATTGTACTTATTCAAGTATATAACTAGCAATCACACTTGAGGTGCAACATATGTTGGAAGGGATTTAAATGCAAAAGTATTTTGGAAATGTGTATTGATGTGATAGTTATTGTGTATTGTAATAGATAACACAATTGTAGTTTGTATTTTGTGATAAAGAGGATTGAAGAAACATACATTGAGAAGACTTTAGAAGAGAGACATGTTATCCAAAAAAGAAGTTTGTAGATATGTTTACAGTTTCTATGTTTTTCAAATGGATAATATTTAAGACATTTACAAAAAAACAAATCACTTAAAGAATCTAACCTTGGGTAAATTTGGTTTGGGAGTGGATGGGAGTGTAGTTTTGGCTCCTTTTCCCACTATCAAATAACATGGGTAGAATTGGTTGGCGGAAATCAATCCCTCATACATCCCACTCCTTGGGAATCTCTTCCATTAAGAATGTTCTACCTTCTTCTTACTATGAGAGTTGTTTTATGGGCCTTGAATACCTAATTTAGATGAAAATTTATCTTTATTATATTTATTTATATATTTGTACAAAAATCCACGTTAAAAAACATTTACAATAACATACAACTAAACACTAGTGTACTAATAATTTTTTGTGTGTCTTAGGCTTGATGTATTAACTTTATTGTTGTGTGCTTTATAAATATGATAATATATTCATTGATCAATCTTTTCCATCCACCATGAAATATATTTATGATGAAACAAGAAAGAAATAAAATTCTAAAGATTATATTGTTAGAGGAGATCTCTTTTCTGATATAGTTATACATAAACATTTTAAGTCATAATGAAACCCATGTTAAAAAAGGTAAAAAAATATTTCACATGTTTCATTAAATAAAAATGTATCAAAAATACCCACTATATTAAAGAAAATATTATCACTAAAAACCCTTATTAATAACACAATTCAACGGAAGGTGAATTTGTTTGTCTACATATTTATTCATACAACATTACCAATAATCTCTACAATAACATTTCTATCTCTTTTATGTGAAACAATCTTGGAGAAAAAGCCTTGTTTGAGTGTGGTATTAAACACATATATGAAGGTTCTTGAGAACTCCAAGAGTTCTTCGAGGGAGAATGTTTAAAAATCCAAATACAAATGCCAACTTCTTACTATGATGGTTAAGAGGAATACTTTTTATCCTCCTTTTATACATTACTTAGTTCATGCTTTGACACTGAAAAATATCTTGTTGCCTTCATCTCCCAAGACATTTTATCTAACTTTTGATAGATATCATGTGTCTGTGTTTCTGATTTTTTTTCTACATAAAAAACATGCACCATTTTATGGCCTCTAATCCAACTACATATAGGTATTATTTTAATTCCTTTATCCTTCATTAACATCCTTATCATTTGAACCTCACATCACGTGCACACTTTTATATAGATTTTTGATATAAGGACATAAATTGCAACATTAAATATCCAACTCATAAAGAAGAGTAGCTATAAATAATCATAACCCCATGTTCTTATGTTTAAAAGCACCAAGAAAAACATTCCCACAACTACCTTAGGTTTATAGTTTCCTCAAGATAACCAATATAGCTGAAAATGTTAACCACACAAACATAATGATGAAATAATTCTAGGTGTAATTATATCAAAGGAACTCATGCCATTGAAGTGTTTTCACCCCTTATTTAGAGTATGAAATGGGAGTAGAATGCTGACATGAATCTATTTTTTATGATTGTGCAATCCTATTGTACATATACATAATTCAGATAATAAAATTTGTAGAATATATGTTGCTCTCTTAGGATAGGTAGAGAATGTGAAGACCCTCTTGTGTACGAGGATAAGAAGAAGGGATTGGTATCTCAACAATCAATTTGTTTTATATAAAACTATGTAAGCACAATGTGAAAAAGGTTGATCTTTGATCCTCATATAAATCTATCTTAATTCCTTCAGTTTTGAAGCATGTTTATGTTTTGATTTAATATTAAGTATTTATGTTTATCCTATGCACTTCCTCATTCATTGTCTCTTTCTTATTTAATTATGTTGAATTTATAATTGTTGTGTAATTGATAATTATGTCTTGTTAATGGAATTAACATGAATCAACCTAGATTATAGTCAGGTGAAAGCTATGATGTCATGATCTAGGGACCTATACTAATAGTGGTTCCATTATCGGGACTTGAAAATTGTAAGATGGCTATCGAGGTAAATAGATGTGGAAAAATGGTTGCAATATAAGATGAAACAATTTTCAGAATTTGAAGATACTTTGATGGGAATTCCTTCTAAAAAGATCCATTTGGATTACATCTATGGATATATTCATGATATTTTTTGTGTGAGCTTCTTGAATAGTTAGTTTTCTAAATATATCGATTGGAATTTTATTGTTATAGATATGAACACAAAGAGAAATAAAAATGGATGGAGAAAAAATTTAAGCATTGTATAAATTATATGTTCTATGGACTCATGTTGTTGACCATTTGATGCAAACCACCATTAATGGGTATGCAACTGAAATTTTGTTCAAAATTTTTATTCTTTGATTCGATTGAAGCAAATTTTCTATTTGGATTAAGAGGAAATTTTTCAAAAAAATTCCTTTCTTAGTTAATATAATAGTTGTGGAAAAAGGTTACTATCTAAATTCCATGTAGTATGGAGTAGTCGGGTAGGCTCTAAAGGGATGTAAACTTAGAAGAGAAAAATAAAGGGGAAGTGGACAAAATTAAAGACAACTCTTAAGGGCTCTAAAAGTATCAAAGAGAATAAACCATAAGTTTTGAAAGACTACAAAGAGAGGTCATACTTCGCAATATATGGGTAAATTTAATTACTTTTAAAGGGAAAAACAAACAAATCATGAGTAAGCATAAATTAGGGAAGGATGTCAAAGAAACAGGAAAGGAGCCTCTAGAGAATTTGAAGATATTATCGAATAAGAAATATAAAGTGATTGAGAGAGTTCACAATGAGTCATGAAACCTTATTCCAAAGCGTAAGAGGAATTAGAGGAACCAAATGAATAAGCTGAAGGTAAAAGACTAGAAGTAGTTAAAAGTAGATTCGTGAAATATTTGGTATTGAATCCATACAAACCATCATAGAGACCACGGTATTGTAAAAACCAATAAAGTGCAATCCACAATGAAGAAACTATACTGAATCCAAAATTCCTATAGAATAAAACAATGCCCCTCTTATAATATATATGTCCCTAGATCCAAATATATAATTGATTACATGGGATTATCTAAATGACTTGTAGCAATTTGAATTTCTGCAATAATTTTAAATAAGAGTAAGCTAACCATCGATAAACAATGTTGTATTCAAGATCATAAGAGATAGGTGTGGAATAAAATGCCAGGGAAGTAGAGTTAGAATTATGCAACCATCCATTGTGTAGGATTACATTAAGGGGAAACTATGAAAGCAATAGGGAGTGTAGTAACAATAGTCCAGTAAGCTAAAAATATAGATTTAGCTTTCCAGAATCAAAAGAAGAAAATCCAAAAGCCTATAAGGATAGTATAAGTATTGGTGCAAGTATCAATCATCCATGTGTGAAATTAATTTCAATTTATAGCTTAAGTTATACTATTATGAAAATTCATCCAAAAATTCAATTTAGTATGGGAAGAAAGATGGCTTAGTAGCCTAATCCTTATACAAGTTTGTAACCTTGTGATGGGTCTTTTGATCCCAATAATTATCTGATAATGTTTTATATATGTTGGGGAGAAAAAGGGGTCACATATGATACTACAAAGAAGTGTGAACTCATGGGGGAACTACATGGATGATCTTTAGAATTTATATATTCTATAAATCTTAGTACACAAGATTTACAGGATGTGTGTAGTGCACTCACACAAGAATTTAAAAGAAATAAATATGAAGGGGAGACTATTTAGGACTTGGTGGATATAAGGAATATATTAGGAGAGTATTTAATGGGATATGACATGAAGTTTCCTAATTTGATAAAGCCATTTTTAATTTTATGAGTCAAGTAAAGCTGCCTAGTTTGTGAAGAGATTGTGTAATAATATTTATTTAGCAATTGTTCAAAAACAATAAACTAAATTTGATGCTATTGAAGCACTTATCTTTGCAAACTTGATTTTTAAGCAAAAATTCGATGCTTTTGAAGTAGTTATCTGGGTCGAGAATATTAATAAATAGAAAGAAAGTAATATGTCCGGAACAAAAATTATAGCAAAATCAAACACAATAACATGAATATTGGATAAATTACACCGGGGGATCACTTAGTAAATGTATGGTATAGCACGTTCGTTCGAAGGGTATTAAAGAATACCGTTAATGTTATTTTTTACCTCCAATTACTAAATTGATAATACCCCCTCCTGTTATATTATTAGAATGAAAATATCCCCTATTTTTTCCAAGTAACTTACTTACCTATTTTTCCTTTATAATTTTATTTACCCCTTTTTATTTCTACCCTAATATATCATGTTTTCCACTCAATTATTATTTTCATAATATGCCTTTTCTCGAGAAAGATATTTCGAATCCATTCAAGACATATTATTAATTACTTTAATGTTAAATTTTATTCATTTATCAATAGTCCTTAAAATAATTAAGATGGTGAAATAATATAATTTGTGTCAAAAATTATACTTAATCCTAGTTTTCAAGAATATTATGATTTCTTGGTTAAGAATCTCCTAATTGAGATTTTATTATTCAAAAAGAGATTATAATTTAACTTCATGACAACAGTCCTTTTACAATTTTAAGGTATTTATTGTTAAAAACTAGGGGTCAAATATTTTGGTTTAATGTTAAAATCAACCCCACCCCTCCTTTGGCCTACCTTTCTAACATACCCGCAATACCTAATTCAAAATATTAGTAAATTCAACCTGTTGATGCAAAATCACAAAGACTCCCGAATGGCCTAATTTTGTATGGAGGATTCGGTGTAATCTGCATAACATTGGACCATCTCTCAACTTGTGGGACTTGCGGGCTTGAGATGATCATCGAGAAGGTTGGTTCCTTCTCCTAAACTATCTGCCACAATCTACTCTAATGCAAGAAAACTATCTAATCCTAATCTAACCTTCCAAGGGACTAGGGAGAGAGAGAAATGCATAAAACAGAGCCTACACTAAAGTGGTGATACACCAGAAAAGGAAGTTGTTGATCACAAATCCAACTGCCTGAAGTGGAGAGAGGTGAGAAATGGAGAGGATGGACAAGATGCATCACAGGCAGAAAGATAAATTTTTAAACAAAACACCACTTCAAACCCATTAAACACATCTCTCAAAAACTGAAATAGACATCACAAATATGCACAATATACCTTGCAATGATGAGAGGTGAGAAGAGAAAATAAATTAAGAAAAGGATGGAAAAAATGCATCACAAAACATATTTTATTGCTCCTTGAATTCACACAGTACATCATTAGTGGGAAAGAGGTAAGAAAATGCCATTACAAAGCAAAGAGAGGAGGCTTAAACTCCACATTCAACCCTAGAGAAGAAAGAGGGAGGGGGCAGGAGAGAAAAAATGACCTAACTTTTGAAAAAATGCCCCTCCTTACAATATATAGGAAGAATGAAATAAAAGGGGGCAAAGAATTTTGAAACCCTCCCTCAACTACCCAAGAAACACATTGAATTCACCTGCCTCAATGATGGGTTCCACTACAAAACCCATGCCTCCATCTGATGTTTCTTGTTGGGAAAGAAAGGAACCCCATACTTCATTATGGTGGTAGGTGAGAAGCCTGACAACCTCAAAAATAGCGGACTGCATTTAAAATTATTGGTGGGATTCATGATTCATCTTTCATTGAACTAACCTTCCACTAATTGTTTTCCAACTGCTTTGGGTTTGGAGTATATCCGTAGAAGATCCATGTGGAGGCCCCACACGTTCTTAAGATTTTGCTCCCTTTTAGGGTCCTAGGAATGTGATGTGCTAACACTTGGCATCGTTCATGAGCCTATTCTACTTTCTTTGTGTTTTGGCTAGGTCCCTTCTATTTAGGGAAGATACTTTGTCTCGACCCTAGACACATGGAGGGCCAGTGCACATTTGGGACCTGCCTTTGGGTTTTACCCTTGAAGTTGTGCTAAGTTGACATGTGGAGGATTTCATTGGCTCTTCCCATACTTTAGACATTTCAACGACCGGTTCTTCCTCTCTCAGAATCTGACCACGTGGAGGGCCTACGCTCATTTGGAAACCTACCTTCAGATTTTACCTTTGAAGTTGTGCCGATGAAGCACATGGAGGCTTCCACTAGCTCTTAGAATTTTCAACGGCTGGTTCTACCTTTTCATGATTTGACCACGTGGAGGGCCTGCACTTGTTTGGAGACCCCGCTTTTGAGCATCATACCAAAAATGCACCGAAGAGACACATGGAGACTTCTGCTAGCCATTTTTATACTTAGCTGATTCGGGCCTCGAGTGAACACTACCTTTCTCGAGCTCTAACCACGTGGAGGGCCTACGCTCATTTTGGGACCTCGTTTTGTCGCACCTTTTAAGTTGCGTTGAGGAGCCATGTGGAGGCTTCCACAGGCACTTAGAATATTTAGACCTTTCAATTGCGAGTGCAAATTTTTGAACCCTAGACACGTGGAGAGCTTGCGCTCATTTGGGGACCCCGCTTTTGTCGCACCTTTGAAGTTACATTGAGATGACACATGGAACCTTCCACAGCTTCCTTTTCTTTCCCTTTCACTTTATTAAATTGTAACAAGTTGACACATGGTGCCTTCATGGCTCTGTTGCTTTACTTCAAGTTGAATGGCTCTGGGCTCGATTTTGACTTACCGAGTTAGCTTTTCTTCAACATTTCTATTGGCCATTAATTTTCCCACCTTCCATTTCCATTTTCGAGCCCACCCGCCACTTGATTTTGGGATCGAATGTGAGCTCGCACGGCTGAACCAAACTTTCCATTTCTCTTGTGCAAGGTCGTGTTTAATCAAATTTACCCTAGGGGGTGAATTTTGGATAACAGTTTGGTGACTCATGGGGACATCTGCCTACTAGATGAAAGATCATCTACCTTGAAGTATCCATTGGGCATGGAGTCATGAATGATAGCCTGATACTGATCTTGTTCTTGAAACTTGAACCCGATTGCTTACACTTGGTGATCTTGAACTTGCCCCACTGTCTGCACTCTCAATTTTCATAAGAAAATCTTGAAGATGAGATTTCTAAGAGTAGAAAATTGTCATGACCTAGGACTTTTCACCTGTTCCTGAAATGGATTCTTGGCCTTGATTTTTCTTGAAGAGGCACGTGAGGAGGATGCTGATCTAATCTAAGTTGCTTCTTGGCATGCGAGGAGGGAACGAGCAGAAAAAAAAAAGGTGTGTGCGCAGTAAGAAGGGAAGAAAGTAAGTGCGGGGGAGGAAGTCACGAAAATGGGAAATGGAAGGGGATAATAATGCAACAGGAGAAGCAAGAAGGCATGTGAGGGCACACGGATGGTTCGCAGCAAGGAAACAAGGCACACAAAGAAGATGCAAACATGTGAGATGAGAGCAGAGAGAATGCATGTTGGTAGGTACGTGCACCGCATAAAAAGACACATATTTATGAAATACAAGTATGGAAGCAGGGCATGGATATCTAATTAAGGAAGGGCACACGATGGAAAAAAAAGAGGCGTGCGACAGGAAGACCTTGAACTTAACTAAATTGGAAGGCATCTGCGAAGGGCGTGCGTAAGAATTGTAAGGCATGGGGAGCGCGTGGAAGGACTATAGCCTATGTGAAGTGCTAGATGAGCAAGCCTATGGGTGCGTAACCTAAAATATGAAGCATCAGAGCCAGAGTGAGAGTAAAAGTCATCCAAATAGTTGGGAGAGTTATTTGGATAACAATTTGGAAAATTTTGGGGCCATATGCCTGCTAGATGAAGAGACCAGTAGCCTTGGAAGTCCATTGGGCATGGAGTCAATCCTGATAAACATAATTCTGATTTGAATCTCCAAAATCCTATCCCTAAGCCACCTGAAACATTATTGGAACTGGAACTGATCCCCCAAGAGCTACCTTCAATGTACTATACATGAGAAATAAAACACCACAACACACTATGTACAAAAGGGAAAGAACATACATGCCCCAAGTGGAACATGAAAAGTGTGGACAAGCACTTCTTCTACTGAAAGAAAACCTACCTACTCTACGCTAACCGGAAGTAAAGGGAACTCAAACAAATCCTGCAACTGGTAGGGAGAAGTAGCTTCCCTTTCTCAAAATAGGCAGCCATGTATTTGATTTGGAGCTGAACATGACTGTTATTATGAGTGAAAAACTGAAAAGAGGTCGATCCTCCACCCAAATAACCAAAGTATCAACATCAATTAAAAATACCTCCTTAAGCTGATTGACATTGGACTTGGAGGTGTTGATGGTGACCCTTGGTGCTTTGATACTCATCCTCATGCTCAGGAATAAGCATGACTGGTGTTGGCTCCTCTCTTGGCTCTAGTGAAGCCAACTACCTAATTAGGCACGGTATGATCCGATGGATGTGCCCATTACTCTGAAATTTGACTCCAAAAAAGGAGTCGTCCTGTGGACCTTCTTGAAAGAAGAGGCTACTTGCATGCTGATTTTTTCTTTGTAGTGATTCTACAAGAAGTTGATCCTCTACCTTGATGACTGGTATGAAATGTGTGTCATCTTTGTTCCCTTCCTCCTTCTTTGGAGAATGTGGAAGATTAGGATCCTATAACCTTGGTTCCAAAGGGCCGTTATGAGATATAGGATGTCGTGCTTAAATTCCCTCCTTCGAGATAGTAGGATCATGTGCTTGGAAGGTGGATGATGGAGGAGAAAATGATGTGATCTCCTCGGGCTCCTCTCCATCAAAGAAATTCTCCAAATCAGAAAAAAATTTCCTCCTCATTGTCTTGATGCGTGTGTTCGACCTCCTCCATGGTGTCCTCCTGATCTGCAAATTTCTCACCATGGTTCCCCTCATCTTCAAACATGAATTCTGAAATCTCAAACTCTTCTTCGACATTAGAGTTTGAAGGGGATGAAGTGGGAGGAATAAATGAAGGTTCTTCTGGGCCTACTTTGCTCTGTGGCCTCTTGAAACCTATGGAACTGTATGGTTCTCCTCCACAACTAGAATGCACTCCTCCTCTTTTGGATTTGGAGTAGCTCCTTCTTCCCTCACTTGTGCTACAGCTGAAGCTTCCACCACTTGTGGCTTGACCTCATCCTCCTCCATGGGTTTCTCCATCAAGGGGATTTTATCAATCTCGAATCTAAGAGCCAAGCTCACCAAGATTCTAATCATTTCTTCTTTTCTTGGCTCTTCTTCTTGTTGCTCTCCTTGACTAGATTTTGAGTTTCTTCCCAACATGGGCTTAGGAAAGTAGGAGTGGTGGGTGGGGAAGGTATTGCTTTTGGCTCTTGTGGAGGGGACTTGGATTTGGAAGGGAAAAGGGTAGAGGAATTAATATGGGATGGGAGACTAGAAGATGGAGAAGGGAATTAAACACTAGGGGCAGCAGATGGGAAGCTTGGAAACTAAATCTCAAGTTGAGATGGTGTTTTTTGGTGGATGGAGAGATAATTACTAAATGATGGTGTAGCATTTACCCATTGACAAGGTTTCTTGGCACCAAGTTCGTAAGCCTCTATCTCCTCAGTCCACTGTGTAAGTTGAGGTAGCATTTCAACCATGAAGTCAAGCTTCTCCTGCGGACTATAGTGTCTTGAAAAAGGGCCTTCCCATGGACAAGATGCCCTACAGCCAATTTTAAATGCCTTTATTTTTGTTATATCCCTTGACTGAACCATGTTAGCCTCCATTCTTTGAATCTTCTCCAGTAGGTCAACATTCTCCATATAGCTATTATCATCATATGCGTACCCTTGCTCTTGATAAGCTCCATAGCCAAAATGGTTTTGACACTACTCATATGGGTAAGCATGATGGTTGTGAATCTGATCATAATGCTGATTTGGAGGAGATGAGAAATACATTGGAGGTGGACTACACCACTACTACTGCAAGTGTGAATTCCAAGATGGGAATGAATCCATGACTACACAACTTCATGGAATGGAAGAAAATGAAAGAGATGGAAGAAAAATGGATGAAAATGGATGGAAGGAAAGTCTGCAACTCAAAGAATGGGTTGTTGACTAAATGGATTCGCCAGATGTGCTTTACATGTGCCTCTCGAAGGTAGAATCTCACTAAGAACACATCAACTTGATGAAATGAAGTCGTAAGATACTTCAAATCTGTCCCACCGGTGTTGCCAAAACTATTGATGCCATCACGGTCACTTAAGATTTGCTATTTGATAATGAGACACCTTGGAAAGATGAGAAAAATCTAACTCTAGTGTCCCACCGGGCATGCCAAAACTATTTATGTGAAATTACAAAGACCTCCCGAACGGCCTGATTTTGGATGGGGCATTCGGTGTAATCTACATAACATAGGACCATATCTCAAGTTGTGGGACTTGTGGGATTGAGATGGTCCTCCAGATAAGGTTGGTTCTTACTCCTAAACTACCTACCACAATCTAATCTAATGTAGGAAAACTATCTAATCCTAATCTAACCTTCCAAGGGACCAGAGAGAGAGAGAAATGCATAAAAAAAGCCTACACTAAAGTGATGATACACCGAAAAGGAAGTTACTCGATCACAAATCCAACTCGCTGAAGTGGAGAGAGGTGAGCCATGGAGAGGATGGACAAGATGCATCACGGCCAAAGATAAAGTTTCACACAAAAAACCACTTCGAACCCATTAAACATAGCTCTCAAAACCTGCAATAGACATCAAAAATATGCACAATATACCCTGTAATGATGAGAGGCAAGAAGAGACAATAAAATAAGCAAAGGATGGACAAAATGCATCAAAAAATAGATTTTATTGCTCCATGAATTCACACAGTACATCATCAGTGGGAAAGAGGAAAGAAAATGCCATTATAAAGCAAGAGAGGAGGCTTAAAATCCACATTTGACCCTAGAGAAGAAAGAGGGAGGGGGGAAGGAGAGAAAAAATGACTCACCTTTTGAAAAATGCCCCTCCTTACAATATATAGGAAGAATGAAAGAAAAGTGGGGAAGAGAATTTTGAAATCCTCCCTCAACTACCCAAGAAACACATTGAATTTGTCTACCTCAATGATGGGTTCCACTGCAAAACCCATGCCTCCATGTGATGTTTCTTGTTGGGAAAGAAAGGAAGCCCATACTACATTATGGCGGTAAGTGAGAATCCTGACAGCCTTAAAAATGGCATACTAGCATTTAAAATTCTTGGTGGGCTTCATGATTCATCTTTCATTGAACTGACCTTCCACTAATTTTTCAAATTGCTTTGGGTTTGGATTCTATCCGTGCAAGATCCATGTGGAAGCCCCGTGCATTCTTAATATTTTTCTACCTTTTAGGGTCCTGGAATGTGACATGTTGACACTTGGCATCTTTTGCGAGCCTATTCTACTTTCTTTGTGTTTTGGGTAGGTCCCTTTTATTTAGGGAAGATACTATGTCTTACCCTAGACACGTAGAGGGCCGGCGCACGTTTGGGACCTATCTTTGGGTTTTACCCTTGAAGTTACGCTAAGTTGACATGTGGAGGCTTTCGATGGTTCTTCCCATACTTTAGAAATTTCAACGACTAGTTCTTCCTCTCTCGAGACTTTGACCACATGGAGGGCTGCGCTCGTTTGGGGACCTACCTTCGGATTTTACCTTTGAAGTTACGCCATTGAGGCACGTGGAGGCTTCCACTGGCTCTTATAATTTTCAACGGTTGGTCATGCTATTTTGGGCTCGACCATGTGGAGGGCCTACGCTTGTTTGGAGACCGCGGTTTTGAGCATCATTCCAAAAATGCGCCGAAGAGACATGTGGAGACTTCTACTGGCCCTTTTTATACTTAGCCAATTTGGGCCTCGAGTGAACACTTCCTTTCTTAGGCTCTAACCACATAGAGGGTCTACGCTCATTTGGGGACCCAACTTTTGTTGCACCTTTGAAGTTACGTTGATGAGACACATGGAGGCTTCCGCTGACCCTTAGACTATTTAGATGTTTCAAAGGCCGGTGTAACTTTTCCGGCCCCTAGACACGTGAAGAGCCTATGCTTGTTTAGGGACCCTTCTTTTGTCACATCTTTAAAGTTGCACTGAGCTGACATGTGGCACCTTCCAGGTTCCTTTTTCTTTCCCTTTCACTTTTTGGAATTGTGCCTAGCTGACATGTGGCACCTTCCATGGTCTGTATTACTTTTCTTCGAGTCAAATCACTCTGGGCTCAATTCTGACTTACCGAGTTATATTTTCTTCAACATTTCTATTGGCAATTCATTTCCCCACCTTCCATTTTCATTATCCAGCCCACCTACCACTTGATTTTTTGGATCGAATGTGAGCTCACACGACTGAACCAACCTTTCCATTTCTCTTGTGCAAGGTCGTGTTTGATCAAATTTACCCTAGGGGTGAATTTTGGATAACAGTTTGATGACTCGTGGGGACATCTTCCTGCTAGATGAAAGATTAGTTACCTTAAAGTATCCATTGGGCATGGAGTCATGAATGATAGCCTGATATTGATCTTGTTCTTGAAACTTGAACTCGACTTCTTGTACTTGGTGATCTTGAGCTTGCCCCGTTGTCCACATTCTCAATTTTCATAAGAAAATCTTGAAGATGAGATTTCTGAGAGTAGAAAATTGTCATGACCTGGGACTTCACCTGTTCTTGAAATGGATTCTTGGCCTTGATCTAGTCTTGAAGAGGCACGGGAGGAGGATGCTGATCTAATCCAAGTTACTTCTTGGCATGTTAGGAGGGCGTGAGGGGATAGAAAGAAGGTGTATGCACAAGAAGAGGGAAGAAAGCAAGCTTGCAAGAGGAAGGCGTGAAAAGGGGAAATGGAAGGGGAGCATAATGTGAAGGGAGAAGCAAGAAGGCATGTGAGGGCACACGACGGATCACAACAAGGAAACGAGGCATGTGGCAAGATCCAAATGTGCGAGAGGAGAGAAGAGAGAATGCACACATGTAGGTGCACACATCGTAGAAAATAATGCATACTTGTGAAAGTCAAGTATGGAAATAGGGCACAGATATCCAATTGAGGAAGGGTACGTAATAATAGAAAGAAAAGAGGGCACTGACAGAAGACCCAAAACTTAGCTGAATTAGAAGGCATCTGCAGAAGGGTGCACAAAAGAATTACAAGGTGCGGGGAGTGTGTGGAAGGACTACAGCCTATGTGAAATGCCATATGAGCAAGCCTATAGGTGCACAACCTGAAATGTGAAGCATCAAAGCCAGAGTGAGAGTAAAAGTCATCCAAATAGCTCAGAGAGTTATTTTGGATAACAAAACCCTTTCACCCCCTAATGTCTACAAGTATATTGAATTTGATTTTATCAATTTTCAAAACCTCAATACAAATGAATCTAGCTAGGATATTTTCTCGACTAATGAACCCCCAATGTGATAAATTACAATAAGGAAAGAAACCAAGGATCAATATATGGTGCGTAATATGTGAAGATGAAGAACACCATAATAACAACCGCATTAAGAAAAAATTAGGAGAATAAGGAGAATATTGTGAAGTATGCATGATATAGGAACACTCACTTAAAAATGTCACTTGCCACAACACTATGTTAGATAACCTCATAACATGTTATGTACATTTTGCTAAGATAATATGCATGAAGCTAAGAATTTTGGGGATTTGATGGATTTGAAGGTGAAAGTTACTAGGAGTTTCTTTGCAGTACAAATGCAATTGGATAATAAAGTATGACTAGTTTTTCTGATTGATTGAGCAAAATCAGGTTTCTAGGGTCCCTTCGGGTATTTTCTAACTCCTGGCCAAGAAATTGAGGGAGCAAGCTCAGGTTTCTAGAGAAAATGCAAAAAAAGTTGCGAAAAGGCAAATAGGTTGATCCGGAAAGAGTGTGAAAATTGGCTAAGTCTGCTCTCAAGGTAGCATTTGGGACAAGTGGGACAAATGGAAGCGGATCGGCCGAAAAGCCTCTAGGCGGCCCAAATTGCATTTGGGACAATCGGGCCAGAAATGGCGCGGCGGCGCGAAAAGCCGATCCGGCCGAAAGAGGAAGAAAAATTGGCTAAGTGTTGCTCGGGACGTTTGGGACAAAAAGGCCCGAACCGGCCGTTCGGCCGAAATGAGCACAGAGCGACCAAAAGAAAATGGGACAAATGGGACGAAAAAGTGCGTGGCGGCGCGAAATGCCGGTTCGGCCAGAGAAAATCGACTAAGCTGCTTTGAGAGGACGATTCGGGACAAGCGGGCCGAAAAGGCGCGAACCGGCCGAACCGGGCGAAAGAGGTCAAAACAGTCCGAAGGCAATTGGGACATCCGGGACAAATGGACGCGAACCGGCCGGTTCGGCCGAAATCAGCACAAGGAGCACTAAGCAATTGGGATGTCAGGACAAAAGGATGCGAAGGGTGCGAAAAAGCCGGCAGGGCCGAGAACCAATCAGAAGCCGCCACGTGTCTCAGAAAAAAAAGGTCAAAAAGGTCAAAGGGCAAGTTTTAAAAGGTCAGCCCGAACCAATGAAATAGCGCCACGTGTCCAGTTAAGGGCCCCACAAGTGAATTTCAAAATGAAAGCCCGTGAAAGATGGAGGAGAGAGAATTGCTCGTCCAATCAGCACGTCCCACGTGTCGTCCAGGTGGCAGAGCGCGGGAAAGGATTTCAAAACACGCTTTCGCCTGTTTTGTGCCCTAGATCTTCAGATCGCCATAACTTTTGATCCAGAGCTCGGATTTGCACGTTCTTTATATCAACGGAAAGCTGGTGAAATTCTCTACATGATTCTGGGGTCAATCTTGCGTTTTGGAGCAGTCTAGAGGAGAAAAATTGAGAAACGGCTCTGACACGTATTCATGGCCGGAAATGACATTCCAGCGACCAGAGTTAATGCAGAATGGGTCGCATTCTCCTGTAATCCGGTCAAAATGATAGGGTATGGGTTTGTAAGGTCCTCCATGCCATTTTAATACACCTGCAGTCAAGAAAGAATGGGCTCCCATGCCTTTGTACGTCTCCTGTTCCCTGGGTTCGACCCTTGCATTTTAAAAGCCAGTTTTGGGCTCATTTCAAAGAGGAACATTTTTGGGCATAGCAGACTTCTTCTTTCACCTTCTTCAAGGGATTGATGAAGTATCAGACCTCTCCAAGGATTGTAACAGTTTTCTTTACCTCTCTGAGGGTGTAATGTGTATTTTGATATTAAATTGATAATGCAAGCTCTGTGAATGGGTTTCAATCCTCTGTTTGTATTATTTGCTTGATTTCAGATGCTAAATTATACATTATCAGTCTGTGTATGTTTTTATGTTGTGAACCTTGGTCTGTGTCTATTTTGCATGACTAATATGTTTCACCACTCCTTTTTGGTGCATCACCATCTTTAGTTAGTTTCAATTTTTTGCACTTCTACCCCTGTCTCCTTGCAAGTTAGAATAGGATTAGGATCTAGACCTCTGTAGCTTTGCAAAATATAGATCTAAATCAGAGGAGTTTGAGGAACCAGCCTCTAATCTGGAGATTCCTCTCTCAGTTTCCAAGTCCCACACTTGGAGAGAGGTTTCCATGTTGTGCAATTACACTGGATGCAAGAGTGATCAACCTAGAAATCTGATCAGCGTCCAGGGGTGCTGTAATTTTGCACTAACAGTTTTGGCACGCCCGGTGGGACCAGAGGTCTCATTTTTATTGCAGCAAAGTTGATGTGCATCTGCTGCAATTTTCTTGCTTGAAAAGAGCTATTATTTGCATATCTGGCGACTCCGAGGGGAAGAATCAACTGGTTTGGCGATCGGGCACAAAGCTTATGAGAAGAATCACAAGGTCAAGAGTTGGAGAGGAGGAAGTACTGTTTGAATACCTGCAATTATCTCCAAGAAGAAGGCAAAGAGGAAGAAGGATTCAAAGGTCCCCATCTCCACCAAACAGAACTCTCTCAACTCCTCCACCTGAGCGGCCTTTCTTTCAATATACAAGGGTTTTAAGACCAATCAGAATGGCGCAACCAGTGAACCCCTATGTCAACTTCACAGGCAGCAGCCCACTTGCTCTCAATGCACAAAATCCAATCCCAGTTGCAGCATTGAAGAACATTCCATACTTTACTGGAGAAAATCAGACCACTCCTGGTGATCATGTCAAAGACATTGCTAACATTTGTGCAATCCATGAGATTAATGAAATGCAAGTAGCTGTCAAATTGCTGGCATCCTCATTCAAGGGAAAAGCATTGCAATGGTTTAGGAGCCTTGAAGCTGGCTCTATCACAAACTAGAATCAGCTGTGTATTGCACTTCACAATCAATTTGGAGAGAAGGGAGACAACTTGTCTCTTTTGGAGCAGCTGACAACCATCAAGAGAGCTTCGATGAGCGGTGGCGACTTGACTTCAGATTTCAAAGGTCTTGGGATAGAATTCGATGTGATCGACCAACAATGAAAGGTGCTTTTCTATATTACCTTAAAGCTTTAAATTCTGATATTTCTATGTTGATTCAATCTATGGGAGGCACAACTATCCCTGCTGCTTATAGTATTGCCATTAGAGCTGAAAATTATCTGATTCAAGCTGGCAAGCTAGCTCCTGAGCCTCGATGCCATTATATCCAAGTTTAGAGAGCCCAAGTACTAGTCAAGCACCTGTCTTAGCTCCTATTCCCACTCCTAGGAATCAGAGTTCAAATGAAGCTTCCACTTCATCTCCAAGTGCCCCAAATGAGCTTCAAGAAGTCATGAAGCAACTGCAAAATTTAGGTAATGAGCTGGTCACACTCAAGAGACAGCAAGCTCAAGGTTTTAGACCTTCGTATCAGCCTCAAGCTCAACCTAATAGGCAGCCATATCAGCCTCAAAGGCCACCCAATCCAGCTGCAAATATGAATCAAACAAGGCCTCCTGCCAATAGACCATTCCAGCCCTATAATCCAAATGCCATATCTGCCTCTAAGGCATTAGTACCAGCACAAAACAACACTGCCCAGGAGTATGATTGGTGTTTTCCATGTAATGAGCCTCATAATCAATCCATGTGCTTCAATGGTGCTTTGACTCAAGCTTTAATGGTAACAAGTGCTGGTGTGGAGGGTGAGAGTAGTCAAGAAAACAGCCAACAACAAGAAACATTCCAACAGCAATCAGCCCCAAATGACACCACATTGGTAAATTGGCAAGCAGAGGATTTCTGTGGCATGAATCAGGCTAGTTTCTCAAGGTGTTGCAGCCAACACAAGGTCAAAAAGGAGAAATTTGGGTGAACAACAGTCATTAGCCCCAGCCAATCCTCAACCTTCCACAGCTCCACAAATGATTGGCAAGCAAAACCCAGTTTCAAATGCACAAGGGCAGCCAAGAACAGCCCCTAGGCCGACTCAAATGCCAGCTGTTGCTGCCCACATACAAGGAGCAAATGTGCAAACCAAGGGACAGCAGAGAGATCCTTCATCACCATTCAGTATCATTGATCAGATGAAGAAGACAAACGTCAATATATCTATGTGGGAATCCCTATCCATCCCAGGCCAAAGAAATCTGCTGCAAGCTGCCATGAAGGATTGGCCAACTTCGAATCAGCAGATCCAAATGCAGGAGAAGGTACTCACAAATGCTGCCCAGCCTGAAGGAAATCATGGAGCACAACAAGGTAGAATGCTGAAGCCTCCCCCTTTTATGTTTCGTTAATCATTGGAAATCAGCTAGTGCATAATTGCATGATAGATTCCGGGGCAAGTAGCTCAGTAATGCCTAAACAGATAGCTGATCAGTTAGGGCTCCAGTATGAATTAACATCTAAGGGAGTAGTGCAGCTGGATGGGACAGCAATAGCAACAGTTGGAGTGATTAGAAATTTGAGTCTTACCTTACATGCATGTCCAAATGTTGTTGTCTTACAAGATATATCAGTCATAGACCTTCCACCACTCTTTGCCCTCTGTTTGTCAAGGGACTTCACTGCCAAAATTGGGGGATATTTGTCCGCTGATTGGTCTCACATGTTATTCAGAACAAGGTATGGAACTAAGGCTACAATTAGGTCAGAACCTATTGCAAACTTCCACATTGAGCCCTATACTCCAAGTCATATTAATACCAATTGCTCAGCATTTGATCAAGAAGATCACCTTGGCACTGATGAAGCCGACACTAAGGTTGGAAGTATTCCAGATTTGACTCTTGATGAATGGGCAAAACAAGGTACATGCTTTTGATCCTTATCGAAGTAGAAGAATCTGAGCTAGGGGTCTATTGCATACACGAAGAAAGTCAACCTATTCCTAGCATCACCAAGCCAAACCACAAGGATGACAATGAAGTATGGCAGCTGTTTTTCGATGGATCAAGGAGTAGACAAGGTGCAGGAGGTGGAGCCATGCTTGTTTCACCTCAAGGAATAAAGCATTATTCAGCTTTTAGATTTCAATTTGCATGCTCAATAACAACTGCTGAATATGAAGCCTTGGTGCAAGAGGATGCATTGGGCAATCAAGAGAAAGATAAAAACTTGCAAGTTTTTGGGGACAGTGAGCTGATTGTAAATCAGGTCAAGGGACAACATGCTGCCAAAAATGATCTACTCAGATGCTACAAGAACAGGGTGTGGGACCTCATGGAAGATTTTGAGGGCTTTGGCATCAAATCCATCCCTAGGAAAGAGAATCAAGCTGCTGACAGGCTTGCAGCAGTAGGGGCAGCCTTTGACATTATAGAAAACATTCAACAAGACAAGGTACAGCCAAACATCCACGTGATTGTGAGGCCTTCAGTGCCGGATAACGATGTCAGTTGGCAAGTATTTGAGAATGATCAGCAAATCATCCACTTCTTGCAAGAAGAAGCTGAGTTCTCAGCTAAGAATCAAGAGAAGTTGGAACAGCAATATGGTGACCAGGTGATACAGCTGAGAACTGACAAGCTGCCCAAGGGACTTATCACCTTGGAGTCCATTTTTAACCCCAATGATCAGTTTAGAAAGGAGAAAGCAAACATTCAGGTTAAGAGAGAGATTCGGTATCCATCTTGGTAGAAGAGAACAAGCCATTGCAAATTGGAAAGATGACAACTGAGCAGGAAAGGTATGAGTTCATACAGCTATGTCAAGAATTCCCTGACGTGTTTGCTTGGAGTTATGAAGACTTGAAAGGGTTCAATCCCAACTTAGCTCAGCATACCATTGAATTGGACCCAAATACTAAGCCTATCAGGCAAAAACAGAGACCAGTCAATCCACACATGGAGCCTCTCATGAGGAAAGAATTGGACAAGCTGATTGAGTCAGCAATTATATTCCCAATCAAGCATTCTAGTTGGGTTGCCAACTTAGTTCCAGTCAGAAAGAAGAGTGGAGAGATCAGGCTATGTGTTGACTTCAGAGATTTGAATAGAGCCTCTCTCAAGGACCATTATCCACTCCCTTCCATGGAGCAAATATTGCAGTCGTAGCTGGTTCAGAAAGGTTTTCACTACTTGATGGTTACTCAGGCTTCAATCAAATTATGGTAAAGGAGGAAGACCAGTTCAAGACAGCCTTCACAACCAAATGGGGCACATATGCTTACAAGAAGATGCCATTTGGACTGTCGAATGCCGGAGCAACATTCCAGCGAGCTATGGATATGGCATTCAAAGGCTTGATCAACAAGATAGTGCTGATATACTTAGATGATATTACTGTCTTCTCAAAGAATGTTGCAGACCATCTCTTTCACCTCAGGCAAGTGTTTCAGAGGTGTAGAAAGTTCGGTGTGTCTTTGAATCCTAAGAAGTGCATCTTTCTTGCACATGAAGGGAAGCTCCTTGGCCATATTGTCTCGAGGAAGGATTAGCAATTGATCCAGAGAGGGTTGAAGCCATAAGAGCTCTACCATTGCCAAGTCACAAGAAAGCCCTTCAGAGTTTCCTGGGAAGGATAAACTTTGTTCGGAGGTTTGTCCCAAATTTTGCAGCCCTTGTCAAGCCCATCACTAAAATGTTAAGAAAAAGCATGGCTTTCAAATGGACGGCAGAAGGCAAGGAGAGTTTTGAAGCAATCAAAGAAGCCATCTCCCAGGCACCCACTCTCATCAACCCGGACTTTTCCAAGGATTTCATCCTCTATGCATTTGGAGGTGATGACACTATTTCTGCCATTCTGGTGCAGCAGAACAAAGATAATGATGAGCAGCCGATTGCCTTCTTCAGCCAGAGCCTAGGTGACTGCGAAATGAGGTACTCTTTTATTGAAAAGCATGTGCTTGCAGTAATCAGAAGCTTGAAAAAATTCAAGCATTTAGTCTCAAACAACAAGATACGATTGCTTGGTCTCACATCTTTGGGTTAAGGATTTCCTCCTCAACAAGGATTTGAATGAGAAAAGGGCGGGGTTGGATCACCGTGTCATGGAGTATGACATTGAGATCAAGATCACCAAGCTGGTAAGAGGCAAAGGTTTGTGTGAGCAGCTCGCTTCCAAACAACCGACAACCCAAAGATGAAGAAGACGTTGTCCTGCTATTACAAGATGATAAAAAACAGGAAAATGATGATGTGTCCACTCCCTGTTGGACTCAGAATATGATACATTTCCTACAGACGGGCATGTGCCCTCCAGAAATGAGCAAAGCAAAGAGGAGACATTTCAGATTGCAGGCTATTCCATATACCATCATTGATGGAGTTTTGTTCAAGAAGGACGTGAATGGAGTGCTGCTGAGATGCATTAACACAGTCGAGATCAAGGGTATTAAAGAGTTTCATAATGGACCAGCTGGTGGCCATTTTGCACCAAGAGTGACAGCTCTGAAAATCATGAAGGCTGGTTATTATTGGCCTAAAATCTTCAGTGATTGCTATGCATGGATCAAGAGGTGTAAGAATTGTGCATTCTTCACAGGAAAAGAGAGACTCGCTGCCCTTCCATTGCATCCAATTACAGTAGATCAGCCATTCATGCAGTGGGGTTTGGACTTCATTGGAGTCATCAATCCCAATTCGAGCCAAGGGCACAAATGGATTTTGACAGCCACAGACTACTTCACCAGATGGACAGAAGCAGTAGCACTCAAAGAGGTGAATGAGTCTAGCATCTTGGACTTTTACGAAGGGATAACTTCCAGATTTGGTGTACCTGCTACAATAGTCTCTGATAATGCATTGGCATTCATCGGATCTAAAGTGACTGAGTGGGCTGTCAAGAACGGGATTTACCTGAGCACTTCATCAAACTATTACCCTCAAGGTAATGGCCAGGCCGAGTCTACAAACAAAAACTTGCTGAGGATCATTAGGAGGACTCTTGATGAGAATCAGAGGGCTTGGCATACCAAACTGAAATCAGCCTTATGGGCTGATAGGATAACTCCCAAAAGATCCACGGGTAACTCTCCATTTAGGCTTGTCTACGGAAGAGAGGCAATCTTGCCCATGTCACTTGAGTTGCCAACGTTGGAACTCATGAAACAGCTGGAGTTGCTAGAGTTTGAGCCCATGGAGGTGAGGTATGCAGAGTTGATGGAGCTGCAAGAGATCAGAGATCAGGCATCCCAAGCAATGGAAAAGGATCAAGCTTTGATCAAAAAGACCTTTGATAGGAAGGCCAAAGACAGATCTTTTCAAGTAGGAGATCTAGTGCTGAAATGGGATGTGGATAGAGCAAAACCAGGAAGGCATTCAAAATTTGATGCCATTTGGAGTGGCCCATACATGGTCACAAAGTGCAAAAGCAATGCTTTCCAATTGGCCTCATTGGATGGTGAAGAACTGCAGATTCCAGTAAATGGAATCTATCTCAAGCGTTGCTTCTAGAGGGAGGTTCACTACACCTGTAGATATTAGATTAGATTTTCTTTCCTCCAAGTGCTTGTGCACATTGTTTTGCTGTAGGTTAGTTTTGTTTTCCCTAAGTGCCTTGGCACAGCTTGCTGTCCATGGAGATGTTTAGCATGTCTTTGCTTTCATCAGGTCACATTCCATCTTCCCCCTTGCACATTCTGAGTCAGTTTGGATTCTAACAGAATATTTGATGACTCCATGCCCAATGGATTGCTTCAGGCAACTGGTCTTTCCATCTAGCAGGCAGATGATCCCGCTGAGTCGCCAAATTGTTATCCAAAATTCACCCCCTAGGGTAAATTTTGATAACATGCATCAGAAGATTCAAATCCCAAGCAAATTGATTGATTCAGAGCAAAATCAGGTTTCTAGGGTCCCTTCAGGTATTTTTCTAACTCCCCTGGCCGAAGAAACAGGGAGCAAGCTCTGAGAAAATGCAAAAAAAGTTGCAGAAAGGCAAATAGGTTGATCCAGGAAAGAGTGTGAAAATTGGCTAAGTCCTGCTCAAGGTAGCATTTGGGACAAGTGGGACAAATGGAAGCGGATCGGCCGAAAAGCCTCTAGGCGGCCCAAATTGCATTTGGGACAATCGGGCCAGAAGTACGCGGCGGGCGCGAAAAGCCGATCCGGCCGAAAGAGGAAGAAAAATTGGCTAAGTGTTGCTCGGGACGTTTGGGACAAAAGGCCCGAACCGGCCGGTTCGGCCGAAATGAGCACAGGCAGTCAAAAGAAAATGGGACAAATGGGACGAAAGTACACGGTGGGCGTGAAATGCCGGTTCGACCGAGAGAAAATCGACTAACTGCTGAGAGGGACAATTCGGGACAAGCGGGCCGAAAAGGCGCGAACCGGCGAACTGGGCGAAAGAGGTCAAAACAGTCCGAAGGCAATTGGGACATCCGGGACAAATGGACGCGAACCGGCCGGTTCGGCCAAAATCATCACAAGGAGCACTAAGCAATTGGGATGTCTAGGACAAAAAGGATGTGAAGGGCGCGAAAAAGCCGGCAGGGCCGAGAACCAATCAGAAGCCGCCACGTGTCTCGGAAAAAAAAGGTCAAAAAGGTCAAAGGGCAAGTTTTAAAAGGTCAGCCCGAACCAATGAAATAGCGCCACGTGTCCAGTTAAGGGCCCCACAAGTGAATTTCAAAATGAAAGCCCGCGAAAGATGGAGGAGAGAGAATTGCTCGTCCAATCAGCACGTCCCACGTGTCGTCCAGGTGGCAGAGCGCGGGAAAGGATTTCAAAACACGCTTTCGCCTGTTTTGTGCCCTAGATCTTCAGATCGCCATAACTTTTGATCCAGAGCTCGGATTTGCACGTTCTTTATATCAACGGAAAGCTGGTGAAATTCTCTACACGATTCTGGGGTCAATCTTGCGTTTTGGAGCAGTCTGGAGGGAGAAAAATCAAGAAACGGCTCTGACGCGTATTCATGGCCGGAAATGACATTCCAGCGACCAGAGTTAATGCAGAATGGGTCGCATTCTCCTGTAATCCGGTCAAAATGATAGGGTATGGGTTTGTAAGGTCCTCCATGCCATTTTAATACACCTGTAGTCAAGAAAGAATGGGCTCCCATGCCTTTGTACGTCTCCTGTTCCCTGGGTTCGACCCTTGCATTTTAAAAGCCGAGTTTGGGCTCATTTCAAGAGAGGAACATTTTTGGGCATAGCAGACTTCTTCTTTCACCTTCTTGAGGATTGATGAAGTATCGAGACCTCTCGAAGGATTGTAACATTTTCTTTACCTCTCGAGGGTGTAATGCGTATTTTGATATTAAATTGATAATCTGAAGCTCTGTGAATGGGTTTGATCCTCTGTTTGTATTATTTGCTTGATTTCGAGATGCTAAATTATACATTATCGATCTGTGTATGTTTTTATGTTGTGAACCTTGGTCTGTGTCTATTTTGCATGACTAATATGTTTCACCACTCCTTTTTGGTGCATCACCATCTTTAGTTAGTTTCATTTTTGCACTTCTACCCCTGTCTCCTTGCGAGTTAGAATAGGATTAGGATCTAGACCTCTGTAGCTTTGCAAAATATAGATCTAAATCAGAGGAGTTTGAGGAACCAGCCTCTAATCTGGAGATTCCTTTCTCGGTTTCAAGTCCCACACTTGGAGAGAGGTTTCCATGTTGTGCGATTACACTTTGGATGCAAGAGTGATAGCATAACATAGAATATTATCTTGCATTGGAGAAACAAAGAAAATAAAATAAAATGTGTAATGTTAAAATGATTAATGTGATTCCCAAAAAAATTGGCAGTCTCCATATTGTTACTAGATCACAATGAAAATAACAAGGCTTAGAACATGTGGAGATTCTAATGGATCCAAAATACACTGTGTGCATACAAGGACTCTTACCCTAACCCAATAAAGGAAATAGAATTAGTTTAAGAAGCCAAAGGATTGCTCCACCAATCAAGAATAGAAATGTCAATGCGTAAAATATATGTAGACACAAAATCTATGCACTTGGGTACATTTATAGGTCCTAAAGCATACTAATGTATACATGACTCCTAAGCAAGAAAACTAGTGGTTGAAAATTTCTTTTGGGCCCTTTTCTTTATCTCTTGCACTTTTATTAGCCTTTTTCTTTATTTCTTTTGGGCCTTTAATTGGTCCTTGTTTGTAGCTTTAAACTTTTTGGTAATCTTACCATTCTTCCATGCAGAGGCCGGTATGTTATTGGAGTCAAAAATATGGCATATGTGGACTTACATGACATCCATAATAGCATTATGCATGGCCATATAGTTTTGTTTTTTTCCTCAAGGGCTTTAATCTTAGATTCCAGAGTGGAAATTTCATCTTTGAGGCCGGTGATAGGATATGGAGCTTGTTCCTTAACTATAGACTTAAGAAGAAAGTCCACATTTTCCTCGAGGGTTTTCACTATCTCAACTTGCATGTTGAATTTCTTTTCCATAATAGAGGTTTCTTCCATTGCAGGAAGAATAGTGGGGGGGTTATCCTCCACATAAATTTCCTTATCCTTCTAGCCAATGCCCAAAATTTCCTTATCTTTCCTGCTACTACGAAGGATTCTTTTATGGGGTGGTTCAGAAATAGATTCACGGTACATGGGTTTTTTGGAGAAAATACGGGGCTACTTGGGAAGGGAAGAGACTATAGTAGGGCAGGGGTCATGGGCCACAACATCAAAAATGTAAAAATTAATGAGGTAAATGACACCTTGGTGAAGAGGAACAGTCCTCTTGTGACTCTGAACTTCCAAAATAGACTTTTCCATAGACTAGTAGAATATAGTGGGAAAGAATCACCTTCACCTCATGTCTGAAGTGGTTAAGCAGTACCAAATGATGTAGGGAATGGTGGAGAATCTTCCCTCTAAAGTGATATAATGAACCATCATTCGAGTGACCTCATCAAATGGCTGCAGGATAGAGGAAACAAGAATACCTTCCTTCTTGATATCAAGCTTTTCTCCCTCATCCAGAAAGACCTTTTTTATGCTTCCTTATTGAATTTGTTCCTAAAGAATTTGTTTCCCTCCATGCTTAAGCCAGTTATAAATGAGATGAACTCTTCAATGATATGCAAGTTGGTACAGTATTTCCCTTGAAATTGTAAAGAGATATGTTGGTCTTGCCCTTGAATTTGTTGGATGAGATCTATGAAACCTCCCATGTTGATATTTTCCTAAAGCTCGAATTGTTCCTACCATTGCGGATCAAAAATGGGTTCCACTCTACATGGGGAACCTCTCATTATGAAAACCACCTGTGAATGCGAAGAATTGATCTGAGAGAAATAACCAATAGACCTTATAACAACCATCTGATAGCCCCTATTCCTATGAATTCTAGAGATTAAACCCTTTTCCTTCTCCCACTTTTTTCCCGTATGAAAAATGCATACAATTTTGAAGTTAGGAGGGAGTAAATTCGGGCATGCCCGATCTGCCTTAGAAATCTAGCTGGAGGATTACGCACGTGCAAGATCCTCCAACTAAGAAGTTTTAATGAGATCATTGGCTTCAATTGAAATGATGAGTTTAACTTTGGTGGGAGTGTCATTGGAATCATACCATTCTTTGTAATCATTAATACAAACCCCCATATTAGCTAGCGAATCCACTGATTTGTTCCCTTCTCTATAAACATGTTGGAAAATGATGTTTAGACCATTACATAAATTGTGAGCTTCATTTATGAATTATCTAATGGTCCAACTAGGAGTTAGGGACTTGGAAATATTATTAACAATGTTCATTGAGTCACCTTTGACAATGATATTTCCCATGTTGAGGTTCCTAGCAAGTCTGATTCCCCATAGAGCAGCTAGGGTCTCATAGTAGTGATTATATTGCTTACCCATGGGACCAACATACACTGTAATTAGATGACCTTTATAGTTTCTGATTAGACCACCACCACATGCTGGACCAAGATCTCCTTTGGAGGCACCGTTAAAGTTCAGCTTATACCAGCCTTCAGAAGGGGGAATCCACTATACAAGAGACCTATCAATGCTTTGAATGGGGGCAGTACACATTGTATATCAATATTACAGGCCTTAAGATATCTAACCTCCTCTTGAGGATATATGGATTTTTTAGGGGAGGTTTAAATTTCAAAAATAATTCCTTGGCAGCCATTGTGATTTCATTTAGGTAATTTTTTTATAGTCTTGTTAGTGTCTCTGAAAATGATCAAGTTACGAGATTTCCATATTCTCCATATGGTGTGAGGGAAAATAATTTTCCAAATCATGCGAAGAAGAGCATGTTTAAAAGGTGGATTCCATTGCATCCAATCTTGTATAATATCCTCTAGAAAATACCATTTAACTTCAAACCTATTGAAAATGTACTTCCACAGAGAACTAGCAATATGATAGTGAAGAAGATGTTGGATAGTTTCATTATCCTTTTGCAGTGATAACACCTATTTAGCATGGTAGATCCTCTTTTGATGAGATTGTCAATGGTGAGTATTCTTTTATTTAGAACAAACCAAAGGAATTGGTTTATTTTTGGAGTAAGCTCTTTGAACCAGATCTTGTTCCAAGGGAAGTTACTGATAGGTTCGTTGGCATATAGTTGATACCCAAAACTCACTGAATAGTTACCATCAAAAGAAAAAACCCAGTTGAATTCATCTTGTTTCTGGGTTTGACTAATGGGGATGTAACTCAAAGTTTTCTGAAGTTCCCCAAGAATCTCCTTGTGATTGGGGATAAAAGAATCAATCATTTTTTAAATTAGCTTGCTATCAATGTTTTGAATGTAGTCACAGACCCATTGTCCTAAGGCTGTAGTGAGGTTGTCTTTGAGCCGTTCCCATTGTTCATTGTTTGAAAGTGTGTTGAAGTCAGCCCAACTATCTTTCCGTAAGTTAATGCCTTCTCCCATGCCCAAAGTCCATTTACAACCTACAACGAGCTCTTTTCTGATCTTGACTATATTATTCAAGAAAATTGATCCCATCGGGTGGCTGGTATTATTGAAGTAATCCATGACACTACCTTGGTTAAGATATTTGGCTTTAATGAGATTGGTCCATGGATGTTTTCCTTAGCAAATATCCATCCCATTTTAGAGATAAGTGCTACATTCATAACACGTATTTTTTTTATGCCAATGCCCCCTTATTTTTATTTGTTACAGGCCTTTTCCCAAGCCACCAAGTGCATCCTATTCTTATCTTTTGTCCCCGTCCAGAGAAATTTTTCTGGATTCTTTCTATTTTTTCCACGAAAACCATTGGGATAAAGAATAAGGACATAATGTAAATTAGCAAATTTTAAAGTGTGCTTTTAATAAGAAGACATTTACTAGCACTTGAAAGGATATAGCCCTTCATGCCAGCAAGATTTCTCTGAAACCTATCCAACAAATAATTCTAGATGTTCATATGGACCTTATTAGTGCCAAGAGGAAGGATAAGGTAAGTAGTAGGTAAAGAGTTGATCTCATAGCCAAGGATTTGTGTAATTTTCCTTTATCTGGCAGGAGGAATACTGAAGAAGTATAAAGACCTTTTATCAAAGTTAATTTTTGCCCAAATGTTTCTTCATAGAGCTGCGAATGTGCTTCATAGTTTTGGCTTCCAGAATAGAGGCAAGGAGGAACAAGATAGTGTAATCAAAAACTACGATGGAAGATTCTCGATGTCAAAGGATGAGGTTCTAAAGCCATTGAGATAACCCAAAGAGACATCTCTATTGATGGTATGACTAAGACTTTCTACCATGATAATGAAAATAATGGGAGAGATTGGGTCACCTTGACAGATACCACAACTACTAAGGAAGAATCCCACCGGGCTGTCATTGATGATCACCAAGAATTTGGGTGAAGAAATACAAGTCCAAATGATCCTTCTGAAATGATCATCAAAGCCAAATTTTTCCAGAACTTTATCAAGGAATGACTAGGAAACTCTGTCAAAAGATTTGTTCATATCAAGCTTTAAAACCATGCCTACTTTTTTACTTTTCTCCATCGAGTGTATGGTTTCATGTACCATGACAACTCCATCTTGTATAAGTCTTCCTTTTATGAATCCTCCCATTGACTTGAGATAATACTTGGGATTAGCGGCTGAATCCTGGAGGTGAGGATTTTGGTGAATATTTTATAGAGCACATTGGAAAGACTTATGGGTCTCAAGTGTTTGAACTATTTGAGAAATTTTCATTAATGAAATATGTATTCCTAAATTAATTTCGAGCATGCTTAAATACTAGTTTTTTCTTCTATATTAAAAATGTATACTACTTTACAATGTAATGAAATAACTACAATACAGTATGTAAATAATCATCACGTTGAAACATTATATTCTATTCAAATAAATTCTACACAAAAAAATCCTAGTATAACAATAAGAAATGAGGAACACCCTTAGATTTTACCTTCGTCACCACCTGCAACCATTTGATTTTTGATATAAAAATATCAAAAAGGAATTGTTTTTTATTTTTTAATTGATTCAAATCCATCAACCATTGTTTTGTTTTTTGTTTTCATTTTCAAATATGAACACATACAACATGAAACTGATCATATTTGATATAAACGGTGTTTTGGTACATACCCTCCACAAGGTTGCTTTGGAATTTAAACAGTTAAATTTTTTTGGCGGCATTGAGCTCAAAAAAATTATTAGACCTAATGTGAAAGAGTTCTTGCAACAATGTAAAAAAATTTCAACATAGCAATATGGACATCAGCGAGAAAGTCAAATGTTGATGACATGATGCCTTCATTCCTTGAAAACATTGGCTTGGAGGTTGCAAGCTTTGAGTTCATATTTACATAGGAAGATTACGTCGAGACCAAATGCTCTGATTATGAAGGTTATGGGAATCCCAAATTATATCTCAAGAATCTTAACTCCATTTGGTCGTGGTTTAATGCATCGTACAATTGTAAAAATATAGTTCTTGTAGATGACTCTTTAGAGAAAAACAAGTTCAATGATGTTGTGAACTACATAATTTCTGAAACATTTAACATAGATTCCAAGTCAAAAGACACATCATTGTTAGATGTGTTGTGGCATTTTTGGAACCATTAAAGGACATCGTAGATGTTCGGGATTATATTAGATCACAAAAATAATTATAGGGAGCTTTTTTATTGGAGCTTTACTATGTTTTGTATTATTGATTTGGAATCCCATCTTCAAGAATAGTGCTACATTATAAATTGAATTTATTTATCAAATTTTTTACTATAATTATACCTACCTTTGGTAAAGGAATTTAAATTTATTTCTAGCTATATTTAAATACTAAAATATATATGGGATAGTTTTACAATTAATTTTAAAAAAATTCATATCCATATTTGAATATGAAATTTGTTATGCCGTGTCTCTTACAGTTGATATTATATCTAAATTTAAATATGAAAATATATTTGGTATATTTTTACAATTAATTACATTCTCCTACACTAGAGCATCATCCTCTGCTAATTTGTTCATAACATCTTTAGAAATTATTTGGTTGCATTGAGGTTCAATCACACCATAATAAATGAAGTAAATATGAGATCTAACTTTAAATATGAAAATATATCTAGAATGGTTTTATAGTTAATTACATTCTCCTAAATTGAATCGTCACCCTCTTTAAGTTTCTTCATAACATCTTCGATAATTAACTGGTTGCCCCAAGGTTCAATCGAGCCATAGTAATTTAATCTGGAAGTATCTCACATCTCGTGAATGTCATTATCCTCGCGTTGCTTGGCCAATGGCGTTTGAAATATTCAAATTTACATAATTTAATCTTAAAAACATCTTAAAATTGATAAGAGCATTATTCCAAAGCAATCATTAAGCCTAGCAGCCGCTAGCCCTTATAAAATAGAACATGTATATGTTTTATACGAGCTACCGACCGCCAGACATTATTTCTCATATCAATGTTGGATTCCCTGAAATCATTAAATATTTTTTCAAAGATTCACAAATTTAAATCGTGAATAGATATATTAGACTTTAGAAGGAGAATTAACGGATTCCAATATATATGATTTTGGAATACAATTAATTCCAATATAGGTGATTTTAGATTCCAATATATGTGATTCTGGATTCCAATATATGCGATTTTGGAATCCAATATGTGTGATTTTGGAGTGTAGATAATTCCAATATTTGACATTTTGGAATCCAAAAATAGCAATATTGGATTCCAATATTGGCTATATTTTTAGTTGCTCAGACTGGAATAAGTCTATATTTAGTGAAATAAGTATGTATGTTTTATCCAGATTATACTCACGGGTTTTCATTTCCATGTGTTTATAATGTAAGGAATGCAAGGGTTGATGTAGGGTTGGTCTATGGCATGTGTATTCCATCTTATTTATGGATTTCCTTTTATTCATCCCCTCATGGAGAGGGATCCCCTTCTTTCTGGAGTTGTCACCTCCTTCCTTAGCTTAAGTTTCATTTCTTGTGATCTCTCTAACCCTAGTCCCTTGGATTCTTATATTAGGTTTTGTTAAAGTTGTTATCTTAGCTTGGGAGTAGTGTTAGCGATAGGATAGCTACATAGAATAATCTTAACTTCTCCAGAGGATGGTGTTAACACTAAATTTCCACATTGAGATATCATCCCATGTCTCACTGAAATGTTGAATCCTTGATTCAACAAGGGTGCAAATTTCAGCGACAACAATTTTGGCACTCCCGATGAGATAAATATTTATGATCTTTACATAATTTCACCAAGATTGATGTGTACCTTGGTAATATTTATCCTTTGGAAGCATTTTCCAAATACATCTAACAACTCCACTAATCAACAAACCCATTTTCTCAGTTTTAGACCATTTCCTCCATATTTTCATACATTTTAGTGCCTCTACTCTTTCATTGATATATAAATATATTACCCTTTCCCTCTTTTTTACCCCCTTTATTTGAAACAGTTAGATGATATCCCATGATAGCCTTGATAAATGTTCCCCTCATTCATGGAATTGGAGATTTCAACCCTATTGATGATATCCAAGATACATTAGCCAACCATTGTGTCATCCATAATATCACATGAGAAAAAAATTATATCAGACTTCTTGTCTCATCTTTTAGAGGAAGAGTCCAAGATTGGTACCTAAGCTTGGCTCCACAATCCATTTCTACATAGGATCATCTAGGAAAATAGTTGAATAATTGGTTAAAGGAGGATGTAGACATCATATATTTTATGGAATACCTCAACATAATACAATGAGATTTAATGGAGTATATCTTAGAATTCAACATTAGATTCACAAAGACTTGGTATAGAATTCTTTAAGAATTCAGACCCCAACCAGGTATGGTTTTCTTTTACTATTTTAGGGCCTTTGATTGTGATTTGGTTGTATTGATCCAAATAATGGAAGGAAACTTCGGTTCCTCAGGATTTTGGAATTGCTATGCAAGATAATAAGTCTCTCATTTAAAATGGAAAACTCAAACCCATCCAAATTTCCTCTATTCTTCCCTCATTTGCTGAATTTTTCCAACACCTCATGAAATTATTGAAAATCTAAGTGAGGAACTTATGATTCAGGGAAGCCTTATGTTTCCCATTCCTCCATCTGGTGCTCTATAAACTGATCATGCCCAGAATATCTTCTACACTTTGTAGAATTCCCTCCTATCTCCACTTAATCATGAATGACATATCCCTCCAAATTATTTTCATAAACCTTTAAAGAATTATGGTATTTAACGTGATATCCCAATCATATTTCCAACACTCAATAAACCTTAATATCATATAAGTTTGGTAGAATGGTATGTTTGTTACTCTCATAGAGAGAAGGAATTGAAGCTTGTGTAATATTCCTAACTTCCCATACAAAATCATACAACTTCCCTAAAGGATTATAACCAACAAGAGAAGATCATACAAGATTTTATTAAATATCTTGAGTTACAAAGAACGGAACATGTTTTGGATTATCATTTGGGTGTATCAAATGGTCAAGTCAGGATTTTTGAGCTCAAATCATCTCAGTTTAAGAATGTAATTAATCACTTTTCCCTTCATATTATCTCACATCCATCTCAAAATAGTTTCACCAGAGGAAAACATAACATAGAAATTATAGATTGGTGTGACTCTGATTTAGAGGAAAATAATGTGTAAACAGTGCAATTACAGACATCCACTATGAAAATAGATAAAGAATATTTGGAGGAAAATCAATTTGAAATTGGAGATGAGGGGAAATTGTTTTTCAACACTAATGACATCCACATGTTTATAGAGGAATTTTTCAAAGTGAGTAAGGTATTAAAATTGAATGCAACAATCCTCATTTCTCTGTATGTTTAGAACTTGTTGCATTTTTGGAGGAATGCAGTGGTACACCAAGATCATTTTTCATTGTTGCAGTTAATATGTTTGAAAAAAGGAAGAATAAAATGAGAATCCAAGAGTGTAAACATAGTTATTTTCAAAAGAAGAAGTATAACATATTTCATATCAGCTTTTAGAAATCCACCTTGAAGAGGAAAGTGTCTCTAGTAGCTCCATTTATGGATTTGATTGCAAAGAAGATGGGAAAATTAAAAGGATCAGTCAATCGACTTAAAAATCTATATACCCAATTAGTTATATGCCTAGTCTAGAGACAAAAACATATTTTCCATGAGTCATTCTCACTTCAAGAGTATGATAATGAGATTCAAAGTGTCAAATGTCAGCCCCAATATCTCCACAAAACAAATTCAGATTATATAAAGGTATGTGTTCTTCTCTTGGATGATATTTTGAAGAATATGGGAGTGCAAGTTCATGCTTTCACTTCCACCATGTGATATTGCTGCAAAACTAATCATGTGGCCACATTTTTTAAGAAAGGGAAGCTAATTTTCCCATGATATATCAAGATTTGTTTAGCTTACTTATCTATTAGTTAAAGTAGGAGTAGTTTAGGTTTTCTTATTACAAAACAAGTGCTCGTGCACACTCTGCATGTTTCTCCATGAAACATGTATGATTTTGTTGATAAATAATTTGTCACATGGGAAAATTAGGTATCTCTTGCCAACACTCTGGGACTAATTCCCTCTGCTTGAATGGGTTGGCTCCTTTTATTGAATGCAGGAAAATATGTATATTGTTCTAACAACCGGGGGTGGTATTTTGACCAGGGATCACCTAGGGGTACTTCCCTACAATGTGGAAAAATACTTTTAGATATTACAAGGGAGGAAATGTCTTGAGAGAGAGGTAAAAAGAGAATAGTGGGAGGGTCTTGCACAATAAATAACATAGTAGAGTTTATTTCTCAAAACTAGAATGTTTCCATACAAATCAATGATAAGACACCATTAACATAGAACAAGGAACAAGACATAAGAAGAAAAAAGTCTCATTATATTATGTGGCACAAGGATCATGGAATATTTTTGAGAAGGAGAGGAATGCATTAGACTAGGAAATGGAATAAATAAACTGCTTTGTCTCTAAAGATAAAAATGAGAGCTCGAAAACAAGAATAACTATCCCCGTGAAGTGAGGGGATATTTTCAATTTATATATTTACAATGAAACTCTTCATCTACCTCCCACATGCATCTTCATGTTCCTATTCCACTTGCAAATTTTCTTATTTCTTAGAAGAAGGGAAATAAGTCCACTTTTTATAAATCAAAATGGAATTTTATAATGCAAAATTAGAAATTCACTTAAGTGAAAAAGACAAATTTCATGATTATGCAAAATGAAGAATTAGAAATGGGGAGAGAAGAAAGAGATATAAAGAGAGAGGAGAAGAAGGGAGTTGATCAACTACTTGATGAAGAAGCCTCCTTTGATGAAGAATCAACCCTAGATGGCTTCCATGGAAGATATCCAATGAAGAATATTTTACCCTTGACCATCTTACCAAACCTAGAAATTGCAAATAAAACCTTCTCAACTTCACAGATGTTCACATGATCCAATGTGTTTTATAGTATTAGAGATGGAACCTCTAATATATGTAAGGGATTCCAGAGTGTCACCACTGAAGGAAAAAGGATCACCAATATTTTCTTGAACCAAAACTTGAAATGAATTATAAATATCTTTCAAAGAAGTATTCTCATTGAGGAAAGGAGTACTAAACTTCTACATGCTTGTACCAACATCATCCATAATTCTTGGTGCATTTTCTTCACAAGATTCTCGAATCAAAAATGGTCTCTTTTAGAGAATCACACCTCCAAGTTATGGTATGAGACCAAATGGGAGAAAAATTTTCTGAGGTGGATGAAAACACACTTGATCTTACCAAGGCATGAGAATCAAAATTATTCATCTCTTTCACCAAATAGAGATTACCTTCACAAAGTACCATCTCTTTCTTAATCTCTACCTTATTTTTCTTAATCTTCAACTCCATTACCAATAGGAATGTGAGAAAATATATAATTTTAGGGAAGATATCATTCCTTTTTTACTATGATCATACTAAAAAATTAGTCACTTGCTCATCCTTACATTGTGAACATTTGAGGTTGCTTAAGGGATTGAGGATTGAAGCTATAAATTGGAGAGATAGCTTCAATTGGAAGTAAGGATGATGAATCCGGTTCAAGAAATGATTATACATATGAATAAAAATTCCTCACATGCTCCTCCAATTGATCAATGGTTTTTTTGTATTCTTCATTTTGTGAAAGGATCCGAGTTGTATACTCCTTGAAAATTTAGCATGACCTTCATGTGTGAATTTTCCCAAAGATACTCTTGTCATTTCATAGTCATCAAGTGTTATTTATTCCATTTGAGGATGTGAAACCTATAAAAATTGAGATCTGGAAGCCTCAGTGATGAACCTAGAGGTTTTTGTGCCTTCTTAGTTCTCTTTTTCTTGATGTACTTCAAGATGGCCTCAAAGTTGGGTTCCACCGCCTAATGCACTATTTTTGAATCCTCTCCAAGAAATTCATTGATCCATGAGAAGGGCTCGAAGGAGTGGAAAGGAGATTAGACACCTCGATCCTTGGTAGGGTACCAAAGCATGACTAGGATGGGTTGATTCAACCACCCTGTAGGGACAATTGGATCCACTTTATGATCGAGGGACTATGAGGGATATCTCTCTCCTTGCTCAAGTTGCTCAACATGATCTTCTCTGACTTTGGACCTCTTATACACCTCCAATGAGGGAGATGCTTCATCAACCTCCCCAAGTTTCTTCTTTCTAGAATGAGATGATCATGTACCTTCATTATATGCTTCATGATATGAGGAGAGATAAGATTACCTAGTAAAGGAACTTAATATTCCCCTTTAATTGGAAGTTTCCCTCCTCTTCTTGTACCATTTTTGGATTATTAGATCACATGTATTATTCTCTCCTTGATGTCTCCTGACTCTTTCATTTGACATGGGATGGGAGAGGCAGTGAAGATTGTGCCACTTCATACTCACGATCAAAAAGTTTTGAATCATCACCAAACACACTTTGAACAAACCACTCAAACTGAAAAGATATCATTTTTCAACTAACATCCTCATGTATTTCATTTTTCTGACTTATCATTCATCAACACAATTAACCCAAAAGTCTTCATTTAAAGAAATATGGTGCAATCCTAGTAGAAAAAAAGTGTCATGATTCATTCTGAGATTGAAGTTATCTCTAGCCACATATGAGTGTATGTTGAAATTAGAAACAGAGGTCTTAATGTTTAAAGCATCAATCACATTCTTACATGAATAAATTCCCAAGGAGATAGGAAAGGAAATACCCCTCTACTTCCCATCTTTGTATTTGATATGAACTGAGTAAGTTGCCTACACAACTCAATCAAAAGGATCTTGTGACTTGGGTACCTTTGGAACCGAAGAGGAGCATGGTCAAATCCACTTACCCTAAGATAGGTGAATGTGGATAATTATGTGAAGAATCCCCAATACCTTGTAATCAATTCCATTTCTTGAGGTGAAATTATCCATTTTAGATCTCCTTCGAGTAGCCTTATGAGGTACGTAGTGAATTCATCATTCACTCTTGTGAAATGTCAATTGTTATCTTTTAAATTGAGCTGCAAGTATTTTTCAAATGTGGGGGATTTATGAGATACATTAGGTGCAAGAGAAAGGAAATGGAAGGTTCTTGTGTATACGAGGGTATATGCCAAATAAGAGGTCACATTGAACCTATTAGTGTTAAAAACTTATCTAATTTCTTGTAAATATTATCACTGATGATTTGGCCCCAATTAATCATTTCTATCTTTCATTGATTACCAATATGAATTGTGTCATCCATTCATGAAAGTCACTTGTATGATATTTACCCATCACTCTGTTCAGGAGTACAATTACATTAGAATATGCCTCATGGAATTCACTCTGTGACAATGTCTTGGGCATCAGAGAAGATTTTCTCCCCTGCTTGAGCCATGAACCAATTACGATCCTGAAGATAGGAATCAATATTTGACCATTCTTGGGATGTAAATTATCATGTGATGATGACCATGTGAATCTAGGTGGGAATTTTAAGTCATTGTGAAAATCATTTTGGAGTGAAAACTGCAAGTAGAAAATTATCTTTGGAAATGATAGTCCTCGTTGCGAGACTATAGTGCCTCACAAAAGCTATAAATAGATCAATTATTTGAAAAAATATTGGATGTCCTCCTAATTTGAAGAGTCCTCTAGTGAATAAATTATCCTAAAAATTCTCCCTTTGTTCTTTTAGTATCATTATCTTCAAATAATCCAGTCCGATGTGTGCCACATCAATATCCCCAACTTTCCAATACTCGATTCTTTAGAGTAGAAATTGGCTTGAAGATGGCGTACTTGATCTTCATGATGGAAAGAGACAGTGAGGAATGGGGATATGGAGGAGTGTGTGAAATTTGGATGTGATTAGGATACTCACTATTTTTATCAGCAACACCTCAACCTTAGTTTCTATTTTTAGGCAATTTTTTCCAATTATTCGATTTTTCAATGTACTGAGTTCTAGACTTGGAGAATTTCACAAAGGTTCAAATTTATTGTTGTAAGTTTTAAACACTTACTATTTTTAGAATGGATTTAGTACCAAATTAATAAAATTAAAGTGTTCCTTTTGAGTGTTTGACTGAGCTAAAATTTGTTTTGTTAGATTAGGTTTTTCAATGTGATTTCATGTTCCCATTCTTGAGTGTTTTCAATCACGGGAACTCTTGGGATCTTAAAAGAAAAAAATACTTGCTGGAATTTTCATGTGGCTACTGTAAAAATTAAGTGAATAAATGGAAAAATGGTTTTTTCATCTTCAAGATGTTCTAGAATGTAAGCTACAGTAAAATTTCAAGGTAAACAGAGCTAGGATCTGAGAGATATGAGCAAAAATGTGGTTTTAGCAATGGAGGCTTTCTAAAAATTTTGGCAGCATAACAACATACCAAAAAAAGTGGAGGGAGGAAAACATAAAAAATACTTTAAAATGATTAAATATTTTCCTTATACTAACCTCCCCTCACTATCCTAGCTAACTCACACCTTAACTCATCTTTGACCCACCTTGCTTAACTCAGGTTAAATGACATGAGAGCATGGGGTTAAAAATTACCAAATGGGCATCAGATGTCCCCATGTCCCTTACCACATTTAATAAGGGATAAAGTTACTGTTATCCATATTCCACCCCATGCCAAATATTGGATTGACCACGACCCCGCATAAGAGGAACCTAAAAAAATTCATTCAGATCTTGCAAATTGGTCACATAAGGACTCAACCATGGAGTGGCGGAGGCCAAGAGAGATCAAAGGACCCTATACAAAAGAAATGACTCGACGGGCCATTTCCACATCTTAAATCCATTCTCTAAGTTATAGGTAGACTCAACTATGGGATAGCAGGTCAGACAAGAAGGGGTGACGCCGCAGAGAGGACCGAGAAAGAAGAAAGGGAAGAAATGGAAAAGATCCGAAGTCCTCGGGCTCAAAACGGTTCAGAAAAATTCCAAAAATGATTAAGTATGGAGGAGGAAGTAGAAGAGACCATGTGTCCTAACGGCGCTTCTCCAAAGATGAATCCAAAAGGGGAGCCCAAACTTGCGCCAGGCTTCCACGCATCCAGAGCCCCAAAGAAGTTGTGGGCGTTGAAAATTCTTCAACTAAAAGGGAGGTGCCAGGTGTCAACTTGGCACAAAAATGGAAAGGAAGCCTAGGGAAAAGACTCAAACTTGTGCCAACCCTCCACATAGAAAATGGTCAAACAGAGTCAAAAGGTGGGCTTCAAAATTGGCTAAGTATAAAATTGTAAGTGGAGAATGCCAAGTGTCAGTGTGGCACATCTCCAAGAGTTGGTCCCAAGGCAGAGATGCAAATGAGCGTGAGCTTTCCACATATCCCAAATCTTAAAAATTAAGAGGAAAATTCTACAAATCGGTGGAGGCTAACAAGTGTCAACCTAACACTCCTCCAAAGGAAAGATTTGGGTCAGGTTTTCAAGCAAGCGTAGTGCCTCCACATGTTATTCCAATAGGGGTAGATTCAGTTGAATAGTCAATGCATGGGCCAAGCCAGAGAGATTGCCAAGTGTCTCAATGGCACTTGATTCAAGGATTGGATAAAGAGAAGGTTGCCAAATGAGCACCAGGCTACCGCGTGTCCCAGGGGAAAGTGGGTCGTCGGGGGAAAAGTTGATTTTTCACCCTTTGCTATCTCAAAAGGATAAAAGTTGCGAAATAGCCCATGCAAATCCACCCAAAGGAAAAATTCAGGTGTTAGAACCCAAGTCAAAGCCAAAGTGGGGAGTCGGGGAAAAGGTGAAAATTTTCCTTTAGTCCAAAAGGCACAAAGATGAAAATGGGAATGTATTTCCCACCAACCAAAAGGAGCCATGTATTCGGTGAAGCTTGGGGCTCTACGAAGTTCTTTGAGTTTTGCATTTTTGCGTAAAAGGGAAAAACTATAAATTGGGGACCCGTAAGCCTACTTTTTCTCTAATAAGGCTGCCACGTGTCCCATATCAAAAGGGGAACCCATTTTTCAAATTGTTTGCCCGCCCATATGTATGGACATGATAGAAACTTCAAGGGAATATCTTTCAACTCAGGGCTCAACATATTGTGAATCTGACACCATTGGAAAGATATCGGCCTCACCCATGCCGTGGAGGTCTGAGAATTTAATTTTGAGGAGGTTAGGTGAAGGAAAATGTAGGAAATGTCTTTAGGATTTCAATGCAGGATCTTCTTACCTCAACAACTAGATCATATTTGATTTGTTTCACCATTTCCTCTTCCTCCAAGGCACCAACCAAGAATTGATGTAGTAAAGATAGATTTGGAGTATATTTTATTAGAAGCACTAATAGCGGTGGTTGAACTTCAACCTAGTTTTCTTGTTTTTCTCTATTTTCTTCTTTCGGTCGAATCTATAAATACGGGGGGTAATTCATTGTAAAGGGTTGGACATTCTTTGTTTTGTAGGCTCCTTCTCCTCTTAGCAAAGGGATTTGTGGGGTTCGGGCCCTCTATTAAAATTGTAATACATTTCGCCTCTTGGCTACTTTGTAATGGACTGTATCAATCTACATAGCAATAAAACACATTTGTGATCAATTTTAGATCCTTTCTTGTCTCTTCTACTTTCATCTGGTCTTCCATTACATATCTAGCTATCAGTTCTTTTTAATTTTATGTATTTTGTTGGTTTGTGTCTATTATCAAAATAAGTTTTCATCATTCCTTTGGTACATCACACAGTAGTTTAGTCATTTCTTATTTCTTATACTCCTTTTACCCATGTCTCCTTGGTAAGTTTTAGATTAAGTATAGAGATAAACCCTCTGCAAGCTCCCACACATGCACCTAAACAGAGGAATAAGGAACCAACATTTAATCTAGAGAGATTTTCTATTTTTAAGGTCACATGCCTTGGGAAAGTTCAATGTTATGCAATCACATGAAATGACTCTTGCTTAGACAAGCATACTGTAGAACTCATTGAGGGTGCTTTGATTTCACACTAACAGTTTTGGCACGTCAGTGTGACTAAGAAGTCTCCATCTTATTACAGTAGGAATTGATGTACACTTGCTGTGATTTTGGATTTTAAGAAGCCTTAAAATTGTACATCTGGCGACTCCAAAAGAAACAAATCTACTGGTTTCAACGCCCCAAGCAAGTTCATGAGAAGATAAAAAAACGGGTATAGAACCGAGAAGAGGGACTGTTTGTCTATTTATACTTATCCCCGAGATATAGTGAGAAGAGGAAGAAGAGCACAAAGGTCTTGATCCCCACCAAGAAGATCTTTATTAACACCTCCTCTCGGAAGACCATTCATTCAATCAAGAAGGGTGCTCAGGCCAATTAGAATGGCTCAGCCAAATCCTTATGTCAACTTTACTGGTAGTAGTCCACTCGCCTTGAATGCACAAAACCCAGTTCAATTGCAGCATTAAAGAGTATCCCATATTTCACTGGGAAAACCAAACTTCTCCTGGTGATCATGTCCAAGATATTGCAAATGTCTGTACAATCCACGAGATTCATGAGATGGACATTGTAGTCAAGCTTCTTGCCTCTTCACTCAAAGGAAAGCTTCACAATGGTTTAGGAGTCTTGAGGCAGGCTCTATCCAGAATTGGAATCAGCTATGCACAACTCTTCACAACTAGTTTGGAGAGAAAGGTGATAACTTATCTTTATTGGAACAACCAACAACAATTAAGAGAGCCCCAAACGAGTAGCTAAAAACTTCAACTTTAGATTCCAGGTGGACTGGGGGACGAGAATTCCAAAAGCAAGTAAAAGCCCACTAATGAAGGTGCCTTCTTATACTTTCTTAGGGCTTTAAATTATGATATTTCTCTGATGATTCACTCAATGGGAGGCACTACATTACCTACAGCCTATAACCTTTCCATATGGGATGAGAACCATTTGATTCAAGATGGAAAAATCACTCCTAGGCCATCCATGCCTCTATACCCTGAGTTAGGAAACCCAGATGCTATCCAAACGCCTACATTAGCTCCTATACCCACCCCCAGAGTGAAAGCTCAGCTGAAGCTTCCACTTCATCATCTAACACCTCTAAGGATCTCCAGGAATTCATGAAACAACTTCAAAACTTGGGAATGAGCTAGTGACCATCAAAAGACAATACGCTCGAGTTCTAGGTCGTATCAGCCTCAAGCTCAGCCCCAGGCTCAATATCAAGCCAAACCCTAGTATCAGCAGAATAGGCCACTACCTCAGACTACAAATCAGAGCCAAAACCAAGGACAGCCCCAAGCTACTAGACCTTTCAGGTCTTATGATCCAAACACAGCTTCAACATCAAGGGCATTGGTTCCTGCATAGAACAATATGGCACAGGAATATGATTGGTGTTTTCCATGCAATCAACCACATAACCAATCAATGTGTTTTAATGGTGCTCTAAATCAAGCTTTGATGGTGCAAACCAATATGGTGCCACAAGAACTTATCCAAGAGGGAGATCATTAGCAAGGAGCTCAACAAAATAGAACTCCAGGATAGACTATGCTAGTAAACTAGCAGGTTGAAGACTTTTTTGGGATGAATCAATTCCATTCTCAAAGTGTGGCTGTCAATACACGTTCAAAAGATAAGTATTGGAGAGGGCCAACCATTGAACTTAGGTGACCCTCAACCTTCCATCACTCCACAAGGTCTTAGTATTCCAAGTGCAACTTCTAACATGCAGAGCCAATCCAAGCCACCTTCAAAATCCAGTTCAGGTGCTGGTTGTAGCAACCCATGTGCAAGAAATAAATGTGTCTAGGAAAAGGTAGCAAAAGGATAGCTCATTCAATTTTATTGAGAAAATGAAGAAGATGAGTGTGAAAATTTCACTATGGGAGTCACTGGCCATTCCAGGGTAGAGGGACCTATTGCAGACTGCCATGTAGAATTGGTCAAGTTCAAATCAACCCCTAACCAACAAGAGAGAGTGCTTGTCAATGCAGTTCAACCAAGGAGAAACCATGGAGAACAACAAGGTAAGAACCTGAGACCTCCTCCCTTCTATGTCTCATTGATTATTGGGAACAAATTAGTGCACAATTGTATGATTGATTCTGGGGCTAGTAGTTCTATGATGCCCAGATAAATAGCTGATTAATTGGGTCTCCAATATGAATTCATCTCTAGAGGATTTGTCCAATTAGATGGGACAAAAGTGACCACTGTGGGAATCATCAAGGATTTGAGTCTCACTCTACATGTTTTCCCTAATGTGACTGTTTTGCAAAACGTGTGAATCATAGATTTGCCATCACATTTTTCTTTGTGTCTATCTAGGGACTTCAATGCCAAAATTGGAGGCTACTGTCTGCTGATTGGTCACATATGCTCTTTAGGACAAGGTATGGGGTGAAGGCCTCAATCAGATATAAACATATTGCTAATTATCATATTGAATCCTATGTGCCTAGCCCAATCAATGCCAATCACTCATCTTTTGATCAAGAAGACCTCCTAAGCACTTCTAAAGAAAATACCAAGGTGGGATGTATCCCAAACTTGACTCTCGATGATTGGGCCAACAAAATTCATGCTTTTGAACCCTATAAGGAGATGGAATAATCTAAGCTAGGTGTTTACTACCTACATGAAGAGAATCTTCCTCTTCTGCCTAATTAAGCGAGAATACAAAGATGACAATGAGTTATGGAAATTATTCTTTGATGGCTAAAGGAGTAGACAAAGAGTTGGAGGAGGAGCCATGATTGTGTCCCCCAGAGGTATGAGATATTATTAATCCTTCATATTCCAATTTTCTTGTTCAAATAACACTTTAAATATGAGGCTTAATCCAAGGTCTTAATTGGGCAAGGAAGCTAGGAATCAAGAACTTGCAAGTATTCAGTACAATGAGTTGGTTGCCAATCAAGTCAGAGGACTTAATGCTGTCAAAAATGACCTACTCAAGAACTAAAAGAGTATGGTATGGGATCTTATGGAGGATTTCGAGGCCTTCAGCATTGTTTCCATACCTAGGAAGGAGAATTAAGCTGTTGATAGACTTGCAGTAGTCGAGGCAACATTTGATGTGGTCAACAACATCAAAAGAGGCAAAGAACAACCACATATCCTTGTGGTTATGAGGCCAGCAGTTCCAGATAATAATACATGTTGGCAGGTGTGTGAGAATGATCAGCAGATCATTAACATTTTGTAAGAAGAAGTTGAATTCTCATCTAGAAACTAGAGTAGACTAGAGTAGCGAGTATGGGAATCGAGATAGTACAGATTGCATACAAACAATCAATCTTCTAAAGGCTTAGTGACACTGGAATCTGTTTTCAATCCCAATGATCAATTTAGAAAGGAGAAGGCTAACATGCAGATCAAAGGAGAAGATTCAGAGTCAATCCTAGGTGGAGAAGACAAAACACTTCAAATTGCCAAAGTGGCCACCAAACAAGAAAGGTATGATTTCATACAACTTTGCCAAGAATTTCTGTTGTGTTTGCTTGGAGTTATGAAGACCTAAGAGGGTTCAATCAAAAACTAGCACAACACACAATCGAACTAGATCTAGCTACTTAGGCCTTCGGGGAAGAAGCAAAGACCAGTCAACCCACATATTGAGCCTCGATGAATAAGGAGCTGAATAATCTGTAGAGGCAAACATCATATTTCTAATCAAACACTCAAGTTGGGTTACAAAACTTGTCCCGATCGGGAAGAAAATTTGAGAAATTAGGTTATGTGTTGACTTTAGAGATTTGAATAGATCCTCCCTCAAATATCACTACCCACTCCCTTGATGGAGTAGATCTTGCAGGTAGTGTCACAGGTCAAAAGGTTCTCCCTCTAGATGGATACTCAGGGTACAACCAGATCATGGTGAAAGAAGATGATCAATTCAAAATAGCTTTCACCACCAAATGGGGCACCTATGCCTACAGGAAAATTCCATTTGGATTATCTAACATCGGAGCCACTATTCAAAGGGAAATGGATATGACATTTAAGGGACTGATCAACAAAATAGTGGTTATATATCTGGATGACATTACAATTTTTCCAAGAATGCATAGACCACCTTTTCCATCTAAGGCAGGTGTTCCAAAGATGCAGGAATTTTGGGGTGTCATTGAACCCAAAAAGTGCATATTCTTGGCCCATGAAGGAAAGATTCTAGGCCATATTGTATCAAAGGAAGGATTGTAATTGACCCGAGAAAGTGTTCAAGCAATAAGAACATTACCATTTCCAAGTCACAAGAAGGCTCTACAAAGCTTCTTGGGAAAAATCAATTTTGTTCGCGAGTTTGTTCCAAACTTTGCTTTGCCCTTGTTAAGCCAATAACGTTGATGTTGAAGAATAGCTTAGAATTCAGATGGACAACTAAAGGAAAGCAAGTTTTGAGGCTATCAAAGAATCCATATCACAAGCCCCAACTCTTGTGAATCCATATTTCTTCAAGGAATTTGTCTTTGTATGCCTTTGGTGGCGGTGACACAATTTCTGCAATCTTGGTTCAATAGCGTAGAAAGTACAGAATAGCCAATTCCTTTCTTGACTAGATTCTAGAATATTATGATGTGAGGTACTCCTTCATTGATAATCAGGTCTAGCGGTGATCAGAGGATTGAAGAAGTTTAAGCATTTGGTTTCAAACAACAAAATCCAACTATTGGTCTCCCATGCAGGAGTCAAAGAATTCCTTCTCAATGAAGGACCTGAATGAGAAGTGTGCAAGATGGATCACTCATGTCATGGAATATGACATTGAGATCAAGGTCACCAAGCTTGTCTGTTGGAAGGGGTTGTGTGAACAACTAGCCTTAGGTCAACAAGATGAAACAAACAGTGAAAAGGAGGTTGTTCTTGTTCTATAAGATGATCAAGAAGAAGGGAGAGATGATGTACCTGCTCCTTGTTGGACCCAAGACATGGTGCACTTCCTTTGAACAGGCATGTGTCCTCATGGGATGAGTAAAGAAAAATAATGCATTTCAGGCTACAGGCCATCCCATATGTTCTTATTGATGGTGTCTTGTTCAAAAGAGACATCAATGGCATTCTTGAGATGCATTAGGACAGATCAGGTGGAGAAGGTGCTACAAGAATTCCATGTTAAAGTAGCTGGAGGTCATTTTTCTCCAAGAGTGACAACACTCAAAATCATGAAAGTAAGATATTATTGGCCCAGAGTGTTTAGTGACTATTACACATGGATCAAAAGGTGCAAGAATTGTGAATTCTTCAAAGGCAAGGAAAAGGCTAAGCAACAATTCCATTGCACCCAATCTCAATTGACCAACCTTTCATACAATGGGAATCGGAATTCATTGGAGTCATCAATCCAAACTCAAGCCAAGGTCACAAATGGATCCCGACAATGATAGATTATTTCACCAATAGGACCGAGAGCGGTGGCACTCAAGGAAGCTAATAAGTCTAGTATACTAGATTTCTATGAAGGGCTAGTTACCAGATTTTGGAGTGCCAACCACCATCTTATCGAGAAAATGCATTAGCATTCATAGGTTCTAATATCATAGGATGGGTTGTTAAGAATGGGACTTATTTTAGTACTTCATCAAACTATTACCCTCGAGGTAATGGCGAGGCTTAGTTCACAAACAAGAACACTGTAAAGATCATCAAAAACTTTTGATGAGAACCAAAGAACCTGCACAAAATGCTCAAAATGGCCTTATGGGATGATAGAATAACACCCAAGAGATCTACATGCAGCTCTCCATTCAAGCTTGTCTATGGGAAAGAGGCAGTGTTGCCTATATCACTTGAGTTGCCATCATTGGAGCTTGTGAAGCAACTAGAAATGTTTGAATTTGGACCAATGGAGGCCAGGTATGCGGAGTTGATAGAATTAGAAGAAACTAGAGAGAATGATCTCCAAGCAATAAAGAAGAATCAGGCTTCAATCAAGAGATGATTTGACATAAAGGCAAAAGCAAGGACCTTCCGAGAAGTAGACCTAGTTTTGAAATGGGATGCAGATCGAGTGAAACCAAGAAGGCATTCCAAATTTGATGCCATCTGGAGTGGCCCCTATATGATCACAAGATGAAAAAGTAGTAATGATTTCAAACTGTCTACATTGGAGGGTGAAGATTTGTAGATCCCAGTAAATGAGATCTATCTTAAGCACTACTACTAAAAGGAGAGTCTCACCCTATATATATTAGTTAGTTTCTCTTTCCTCTAAGTGTTTATGCACATTGTCTTGCTGTAGTGTAGATTGATTTTATCCTAAGTGCTTTTCACGCTCTACATGTTCCATTTGGAGCATGTATGATTTCAAATTTTGTATATAGTGTGGTGTTTTTTTGTGGCTCTTGTGTAGTCCATTCGGAGAAACAGATGAAGCCCTGGGTTAAAACAATTTTCTACTCTCAGAAACCTTCATTTCAATATTTCTTATGAAAATTGAGAGTGCAAGAGGCCGGGCTCATAGATGAAAGGTATAATTAGTATCAAACCTTCTTTCTTGACTCCATGCCTGTTGTCGTGAAAATGTGTAACAGGGAAATTGACAATTTCCGAGCATGACAACTATACCCAGATGTCGAAATTTTCATGTTTTATCATTCCCAGGAACCCCAAGCCAAATCCGTTAGTCTGTTCACCCTCTATTTGATGTCAAATTGGTCCCCTAGGTGATTTAGGAAATTCTATTCATTCCCCCTAGGTGATTTTAGGGAGTTTTGAAAAGATGTTATCTTCTGGCAGTATTGGGAAGGGCTATTGTTGGCCTTCCTAGGACTGAATTCAACCCCCTGGAGTGGAACATAAGGGCCAAATTAAACATGGAAATGAATTGAAGACATTAGAACATCATGGAAATTATTTTGGAAGGCTTTGGGAAGTTTTGAAATACTTGGAGCATTCTGAGTGAAAACAAGGTTCTCAAGCCTAGGCGGTACACAGGCCTTAAAACAATTCTTTGGGATTCAGAAGAAGATTTCAGTAGGTCCATATGGATTTGTAAGTAAAAAAAAACATATTAAGAAAGATAATTCCAAGACCTACATGATGGTGAAATAATATTTTCACAACACCTTGGCGCATATGATTGGAAGGCGGTTTTTCTCAAGCACAAGTGGAGTCCCAGATCAAAAATCTGATTTTTCAAGGATCATATGGTCGAATTAAGACATGAGACCCACATAATTGGATTAAAAATGCCATTTCAATTCAGGATCATATAAAATTTCACCAATAAATTCCACCGGGAGCTCAAGTTATCTTCATTCCAAGTTACCCTCTCAAAGGCAGTTCAGGACTTAGTCATTTTTTCGAGAGGACACATGTCAGCACCAGGAGCCTGGCGGGATTTCATGCCCCGATGTCCCTGAGGTCAGGTACATAAGCCCTTGGAAAATTTTCCCAGCCCTCATGTGACCTCTTGGGACCCTCATATGACCTCCAAACTTGATAGTTTAGCCCCAGTGCATTCTTGGAGCATTCATCCCTGTCATTGGATTGGGTGCCACGTGTCACCTCCAGGACCACCGTGGAATTTTATGTCCCTTATGTACCTGATGTGGGGGACATCAGACCTTGAAAAAAATTCCCAGCCCCTATGGGGAGTCATTTAGGCACCCACATGACCGTCGTTCGGCCCTCGGTGCGGTTTTGGAGCATCCATTCCCTGTCATTGGATCGAGCACCACATGTCACCTCCAGGACCACCGTGGAAAATGATATCCCTTATGTACCTGAGGTGGGGACATCAGACCTTGAAAAATTCACCCATCCCCCATAGGGAGTCTTCTGGACACCCATGTGACCTCCTTTCAGCTCCTAGTGCTTTAAAGCAGCTTTTTCCTCCTTCATTCCCTACCGTTGGATCAAACGCCACATGTCATGCTCTTGACCACCATGGAATTTGATGTCCCTCACATCCCTAAGGTCAGGGACATCAAGCATGGAAAAATGTGCCCAATCCTAATTGTGCATATCTTTTTTAAAAATTCCAAGTGCCGCTTTTCCCGCTTCTAACTTCTAACAGTTATATGTGCACTCCATTCTTCCTCTACAACATTCTACCATCACTCTGCCATTGCAAATGCTCAAACTAGATCAACAAAGGAACTGAAATACCTTTCCCATGGTGATGCATAGGTCTCAGAAGGAATCCTCATCAAGCTAAGGAGAAACGAAGAACAACAAAGAAGAGAACAACAAAATCCCCATAGCTAAAAAATGGAAATCTAAACAAAGCTTGCAAACTAGTGCATGAATCAATGAACCATTTATTTCTATTCATTCCTCTATCCAAGACCATAAAAATACACCTTCAAACTCCCCCCATGTGTGACAGAGCATCCACAATGAAGAAATCTCCTTTTCAGCTCAACGAAGAAAGAAGTGGGATTTCCCGTCAAACCAGCTTCCGGATTGAAGTAAGATCACACGTGAAACACTAGAAGAAAAAACCCACATCAAAAATATGATTTTATTTACAAACAGAGGAGAAAACTAGACCTATAATTTTGAGGTCCATTAATGGCTGCCATACCTAGAAGCACTGCCAGGTCTGAAAATTAAAAGTTTAAAATCTCCTAGATTTTTAAGCAGGCGGGCCCGAAATTTCAGAGGGGTGATATTGGGTGAAAACCCATATCAAAAAATTTCATTCCACATCAATCTGACCCCCAGAGGCCAACTTTCTAAAAATAGTAGGTCTACTACATAGGAACTGCTATTTCGGGAAAGTCATCAATAGAAGAGCCTGCGAAGGAGATGAAGACATTGGAGGTGCACTACAACTGAGAATTCACTAGAATGGACATTTTTGGAACTTACTAAAAATAGTAAGTGGGCCCTCGAGAACTTGCTAAAAATAGAAAGTTGATCTAGAAGGAATGAGGAACACAAAGAGAAAGAGGAAAACTGAGCCACAACATCTAGTTGAAGATCGGGGACTTGATTTCTCATACTTACTAAAAATAGCAAGTTGATTTTTATAAGGGAGATATGAAGCCAAAGTGGATGGGTTAGAAGCCTTCTCAGGATCATGAAGTGGAGAATAGTTAAAGAATGGAGCCAAGTCTATTGCAGTAACTCATCCTTCAAAGATAGCTCTTCTTCTTCTCTCTCTCTCTCTTTCTCTCTCCTCTTCCCCCAAATTTCTGTCTCTTTCAAATGTTCTAATTCTTCATTGGGGTTTGCACTTTTTGATATGCCTTTAAGTCACTTAAAAGTTACTTTAGAAACATAATGTAAATTAAGTCGCCTTGCTATTATAAAAGGGACTTAAATATTTAAAGTGGAATATGAACAGTCTTAAGTCATATTAAGGCATAGGGAGGGTCATGAGGAAGATGATAAGTCACCTCTCATTCTATAAATTGTAACTTCATTCCTATTGCAAAGGTTTGGTGATTGATCTTGTAAACTCAAGAGTATATTGCACCTTGAGAGAACAAAGGAGATAGCCATTTTATTCTATTCCCCCTCTTCTCAATTTCTTCTAGTTCTTCACCATGTACAACTTTTGTCTAAGAAATCAATACAAGAAGAAAGACTTTCAGCTTTCTTTGACTAAGGGGTTTCAGGATACTTTGCGTTCATCAAATTCTATTTGGTCTTGTTGCTATTTGTAGGGTTTTTTCTTCTCATGAATGCATGTGTTGAAGTTTCTAACTAGTGCGTGAAGGAATATGATTTTCTACCTACAACATTAGTTCTCTTGCCTCTTTTCTCACACTCCTTTCCGCTCTACGATGAATACTTCCGTAGCAAGATATTGCTAGTTTTGCCATAGGGTTAGTGGAGTTCCCCTGTTGGATCCTCGGTCGAAAGGCCACCACGAAATCAACCTTTTCACAAGCATGCACATATGGAAGTTGCATCGGTTAATCGAGAGGACTTAGATTCCCAGTATTGGCAAAAAAATCCACAAGTTTTCCCACATGACAAATTTTCGACCAACAATGCCCAATGGATACGATAAGGCAATTGTTCTTTTAATCTAGCAAGCAAATACCCCCGTGAGTCATCAAATTGTTATCCATATTCCGCCTCGTGCTAAATATTGGATTGACTACGACCACTGTATAGAGAGGAACCTAAGATAATTTGTTCGAGATCTTGCAAATTGGTCACGAAGGACTCAACCATGGAGTGGCGGAGGCCAAGAGAGATCAAAGGACCTGTACAAAAGAAACAACTCTGTCGGGCCATTTCCACGTCTTAGATCCGTTCTCCAAGTTACACGTAGACTCAACTATGTTAGTAGGGTCAAAAAGAAGGGGTGATGCCACGGAGGGACTGGAAAGGAGAAAGGGAAGAAATGGAAAAGATCCAAAGTCCTCGGGCTCGAAACGGTTCAGGAAAAGGTCCAAAAATGACTAAGTATGGAGGAGGCAGCGGAAGAGACCACGTGTCCTAATGGTGCTTCTCCAAAGGTGAATCCAAAAAGGGGAACCCAAACTTGCGCCATGATTCCATGCGTCTAGAGCCCTGAATAAGTTTTGGGGCATTGAAAAGTATTCAACTAAAAGGGAGGTGTCAGTGTCGACTTGGCACAAAACCAAAAAGGAATCCTAGGGTGGAGACTCAAACTTGCGCCAACCCTCCACGTAGCAAATGGTCAAACAGAGTCAAAAGGTGGGCTTCAAAATTGGCTAAGTATAAAATTGTAAGCGGAGAATGCCAAGTGTTAGTGTGACACATCTCCAAGATTTGGTCCCAAGGTAGAGACCCAAATGAGCGCAAGCTCACCACATAGCCCATAGCCTAAAAAGTAAGAGGGACCATTGAAAATTCCACATATCAGTGGAGGCTGAAAAGTGTCAACCCAACGCTCCTCCAAAGGCAAACTTTGGGTCGGGTTTTCAAGCAAGCGCGGTGCCTCCACATGTTATTCCAACAGGGTAGATTCAGTTGAATAGTCAATGCATGGGTCAAGCTGGCGGAGGTTTCCAAGTGTCTTAATGCCACTGATTAAAGGATTAGATAAAGAGAAGGTTTCCAAATGAGCACCAGGGCTTACGTATCCCGGGAAAGTGGGCCATCGGGAGAAAAGTTTATTTTTCACCCCTTGCTATCTTAAAAGGATAAAAGTTATGAAATAGCCCGTAACTCCACCCAAAGGAAAAAGTCAACATTAGAACCTAAGTCAAAGCCAAAGTGGGGATTCAGAGGAAAAGGTGAAAATTTTCCTTTTGTCCAAAAGGCACAAAGATGAAAATGGGAGCACATTTCCTCGCCAACCAAAAGGAGCCACATGTTCAGGTGGAGCTTCGGGACTACGAAAGTTCTTTGAGTTTTGCATTTTTGCGCAAAAGGGAAAAAAGGTAAATTTTGGACCCGTAATCCTGATTTTTCTCTAATAAGGTTGCCACGTGTCCAATATAAAAAGGGGAACTCATTTTTTAAATTATTTTCCCGCCCATCTATATAGACCCGATATAAACTTCAAAGTGGCATATCTTTCAACTTAAGGCTCGAAATATTGCGAATTTGACACCATTGGAAAGATCTGGGCCTTGCCCACACTATGGAGGTCTAAGACTTTAATTTTGAGGAGGTTAGGTGAAGGAAAATGGAGGAAATGTCTTGGGATTTCAATGCAGGATCTTCTTACCTCAACAACCAAATTAGATTTGATCTGTTTCGCCATTTCCTCTTCCCCTAAGGCACCGAACCAAGAATTGATGCATCAAAGACAGATTTGGGGCATATTTTATTAGAAGCATTAACAACAGTGGTTAAACTTCAATCTATTTTTCCCGCTTCTCTCTCTTTTCTTCTTTCAGTTCAAATCTATAAATATGGGGCGGGATTCATTGTAAAGGGTTGGGACATTCTTTGTTTTACAGGCTCCCTTCTCCTCTTAGCAAAGGGATTTTTGGGGTTCATGCCTTCTATTAAAATTTCAATACGTTTCTTCCTCTTGGCTACTTTGTAATGGATGTATCAATTTACTGAGCAATAAAACACGTCTATGATATATTTTAGATCCTTTCTTATCTCTTTTACTTTCATTTGGTCTTCCATTACATATCTAGCTATCTTTTCTTTTTTATTGTATGCATTTTTCTAGTTTGTGTTTATTGGAAAAATAAGTGTTCATCATTCCTTTGGTCACTGGTAGTTTAGTCATTTCTTATTTCTTATACTCCTTTTACCCATGTCTCCTTGGTAAGTTTTAGACTAAGTATAGAGAAAAACCCTCTAAGCTCCCACGCATGCACTTAAATAGAGGAATAAGGAACCAACCTTTAATTTGGAGATATTTTCCATTTTACGAGGTCCCATGCCTTGGGAAAGTTGATGTTATGCAATAACAGTAAATGAATCTACCTTAAAAAATTAGACTGTAGAACTCATTTGGGGGTGCTATGATTTCACACTAAGAGGTACACTAGGGGTGTAAAAACGTTCCAAGGGTTTGATCATTATGAAAGGGGGCACGGCGATGTACATTTTGAAATTGAAAATACATACATAGTGAGCAATTGATGACTCTTAAATGATGAAACTTGAACTCCTTATGTGGTGGCGCATTATAGTTTCCCAAATGTATCTTTATAAAATAGAAAAAGGGAAATTAAGGCCTCCCAAGTGTGCATAGGGTCTTTCCATCATGAGGAAGGGGCCAAGTCATGTTGTGAGTGGAAGACACATTTCTAACCCCTTAAGTGGAAACTTAAGTGACACAACCTCAAGTTATGAATATATCACCATGGTGGCACATTATTGTGTCCCCCATGTCCCTTTTAACTTTTTTAAAAGGTAAAAAGGGACATCAGGGGTCTCCAAGTGTACATTTTCCACTTTTGGAAGATGGGTGTCACCATTACAACTTTGCTAAAAATAACATATCGGTGTGTATTATTTCTCAGAGATATTACCTTAGTGATTCATAGAAAAACCTTATATCATTTTTAGTGGAAAAGACCTAAGGAATCCATTTACACCATTATAAGACCTTAGTTCTACTTCCTTTTATAAATCCAATCCCCTTTTCTATTTTGTTTAAGAACGGCTCCCGGAAGGTCAAATTACCACTAGAGAAATATCTATATTTTTTCCAAATAAATATATGGGATATGTGGAGGGTCCCATTTTATATGATTTGGCATTTGAATTATCTCCCAAATCTCCTTGGAACTCCTAGAATCTTCAGCTAATTCTTCATAAGGATTGAAGGTCTTTCGCAAAGCATCGACAAACCAATATCTACAGATATGTTCCTTAGATTGCCTTGAAACCTTTTGCACCATGAATTAGGAATTCTTAGATTTCTAATGAATATATGATTTCTTTCCAAATCCTTCCGAGGCTCCTAATATGTCTGGAACAAGACAACTAGATTTTTCATTGCTTTCATTTCCTTATACCATACTACACCTAGCATGGATCCACATCTATGACCCACATCTATGGCAAGGGATTCATTCACAACTAGGAAAAATGAAAATAATTTGAGACTTGGGGGGAAGACGTAGGGCACTACAAAACAACAACAGAATAGTCTAAAGAACAAGATGCAAATGAAAGAAAAGCAACACATATTTTAGTAGTCATATTCTTGCAGAAAATGATACAAAACATGTGAACAATTAGGGCATGAAAAATACCTACCTCTCTTCTTCACCAATTGATCATGTATCTGATACAACATCCGTGGAACTCCTCCACTTTGAATAGGGCATGTACAATTGAGACATCCAAGGAATTTTTATAGCACAACTCCATGTGTAATGTCGGCAGACTCGTTTAAGTAGCATGGCACGGGGGTCTTGCCCAAACGACGCTCTCAAAGTAGACACGGGAACAAAACATGGGTTAAAACATAGGCCACACAAATTATTAATTCACGTTTATTTCTATAGTGATTCCATTCAATGACAAATCCGCCGAAGTCAGTAGGACAAGAGGCAATCAGGCCGAGACAGAGAAACCAAGCACAATAAAGGAACATCAATGACTAGGAGGGGTTCCATGGTCTTCCATCCCTTGAAAACCACTCATGGCCATCGATGAACTACAGTACATGTTGGGTCGACAACAAAGAACGCCTATCGGCATGAATTAATAATTTAATTTATTTTTTGTTTTGTTACTACCCATTTTTAACTAATATAATTTAATTGAAATGTTCTTATAGCCTCCTTTAGAGTTGAGAACTCATATTTATAGATGGTTCCAGACTCACGACTCTTCCAAGGTCAATAGGATGTCTAAAGGATTTGAAAAATATAATATGTAGAAATTGTTTTAGCTTATAAGTTTAATATGGCTGCCAACAAAATTCGGCAAAAATTGTGCATGTGCAACTACATGTTACAAACCTAGATTTGAAGTTCAAAGGTAGAATTGGACTTCAATTTTGTTGCTTTCTGTATGCAATAGATTTGGTGGTGTGTTGCATGTGTGTTAGGGACACATATTTCGGGTATCAAAGGATAGTGGAAAATGTATCTCATATTTAGATTGATAAAAATCCATGCAAAAATTAAGATTGATAAGCATTCATGTAAATAATAATGAAAAAGATGTGATTTAGCTGCAGTCATCAAATACCTTCCCATTGTTTTTAATGAGAGATCTAACATTTGTATATGTTTCTCTTCAAGCAGTCTTTGTTTTACATACCTAGTTGTTTTTATCAAAGAGTAGCTCTCAAATAAGAATGGTGGATATACTATTAAATAGGTGATATAATTAACTCACTATAATGTCGTGAAAGTCAAACCTAGTTTTTCACACTCGAATATCGATAACTAGTTTGGGAAAAGTAAATCCTTGGGAATTTAATATGGTAAACACCCAAGGCATTTTTAATGGAATATGTTAAATAATTATTACATGCAATATGAAAACCAAACTTGTGTTGCCTTGGTCCCAAGGTGCAACATTATAGTTTTTAAAATCTATTATTACACACATAGGTAATTTGGGTGGTTTTGAGTCACAAATTTAGGCAGGTGTTTTATATAGTACTAAGAGCACAAATGTACAAATTACATGCTAACATCACACGTTGACCAATATATATGAATTTATTGTTCAACTCGTCATCATTAACATCTTTTCGTCCCGAGAACCTTGTATATTGGACAATGCTTCTTGCTATGGGCTTGGATGGAGATTTAATCATCTAAATTTTTATGTATTTTAACGAATTTGTGTGTTGCATACAAGTGAATTTATAATTCAAATGTTTATCATTGAACCTAGATCAAACATGTGCATGTCTTCTTTAGGTGAGTTTCCCAGCAATGAAAGTTAGGGTTTGTATTTCTAATTTTTGTCAACATTATTTTGAAGATAACTTGTTCAAGAGCATTTCCTTGTTGATGGAATATTGTCTCATAAGTAACAATAGTTTTTAAGGTTTCCTATATTCTTCTCCCAATTGTGTTCCCTAAGAGGCTTCAAAATGTATAAGTATAAGTGGGGGTGAATGTTACAAATTTGGAAATTTCATAAATGCAATTTCATCGTAAAAAATGTGCAAGGTGTAGAAAATACAATTATGATTCAAGCATGCCAACAAAAAGTGGGATGTCTTTAAGAGGTTGTGTTTAAGATATTTCACCAAAAAAATCGTTGATTGTCAAAGGAATTATTTGTTTGCATCTTCTTGAAATGTATGATGGATTTAATCATTAATATATTTAACCATTTTGAACCCTATAAACCCATGTGTAATAGCAATTTTTTTGTTCTTTCTTGTAATAAAACAAAAACAAAAAAAAAAGGAAAATGAAATAGATTAAAAAAAAGAGTTAATGATAAAATAAAATAGAATGGCGGTGGAAGAAATTTAATAAGATTAGGTGTGTTAGAGACATGAGGGGGACGCGTATGTCAGGAGGTGAAACCCTTCTGCTAGCATTGACATCCTAAATGAACTGCAGACATGTCACTTTCTTTGCTTTTAATACAAGCACATTACTTGATGCCCAAGAAAAAAAACCACGCTGAGAACCAAGTAACATTGAAACTTTAGTGGTATTGTATAGTTGCAGTGACAACAGAATACATGATATATGGGTTCCTCATGAGACAACAATGCAACAAATAGGTCTCCAACCTGATCATTTCACATCTTCCTGTGCATTTTCCTAATTATGACCAAAATAAAAGATCTGGCAGCTTCTGATTTCTTACCCCTACATTTTGGAGTTCCATAGTTTGGCTTGGAGACTTAGTAGAATGAATGGGACAAGGTTTGAGGGATCATCTGGTGAAGCTACTTTTTTGTCGATCTAAGTCTAGATTCAGTCTGTTCCCTATATTTCAAACTCATAACCAACTCCTTCAACACCACCTCCTTTTACTGGATCTCTGCTCTTAAAATCGTGCTTAGGGCGACTTCACGCCCTTCTATAAATGGGTAAAAATATGTTTAGGAGAATATTTTCTCCAAAGAAAAAAGAGAGGAGGATCATTTATCTTAATTGAAAGGAGTCCACAGGTGGAGTTAGAGCTTCAGCCGCAGTTGGGGAAGGTGAAGAAGAAGGAAGGGTTTCTTCTTTGGATGCGCTTCGATGCAAGTGGTCATTTAGAAGTGGTGGAATGCGATAAGCACATGATCATGAAGTGCGTTTCCATTCCTGCAAGGGATTTGAGGATCCTCGGCCCCGTATTTTCTGAGTCATCAAATATTTTAGCTAGGGAGAAAGCCATGGTGGTCAATTTGGAATTTATTAAGGCCATTATTCTGCTGAAGAGGTATTCTTGCTTGATCCGTTGAACCAAGGTGTTCTTAAATTTGTGGATCAACTCAGGCAACAACTTCCTTGCAAAATCTCATCAAAACTTCAGGGATTAGATCCCATGGGCCAGCAGGAAAATCCTAATACTTCTTTTGCAAATTCCCTAGACGTTGGCTACCTATCCCAGCAGAGATGGGCTACAACATGAGCTTCTATTTGAGTTTTGTGTGCTGGAAATTGCTCTGGAGGTGGTTTGTACATATATGGATTCAAATGTTACAGATCTCGAGCGAGAGGCTTACCCTGTATTGGATGAGCTGGCCAGAAATGTTAGTACCAAGAACCTTGGACATTTGCATAGCCTGAAAAGCAATCTTACTCGTCTCCTTGCATGGGTGCAGAAGGTACAAAATGGGTTCGTTGGGAAAGCTTGAGGATTTTGAGCAAAGGAAAAATGGTAATATTACGAATGCTCATGATCTGTTCAACAAAATGCTTAAGGGAGATGCTGAACCGAATCCCGCGGTTTTGACTGGCTTCGTTCCCAGGCATGGTTCATCTCCCCTTATCTTTCATAACTCTTGTGCTTTAGTTTTCATTTGCAACTTAATAGAATTTTAAAATATTAGGGTTATAATACATTTAATTATTTTATATTAACTCATTACAAAACAATGAAATGTCGTGTCGTAACTCACGAAATAAAAATAACTCTTTTGCATTAAACCATGAACTTCCACCCTCATTTTGAGGTGATTTAGAAAACTTCCTACCCAACTAGATCGCTACAATATTTTTTTATCGACAAGACAAAATTGACTTCCTAGTAAAAATGTTGACCATCTCCTGTTTAAATAGATAATTTTGCATTTTTCGGAGACTCGTTAAGTACCCTTCATAACTCTAAAAATGGGATGTTAAGCTTCATTTATGTACCTAGTTATGTGAGGAGTCACCTTAACCTTTGGTTTGACCCCGAAGGAACATTTGTGATATTTTTGATGCCATATTGGGAGCAATGTTACACCGTTTTGTAGTCGTAAGAAGCTACTAAAACTATAAAGTTGGCTTATGTTTTGAACCGCCATTTGAAACCTAGATAGAGAAATTATTATCCATTTTTGCAAACCTCTAGTGTTCTTACTAGACAATTACATGGAACATTCAATTTAGGGAAAAACATTTTTCTGGATAGTTTGGAAAAGCCATTTTGTAGGCCTTCGGTCGCAGTTTGACAAGGTCAAACTGGACCAATTTCGACTTGTCACTCCAGAAAACTTGTCGCCGTTTGAAAATGGTTTTCTAGTTCTCAATCCCATCAAATCTGATGAATTATCCTTATATAGGGGAACTCGTAGGAAGTTTCTCGTTGCGTGTTCATCCATCGAACGTCAATTTTGGATGTGGTTTTCAGATCCCTTAAGCTAACTTTTATTCATTTACATCTCGGTCAATTATGACCCATGGCCTCGGAAATCTATCTGCCAAACGTAAACCATTCGCCAGCTTCCACATTCCATCATCTGCTATGAACTCTTGGTATATAACTGGACACATAGAAATTTAATCGTGGTGTGTTTTCTCATTAGAACACAATATTTGAAATTGCTTTCTTAGCCTCCGAGCCCAATTTGAACATTTTTGTAGCTAGCAAGAAAATGTAAAAATAGAAAGTTGTGGGACTCTCATGGGGTTACCGGACCACCGTGGAAACTTTTGACACACTGTAAATAACTTTTTATAAAAACTATAGTGTAACTTGTGTGAAATAGAAATTTTGACAAAATGGTGTTTTCTCTCTCTTCCCTTCTCTTTCTCTCTCTAGTTTACGAAATGAAGTGAAATGAAATGTAATGAATACGTGTCTCTAAACCTTTTTCTTTCGATTTCAAATTTTAATTATTATTATATGTAAATGGGAACTGAAATTTTTAATTATGTTAGATTAGGTGGATGCCATGCCGTGATTTATCACTGATTTCATGCTCACTTGGTTTTGCGAGGATGCAAGAATGATGGCGAAAAAGGCGATGAGAAATTCATTATTTATCATTGCAATTTATATAGTTCATTATAAAATGAATATATGTATAATGTAGTATCATTTTACAAAAATTTATATTCAAATTTTTTTAATATGTGTGAGATGCTAATTTTTAGGGACATCTAGGAAACGTGTATTTAATCATAGGTTCAATTTGATTCATAGTACACATGGTAAAAATTATATATATATATATATATATATATATATATATATATATATATATAAAGGTAAATGAATTTGAAGTAATATTTTGTAATGTATAATTAGTGTTCAATAAATGATTAATGAATCATCTTGTGCATTCTTACTTTGTAAATGTAATAAAGAGATTTAATTGAAACACTCTACCCTTGTATAATATCGAGAGCATAACTTGTCTTCATGTGAGATACTTTTACCTTAGAAGACATTGAAAACCGTAGAATGAACTTAAACTCTACACTCGATGGAACCTCCTAGTTTGGGTAAACAAGAGCCCAAGAATGGGTTTATCGTCTTAGTCGGTATGTCTAGTGACATTGCCATAAACCTAATAGATAGGAGTGACACAGTCAAACTTGATTTGGAGTAAGTAGAGCTAACTCTTCCTTTGTATCCTAGTGGACTACCTTGTCTTCCGAAGATAGATTTAAAATTAAATTTCTTCATCGAATGAAATCCTGTTGGATTCAGATGACATAAATGGAGATCGTGTTATAGTTTTTCTTTGTATTGCATTCTTGTTAGTGAACTCTTTAGTCCCTCGCAGCTAAATGTCTTATCTTTGGCTTGTGAAAATTTAGTGCCTTGATCTCTCATGAAGGGTTTATAGAGTAAACATGATTTAACCTTAATCTAATCTATAATAGGGATTAAAGCCCTAAGTGAAAATTGGGATTTAAACTAAACCTTAGTTGATTAGGAGATTAACATGTCGGTAGAAAATTATAAGTAACTCTTTGCAAACAAAATTGATTTGAAAGATGTTGACTTAAGAGAACCCAAGAAACCAGAATTGTCTCATAATACCTTGTTATGTGCTTTTATGGCATTAAGAAATAAATAATATTTCACATGTGGAATCATGAAATGCAGAAACATGGGACCTTACCTTGAACAAAAAAAAACACTTGTGGTTCGTGTGTACTTATAATGCTTCTAACCATGTACTTCCTTGAGATGTCGAGATAAGTACTTTCGTAAATATTTTGTTATAATGCGATGGTAATAATGAGACCTTAATGCGATGAAAAAGTAAAGCATAAAAGAGTGAAAATGAGATTTGAGGTTAAGAATAATGCCACTCTTGGAGTCCTTATCACTTAATTAAACATTTTCATGAGTTACAAATAATATGAATTGCCTTGGTGTGATCAACTTCGAAAAATATATATATATATATATATATATATATATATATATATGTATGTATGTATGTATGTATACACACACACACACACACACACACACACACACATCAAAGTGGAATTCCACAAGTCATTGAATTAGAATAACTATGGTAGGGAAATAAATATACCATGATCGAAGAATTATTTTGGGAAAAGGCCATCTTGTATCTAAATCTCCCTTAAATCCTAATACTGCGTTCTGAACATCAAGTCACATTCACTTGAGTTGTAAGGGTAAAAATGTAGACATCGAATAAATGTTGGAGAAGAATATTCTTAACATAATAATAATAAGATAATTAAGTAATTGTTATGTAATTTGAATTATGCCAAATAAGTATGAAAGTAATTGAAATTTCTATAAAGGATAAAAAGCCATCTTAAAATGGTCGAATTAAATTTAAATGGGGAATGAACTTAAGAATCTGTAGTGGGAAAAAGGAGGAAATTTTCCTTGCTCAATAATGTTCTTGGAATGTTAATCGTAACTAAGATGTAATTAATGAAATGATGTGTTGTGGGTTTGCCAATCCTTGAGTCCTTTTCTTGTGGTTGGGTCATTGCTAGTTTTCATTCATTGGGGAAAGTGTGGTATTGACATGTCTATGGTGTTTTCATTTGTCTATGTGAGTCGATGATTTGTAAGTTTCGTATGCGTCTTTGAGTATTCTTTACTTGGAGCCCTTTGTGGCATTGTGTAGTGAGCAATGTAAGTCAAAAAAAATTTATCCTGGTATTTTTTACTATTCTTTTGTGTGAGTAAGAAGTGGCGTTACATTTGGTATCAGAGTGAAGGTTCATGCTCTCGAACCTCTGGGGAAGATTGGATTTGTGATCGTATTGCATGGTGGTAGAGATTGGAAGAGTAATTTGATATAACCATGATGTGAATTATGTCGTAATTGTGATATTTTGAATGCACATATTGTGTATGACACTTAGTGCTTTTTTTTTATCGTGTTGATGTGCTTGTGATGAGAGTATTATCTCTCCTTTTCATGGATTTGATGAAGAGTTCACATGTGATGTACCACCTTATTGTGTGTGAAAAATCATGTTATTACGGAGTATTGGTGCATTTTGGGCATTATATGATACGAAGGTGTATTAAGGTATTGCATGAAAAAAATTTGTAAAGTGAATTGGATTTTATCGTGATGTAGTCACCGTGTTGTGATAAATCGTGTGTGTCACAATGTTGTAATTGGAATTGACTATATGTTGTAAGGTTATTCATTGTGTTCCTCATGCGTATAATTCATGAAAAAAAAATGTCCTTGTTCATGTCGTGATTTAGGGGCATATGGTGGGTGTATGATCCCTAATGTGAAGTTATTGTACTTTAGGTGCAGAATGTGGTAATGTGATGTTTCATAACACATAAAAGTAATTATTTTGTTATACCGTGTATATATACCATACATAAGATGCTATGGTTAATGTGCGTGAATCACCATTGTGTTAGTGATGTAGTTATATGTTATGTTGTGGACCCTACACTAACCAACCCTAAGGGAAATTGGTAAACTGTGTATGTTTGGAGTGAGAAAATATGTACCATTGACCAGTCACTCGAGCCGAGTATGAGATAGGAAGTGGAGCCTTACATAGGCTGAAAACCCACTTTTGTTCATTTGGTATGTGTGACACTTGCTCAATAGGTGTCATGCATATTGTGTTTTGCGGACACCTTAGGCTCAGTAGATGGTGACTTGTACTCTTTTCTCTCTCCGATATGGTTGTCGTATGGATTCAACCTATGTGATTTTGACTATGTTGAGCCTTTTTGAAGTGGTGGCAAGATGATTCAGATAGAGATGATAACAATGTATTATTTGATATGTTATTTTACGAGCTGAGGCTCAATGTTCCGAGTGCCAACAACTCGTTGAGTACCCCTAGTGGCCATATAAGGCCACATAGTTATTGTAATGTGTTATTTCTATACACGTATTTTATTCGTAAGTTGAAAACTTTCCCTTTTCTTGCTAGAACCAACAATTTTATTGATTGACATGTTCTTATATTTTGGGCATTTATTTGGTTGATGCACTAAAGAGGCATATTTTTGCACTGACTATGGCTATTTGGCCATTTGTTTTTCTTAGATTTAAATTTTCTTTTTAAGTTTAAATTTTTATTTAGCCTAACCCAAGGCTTCGGATTTTTCCACTTGGCATTTGATATGGATTTTTATGTTGGTTCTAATGTCATAATGTGTTGGAATAGGGTCATGGGATTCACCATGGAGTGGTGGAACCTATGGACCCACTTTGTTGTATGGGGGTATGCCCCAAGGAGTTATAGATAACTAGTGGGTTGTTGAACCACGAGTTATTATGTCACTTGGGTTAGAGGTATCTGGACTCTATGCGCCTAGGGCCATAAGGTGACCGGCCTCTTTTGGGGAGCGAAAAGGAAAATTATCTTTATTTTATTACTTGAGGGAGGCATAAGAGACTTGAGGAGCCATAAGAGACTTGAGGGAGGCATAAGAGATTTTTGTGGGTGTGATTGATGCTTTGGGAAGTATATGGAGTTGCTTTGTGATGCTTTGGGAGGTACATGTAGTTGTTTTATGATGCTTTTGGAGGTATATGGAGATTGTTTTGTGATGCATGGGAGGTATATGTAGTTGTCTTGTTATTATTTGGGAGGTATATGGAGTTGTTTTGTGATGTTTGGGAGGTATATGTATTTGTTTTGTGATTCTTTGGGAGGCATATGTAGATGTTGGTGATGCTTTGGGAGGTATATGGAGTTGTTTTGTGATGTTTTGGGAGGTGTATGGTGTTGGTGTTGTGATTTATGTGTATTCTTGTGAGTCTGGTTGTGTTGGTATGATGTTTTGTCCATCTTGACCCTATATAGCTACAATTATGGTTTTGAGTTGTGTGAAACCTTTATATGTGTACATGTTGGGAATTCCATGTTGAAGTAGTCTACTTATGTTATGGGTACTATTGTGTCGGGAGCACATGTGTGACAAGTACTATGTTGTGAGAGCTATGTATGTTTTGTCCATGGGTTAGTTGAGTTCTTTTGATGTGATACAATCATGGAAGTATGTAGAAATATGTCTTGTGAACCATTAGTGTTTTGTTTGTCCTGATGTGGTATTGTGATGTCAATTACATTTGGGCACCTACGAACATAAGACAACTAAAATCTTAAATAGTGAAATACTAAGAGTTGAGATTAATAAATACTTTAAAGGAAAATACTAAGTAATAAAGTAAAAGAGAACTGCCAATCTTCACAGAACATTAAAATTTAAGATATTTCTAAATTTAGTTTGATCCCTTATGGTCATGTTGTATTGACTAGTTGTGTTGTTAAATGACATGTTTCCTTATTAAATTTCTTTCCTACTTTCCCTTCGATCTTCGATATTTTATTTCATCGAGGACAATGATTTTATAAGGGAAGGGAGATGTAATACCAATTTTTTTTGTTCTTTCTTGCAATAAAACAAAAACAAATAAAAAAAGGAAAATGAAATAGATTAAAAAAAAGAGTTAATGATAAAATTAAATAGAATGGCGGTGGAAGAAATTTAATAAGATTAGGTGTGTTAGAGACGTGAGGGGGACGCGTATGTCAGGAGGTGTAGCCCTTCTGCCAGCATTGGCATCCTCAATGAACTGTAAACATGTCACTTTCTTTGCTTTTAATAGAAGCGCATTACTTAATGCACAAGAAAAAAAAACCACGCCGAGAACCAAGTAACATTGAAACTTTAGTGGTAATGCATAGTTGGAGTGACAACGAGAATACATGATATATGGGTTCCTCATGAGACAACAATGCAACAAACAGGTTTCCAACCTGATCATTTCACATCTTCTTGTGCATTTCCCTACCTATGACCAAAATAAAAGATCGCGACTTCCGATTTCTTACCCCTGCATTTTAGAGTTCCATAGTTTGGCTTGGAGACTTAGTAGAATGAATGGGACAAGGATTGAGGATCATCCGGTGAAGCTACTTTTTTGTCGATCGAAGTCTAGAATCGATCTGTTCCCTGTATTTCAAACTCATAACCAACTCCTTCAACACCACCTCCTTTCGCTGGATCTCTGCTACGAAAACTATGCTTAGGGGTGACTTCCTGCCCCTTCTACAAATGGGGAAAACTATGTTTAGGAGAATATTTTCTAAAGAGAAAAAAGAGAGGAGGATCGTTTGTCTTAATTGAAAGGAGTCCACAGGTGGAGTTAGAGATTCAACCGCAGTTGGGAAAGGCGAAGAAGAAGTAATGGTTTCATCTTTGGATGCGCTTCGATGCGGTGGTCATTTATAAGTGGTGGAATACGATAAGCACATGATCATGAAGTGCATTTCCATTCCCATGAGGATTTGAGGATCCTCGGCTCCGTATTTTCAAAGTCATCAAATATTTTAGCTAGGAGAAAGCCATGGTGGTCAATTTGGAATTTATTAAGGCCATTATTCTTTTGGTGAAGAGGTATTCTTGCTTGATCCGGTTAACCAAGGTGTTCTTAAATTTTTGGATCAACACAGGAAACAACTTCCTTACAAAATCTCATCAAAACTTCAAGGATTAGATCCCATGGGCTAGCAAAAAAATCCTGATACTTCTTCTAAAAATTCCCCACAGACCTAGCTACTGTCCTAGAAACCTGCATGGATGGGCTACAACATGAGCTTTCGTTTGAGTTACGTGTGTTGGAAATTTCTCTAGAGGTGGTTTGTACATATATGGATTCAAATGTTACAGATCTCGAGCGAGAGGCTTACCCTGTATTGGATGAGTTGGCTAGAAATGTTAGTACCAAGAACCTTAGACATGTGCACATCCTGAAAAGTAATCTTACTTGTCTCCTTGTATGGGTACAGAAGGTACAAAATGGGTTCGTTGGGAAAGCTTGAGGATTTTGAGCAAAGGAAAAATGGTAATATTGCAGATGCTCATGATCTATTCAACAAAATGCTTAAGGGAGATGTTGAACCGAATCCCGTGGTTTTGAATGGCTTCGTTCTAGGCATGGTTCATCTCCCTTATCTTTCATAACTCTCATGCTTTATTTTTCATTTGCAACTTAATAGAATTTTAAAATATTAGGGTTATAATACATTTAATTGTTTTATATTAACTCGTTGCAAAACAATGAAATGTCGTGTCGTAACTCACGAAATCAAAATAACTCTTTTGCATTAAACCATGAACTTCCACCCTCATTTTGAGGTGATTTAGAAAACTTCCTACCCAACTAGATCGCTACAGATATTGTTTTATCGACAAGATGAAATTGACTTCCCGGTAAAAATGTTGACCATCTCCTGTTTAAATAGATAATTTTGCATTTTTCGGAGACTCGTTAAGTACCCTTCGTAACTCCGAAAATGGGATGTTAAGTTTCATTCATGTACTTAGTTATGTGAGGAGTCACCTTAAACTTTGGTTTGACCCGAAGGAACATTTGTGATATTTTTTATGCCATAGTGGGAGTAATGTTACACCCTTTTATAGTCGTAAGAAGATACTAAAACTATAAAGTTGGCTTACGTTTTGAACGCCATTTGAAACACGGATAGACAAATTATTATCCATTTTTGCAAACCTCTAGTGTTCTTACTAGACAATTACATGGAACATTCAGTTTAGGGAAAAACACTTTTTGGATAGTTTGGCAAAGCCATTTTGTAGGCCTCTCGTCGCAGTTTGACATGGTCAAACCGGACTAATTTTGACTTGTCGCTCCATAAAATTTGTCGCCATTTGAAAATAATTTTCTAGTTCTCAGTCTCATCGACTTTGATGAATTCTCCTTATATAGGGAACTTGTAGGAAGTTTATCGTTGCGTGTTCATCCATCGAGTGTCAGTTTTAGATGTGGTTTTGTGAGCCCTCGAGCTAACTTTTGTTCATTTGCAACTGGGTCAATTACGACCCGTGGCCCTGGAAAACTAACTACCAAACGTAAACCGTTATCCATTTCCACATTCCATTAGCTGCTATGAACTCTTGGTATATAAGTGGACACGTAGAAATTTAATCGTGGTGTGTTTTCTCATCGGAAGACAACATTTGAAAGTGGTTTCTTAGCCTCCGAGCCCGATTTGAATGTTTTTGTAGCTAGCAAGAAAATGTAAAAATAGAAAGTTGTGGGACCCTCGTCGGGTTGCCAAACCACCATGGAAACTTTTGACACATGTAAATAACTGTTTAGAAACTCTATAATGTAACTTGTGTGAAATAGAACTTTTGACAAAATGGTGTTTCCTCTCTCTTCCCTTCTCTTTCTCTCTCTTGGGTTAGGAAATGAAGTGAAATGAAATGTAATGAATATGTGTCTCTAAACCTTTTTCTTTTGATTACTGATTGTAATTATTATTATATGTAAATGGGAACCTAAATTTTTTTAATTATGTTAGATTAGGGTGGATGCCATGCCAACGATTTATCACTTTCTTTTGATCACTTGGTTTTGCAGGATGGAAGAATGATGGCGAAAAAGGCAATGAGAAATTCATTATTTATCATTTTAATTTATATAGTTCATTACAAAATGAATATATGTATAATGTAGTATCATGTTACAAAAAATTTATATTCAAATTTTTTAATATGCATGAGATGCTAGTTTTTAGGGACATCTAGGAAATGTGTATTTAATCATAGGTTCAATTTGATTCATAGTACACATGGTAAAAAGGTTTGATATATATATATAAGGTAAATGAATTTGAAGTAATATCTTGTAGTGCATAATTAGTGTTCAATAAATGATTAATGAATCATCTTGCGCATTCTTACTTTGTAAATGTAATAAAGATATTTAATTGAAACACTCTACCCTTGTATAATATCAGAGCATAACTTGTCTTCATGTGAGATAATTTTACCATAGAAGACATTGAAAACCATAGAATGAACTTAAACTCTGCACTCAATGGAACCTCCTAGATTGAGTAAACAAGATCCCAAGAATGGGTTTATCGTCTTAGTCGGTATGTCTAGTGACATTGTCATAAACCTGACAGATAGGAGTGACACAGTCAAACTTGATTTGGAGTAAGTAGAGCTAACTCTTCCTTCGTATCCTAGTGGACTACCTTGTCTTGAAGATAGATTTAAAATTAAATTTCTTCATCGAATGAAATCCCTATTGGATTCAAATGACATAAATGGAGATCATGTTATAGTTTTTCTTTGTATTGCATTCTTGTTAGTGAACTCTTTAGTCCTTGCAGCTAAATGTCTTATCTTTGGCTTGTGATAATTTAGTGCCTTGATCTCTCATGAAGGGTTTCTAGAGTAAACAAGATTTAAAATTAATTTAATCTATAATTGGGATTAAAGCCCTGAGTGAAAATTGGAATTTAAACTAAACCTTAGTTGATTAGGAGATTAACATGTAGGTAGAAAATTATAAGTAACTCTTTGCAAACAAAATTGATTTGAAAGATGTTGACTTAAGAGAACCCAAGAAACTGGAATTTTGTCTTGTAATAACTTGTTATGTCCTTTTATGGCATTAAGAAATAAATAATATTTCACATGTAGAATCGTGAAATGTAGAAACATGGGACCTTACCTTGAACATAAAACACTTGTGGTTCATGTGTAGTTATAATGCTTCTAACCATGTACTTCCTTGAGATGTCAGACAAGTACTTTCATAACTCTTTTGTTATAATGCGATGGTAATAATGAGACCTTAATGCGATGAAAAAGTAAATCATAGAAGAGTGAAAATGAGATTTGAGGTTAGGAATAATGCCAATCTTGGAAACCTTATCACTTAATTAAACATTTTCATGAGTTACAAAGAATATGAATTGCCTTGGTGTGATCAACTTTGAGAAAACATATATATATATATATATATATACACACACACACATATATCAAAGTGGAATTCCACAAGTCATTGAATTAGAATAACTATGGTAGGGAAATAACTATACCATGATCGAAGAATGCTTTTGGGAAAAATCCATCTTGTATCTAAATCTCCCTTAAATCCTAATATTGCGTTCTGGACATCAAGTCACATTCACTTGAGTTGTAAGGGTAAAAATGTAGACATCGAATAAATGTTGGAGAAGAATATTCTTAACATAATAATAAGATAATTAAGTACTTTGTATGTAATTTGAATTATGCCAAATAAGTATGAAAGTTATGGAAATTTCTGTAAAGGATAAAAGCCAACTTAAAATGGTCGAACTGTAAATTAAATGGGGAATGAACTTAAGAATCTGTAGTGGGAAAAAAGAGGAAATTGTCCTTGCTCAATAATGTTCTTGGAATGTTAATCATAACTAAGATGCAATTAATGAAATGATGTGTTGTGGGTTTGCCAATCCTTGAGTCCTTTTCTTGTGGTTGGGTCATTGCTAGTTTTCATTCATTAGGGAAAGTGTGGCATTGACATGTCTATGGTGTTGTCATGTGTCTATGTGAGCCGATGATTTGTAAGTGTCGTATGCGTCTTTGAGTATTCTTTACTTGGAGCCCTTGTGGCGTTGTGTAGTGAGCAATGTAAGTCAAAAAAATTATCCTGGTATTTTTATTGTTGTTTTTGTGTGAGTAAAAAGTGGGCATTACACCATGGGGGTGGGGGGTTGTAGGGGTGTGGCATGTTGGGGAGGGTCGCTTGGTAAAAAAATGTTCAAAGTACATGTGATCATAGGATTTTAAATATTACTCCATACTTTGAGGATTTACCTCTACATACACTATATATCAAGGAAACATTTACATGGCTACCCCTATTTATGCCAATACAGTGGCACAAAAAATGTAACTAAAAATTACTCCTTGTATGATTATGTTTTATATTCCACCTTACCAATGAGACCTACCCCGTATCGAGAGTGTAAAACTCATATCATCAATATGATTGTAACATATGGAAGCCTCGTTTCTTCTTGAAATATGGCTAATTCTTTTCCTTTGAAATATGAAATGATTCTAAATGGGAATATAAAACCAACATGTATGTTGAACTATGTAAGTTTTATAGAAGAAAGGAGCAAAAAGGCATTTTTCCATCTATTGATCAAGAGTTTAATGAATGTTTATAATTTTTATGAAATATAGCTTACCAATTCTATTTGTTCCTTTTAAATTCATTTTTAGTAGATCTTGATTCCCTACATTATCACAATGACCTATTGTTGAATAGGTGAAAATAATCAAATAAAAGTCACGCGCAATACTCGATATCGATATCTATGGGGTGGCGGTGGCTGCATCCATTCGGCCCTTTTGAGCTCTAAAAAATGCTTAGGATACGTAAGTTTATTTTGTATAATAGTTTTTGGCACACGTGAGGAAGGCATGAAGGGGAAACCGAGAAATAGGTTAGAACAGGGCATGAGAGGGTTCGCACCCGGGAGGCGAGTTCGAGGAATTAGTCGATTTTGCATACTATGGGCTAAAAATAGAAAAAAGGGATGGAGTTCCGGCTAAGAAAAGGATAAAAGTATGATAAATTGGTGGAAAAGTAAAGGTTATTTTTGGATAATGAACATGTAGAGCGATCACATGTATGGAGGCATTTAATTGGAATAAAACATGTCTTTTTTATAAGATAATCTATTATTAGTTATCTGTTAAAGCATGCATGTAATCTATTTTTAGCATTCCTATTATTAGGAGGGTGCATGTGCGGTGAAGGAAAGTCCCCACCCCTACATATATATCTATTATACATCATTGTTTCGATACTAGTTGTTATGTTTGATCCCCGAGAGTTCTTGGTATGCGAGTTATGGTCTAGGGTTTGATGTTTGTGCATGTTTGGCGCCACTGGTATAGTGATGTATTCAAAATCTATTATGTAATACTTTGTTATAATGGATTACAAAGGATGGATTATGATTATTGACATTGTTGAATATAGTGAATTCATGATGCAATTGATATTATTTGTTATCTGATCTATTTGTATTTCTTGTTATACAATTTCCATGATAAGATATATGAAATGCTCTATACTTGAATGATTTCTTTGATAATGGTTATTATGGATATGTATGCTAACATCTTGACAAGCATATACCAAGGAGGGACATGGTAACTACACACACTTTGGGTGAGAATTTAGATCTCTCTGAATGAGGTTCCAACATGCATAACATTTCAGTGGATAAATAAAGAATACATTTTGGTTCCATTGATAGTACCTCTTTTAAAATTTCTTCCATGATTGTGCATACGAGATGGTGTATCGATTTACTTTGGATAGCACTGAAAGTTGGGTGGAAGAGCAGGACATGATAAGTTTTTTCGGAGGTATAACGTTGGACTTGATTTCAATACATGGAAGTGGGTGTAAGATAATCTTTATCATGAACTATATTGGGCGTTCAACTTATTTTTAGTAGAGTTATATGATTGGTTGATAGTGTATGCATAAAAGAAAAGTTTGGGACCTAGGCTAAGGATTTGGATGCAAGAGTATTACCAGACTCTATTTGATGAGGATAAATATTATACTAGAGTTATAAATCATTGGTGAGCTGGTGTGTTGCGTAATTATACCTTGGAGTATGTTATTTCTATGTATTCGTGTCCAGTGAGGTAGCTGAGTTTAAATTTTGGTGTCATCCAGAGGATCTTATTTGCATGATATCCCATTGGAAATCTAGATCTTGATGGTAGAAATGGACTTGGAAACACTACCCATGGATAGCTAAAATCCACCATGCGCAGGGGTAGGAACAGGTGTGGTGAATGATGGTGAACCTGGCGGGCTGGAGGTAGATAGAAATAGAGAGGAGAGATGACTCAAGTATAATGAAACATGGGAGAGGGAAATTACATGGGAGAGGTATGTTGAGGAGTCAATAGAGTTGTGGAGGATGATGAATCTTGAAGGTTTTGAAGATCTCATAGAAGGAAAGAAGCCATAGCATCGAATATCTCAACTTTAGGAAAGTGCAATAGAGAATTACCTTCACTTCACATGAGAGCGTGTCAAAGGAGAGACTAAGGACAATGGGTACACATCTAAACCAACCTAGACACCTAGTCATTATACATGGTGTTACAAATCTAGAAGTAGTCATTGAAAAGTAGGCAAGTTCGGAAAAAGCAAGTGGAGATGGGTAGATATCATTTTGTGTTAGGATCAAAAGTACATCATACAACACATATACCTATGGTAGCACATTAGGTGTCATTTTTCGGGAGTACTTTTGGAGGATTATTTCAAAGAGTGTCATCAAGAAAGAGTGTTGGATTACATAGTGTTGGGATAACTTCTATGGGTGCTATGACCATGCAGACTATGTGTTTCTAGTTTAGTACTACAACTGGGATACAAGAGATTTTGTCAAATCGGTCTGTATCCCACCGCGGGGGTGTGGGAGGATTAGGAGGGTCAGGTTAGCCACCCATAGGAAATGCTGATGTAATTTCTGGTTCTAGATCTGGTGGATAGGGTCCATATCCACAACACCCACCACATCAACCTCTGCAATCTCTACAACCACAACATACACCTCACGTTTACCATGAGATATTTCTCCACTTGATAGAGTACAGAGGTAATTAAAATTCAATAGAGCATGTGCATAAGTGTGAGCTATTATGGTGCACTAAGGGAATTATAGCTTCAAATAGGAAGGAAATTCAATTTTCCACTACTCTTCAATGGCGCACGCATAGTTGGTATAGGAAGTATGATCCACATCAAACTGTAATGAAATACAATGCTTTGCACACTACATTTTTGACAAAGTTTCACATTCCCAAATTTGAACAACAAAGCATCAACACACTCAAGGATATCAAGCAAGGTTTATTTGAAAGCGTAAGGGAGTATGATGCATGTTCTAAGACATTATTGTCCAAGTTGTCTTATGATATTCATCAAAGTCAGCATCCACAATGGTTCATTGGGGGATTGTTGAATCTGTTTCATAGAGATTTATCTCATAATACGTATAATGATCTGTGTGAGTCCTTGGAAGTGGCTCTATGTGCTTTGAGGCGAGTTGGGAGTGTTGATATTGGATTGATCTCGTTCTTAGAAGCATGGATCGCAGCCATGGAAAAACAATTAGAGAATCTTTACGCTAACTCGAGTAGAGGTATCAACAAGTTACATATCAGAAATTAAACCTTTTCTAACCATAATGCCTAATGGTAATAATAGCTATTATTTAAATATAAGTAATTATTATTATCGTCATCTAAATTATGTTTATTGTTTGTAGATATGACCATTCAAAACAATAATATGTGCAAGAACATACCATAACATCGATTCAATCATGAAATTACATGCATTTCATAGTCTTACTATGGTTGATACTCGATTCAATATTCTTGGGACGAGATGCTCGGAAAATGGATTCATTAAAATGTGGGAAAAGGCACTCTTCAAATAGCACAACAACTATGAAATGTTTTGTTTCTATGTAGATAGGTGTTCTTTACAATCAAATGTGTGGTGGATTAAGGGTAGCTGGTACTATTCATTTTCATCAACCATCAGACAACGTAGATTATTTTTCAGAAAGGAATTTGTATTTTGGTCAATGGGAATGTCACATCAATGCAATGCACCGCAAATTGTTTCACATTGTTAGAGATTGGTACTCGTCACATAAAAATATCTTTGTTTAATGTGTAGTGAATAAACAAATGAGGTTCGACCTATAGGTTTGAAATTTATCAGCAAAATAATCTAATAAGGTAAACATGAGCTTCATCACTTTCTGCCTCTACCAAAACATTTCTTCAATAAAATCAATGGTGAAAATATGGGCATAAATATGATAAGAGCTAGGGGTGGCTTATTTTAGAACTGCCGGCTCCTTAATTGATCTGTAAACTCTTCAACTTTGGAATTATTCAAAAAATCACAATTAATCGTTGTTGTTTACTTTCTATTATAAAATAATAGAGATAGCTAGTGAATGAATTATTATTGTGCTTATAATCAACAATGGTAGTAAAGGAAAGAATATAAGCTCATAACACCAACGGTTTTATCTAGAAAACCTCCAATGGAGGAAAAACCAGTCGGGAAGAGAAATTTCTCTTTCTTCCCACTTCTATTGGCCAATTCAAATCAACAAGTATAGAATTTACAATAAGTATGAAAGGGAAGTAGATAATATCTCAACACTTCCTTTCAATTACTTGTTTTCTCTGTCTCAACACTCCTTTCTTCTACAAAAATACAATTTCCAGCACTAAGACTTCTTGCTCACTTGCTCTCATGCTTCGATGATCTTCTACACTTCTACAATCATGTATTTATATCCTTTCTCATGTCCTCCCATGCATTGGAGAATGAGAAAGGTCATCAATGAGAAGAGAAATGAACATCCTTTCAAATTTAGAGGTTGTTCATTTTGAATTTGTTTTTCTATCCGTAATGGCTAGGACCGCCACCCTATGTAGACCGACAGTCCTAGGACCACCACCCTGACTCGGCGGTGGTTCTGTAACCACCACCCTACACAGGCGGTGGTCCTGTTACTTATAAGACAAAACCTTTGTTTATTGTTTTTCTTCTTTGTGTTGACTATTTCTGATGAAGTAGAGTTATTTTGGATCCCTATGGATCACACCTCCCCTTCTTAGGAGGATTTTGGTCCCACAAAAGCTTAGTGGGGGAGTAGATGAGGAAATAATTCCCTCACTTGCTCCTTTGAGTACCACCGAGCCTGCCTTGGTGTCTTTCCTTTCAGTCCAATCTGCCAAGACTCCTATGGACCTCTTCTAGTCTCTCTGACCTTCTGTTGTAGCAGTACATCCTCCTCCAATTCACCTCGTGATTCCAAGACACAATCCTCAATGGAAGGTAGTGACTATAGTTATTCATCTCCATCTAGCATGGATGGCTCATATAGGTGCAAGTTCTTGTAGTTTACTATAGAGTACATCCTCATGAATGACGGAAAATCAAGTTGGAAATCATTTTCTCCAACCTGCTCCAATATGGTGAAGGGTCCATATCGTAGTGGCTTCCACTTTCGTGCTTGACCTTGTAGTCTCTCCTTGCTTAAGTAAATCCAAAATTTATCTCTAACATGAAGCTTGTGTTCCCTCCTATGTTGATCATGCCTAGCTTTGTACTTTTCTTGAGATTTCTCTAGTTGTTCTTTGACCTTGAGATGGATTTATTGGATCCTCTCAATGAACTTGTTAGCTCTAGTCACCTCTGTGTCTCGTGTATCCTCCTCATTCTAATTTCCAACTGCTATGTCTAGCGGATTTGTAGGTAGATATCCCAAGCACGCTTCAAAAGATTACTTCATAGTGGATGTGTGTACTACCTGGTTATAGGAATGGTTAATGTAGGCTAAGGACTCATCCCAAGTCCTTGGGTACTTCTTGTCATTATATCCTCCGATCAACTCACCAAAGTCTTGTTTACCACCTCTATTTGTCCATCTATCTGTGAATGGAAATTTATAATACTCAGTAACTTGGTATCCATCTTGTCCCACAAAGTAATCCAAAACTTCCCAAGAACACAAATCCTGTCAGAGACAATAGACTTTGCAAACCAAAATGCACACATACATTAGCAAAGAAATGATCTTCCGCCTCATGTTATTTTACTTGTCTTTTACATTCCATAAGAATACACATTTTATTGAATCTATCAACAACAACATAGAGATAGTCATGGCCATGTTTAGACATAGGTAACCCTCATACAAAATCCATAGAAATTTCCTCCCATGGATGAGTAGAGTCTTGGTAAAGGCATTTACAAACCTTCCTTCCTAGTTTTAGGCTTGCTAGTATAACAAAGTTTACATCCATGAATAAATTTTGATACTTCTTCTTGCATGTTGGGCCAATATACATACCTTTGCAAGTGGGCTAGGGTCTTACCAACACCAAAATGTCCCGTTACTTTCAAGGTATGTGCTTCCCTCATCAATAGAAGTCTTTCTTCTTTGGGCACACAAAGATTCACTCATCTGTAGAGCATCCCATCCTTGAGATAACAATCTTCAATCTTGGTCTTTTCAGCCCCTTGGGACTGCAACTTCTGAAATTTCACCCCAAAGTATTTGTCTTGGGCATATGCATCTCTGTAAGCTTCCTTCGTGAAGGGCTCGACTGAGAGATAGTGGCCAAATAGGATAATTTTTCCTATGTGGGTGGCATAGACAACATGTCTTCCACCAAATTTGTACTACCCTTCTTGTATTTGATCACTAGGTGGAACAACTAAAGAAACCCCATCCATTTGTAGTGCCTTACCTGCTGTAATTTAGATTGTGCTTACAAATACTAGAGAGGTTTGTGGTCAGTGTGCACAATAGTTTCTTTACCCAATAAATAAATTTTCCATTTTTTGATTTCCTAAACTAGTGCATACATTTCTTTATCATATATTGAATATCCTTTAGCTGCTGAAGTGAAGGTTTTAGAATGATAACATACGGGTTTACCTCCTTGGAGCAACACTAGGCCCATAGCGTAATCACTTGGAATTTGTCTCTACAAGACCAAGTACTAGAGCATGGCTAATCTTGTATTTCAATAACTCAAAGGATTTGTCTTGTTCCTTACCCCAGTCAAAACCCTTACTCTTTGCGGCCACTGTGTGTAGAGGTGCTGCAATTACCGAGAAACCTGAAATGAATATCTAAATGTACTATAATGCTCCTAGAAAACTTCTAGTCTCTGTGGCTCTGTTGGTGTTAGCCAATTTATGATGGCTTCCACCTTCTTTGGATCCACTCACAACTCTCCTCCTCCAACCAAGTTCCTAAGATAGACAAGTGACTATGCTAGAAAATTTACATTTCTTCATATTACAAAGTAGTTATTTCTCCCTGAGAACTTGCAAGACTTGCTGCAAATGCATTAGATGTTCTTCGCATGTGGCACTAAAAATCAAGATATCGTCTAGATATATAATGACACATGAATCTATGAAATCCGCATACATCATCATAAATGTAGCGGGTGCATTGCATAATCCAAAAGGAAGTACTAACCATTCATACAAACCCTATTTTGTTTTGAAGGCAGTCTTCCATATATCCTCCTCCTTCATCCTGACTTGGTGATAACCTGACTTGAGATCCAACTTCATGAAAAATTTGGCATGTTAAAGCTGGTCCAAGAGATCATCTATGCGGGGAGTGGATATCTATTCTTTATGGTGATCTTGTTCAAAGTGCGGTAGTTGATGCACATTCTCCAAGAACCATCCTTCTTTGGCACCATCACAATAGGTGAACCACATGGTGAGGTGCTTGGATGTATCACCCCTTGGTCTATTAGTTCCTGGAGTTGTTTCTTTACTTCAGTACTCTCAAGAAAGGATTTCCTATATAACTCAATGTTCGGTAGAGATGACTCGCAATAGTTGACTCTCATGCTCTACTTCCCATTTTGATGGTAACCCTCTAGGAGCTTGAAATATTTCCTGAAAAGACTGAATAATACTATCCAAATCTTGTTTTCCTTGGTTAGAAATCTAAAACTTCTACCCCATCTTGTTTATCCTTTAACAAAAGTAAACAAAACTGATTATGATTTTCCTGAATAAGTCATTTTGCTTGGTTAGCACTTACCATAGTAACCCGTGTCTTACACTGGTGTGCCCAGATGTTGTAGCTGATCCCATCCTTGACCCATCTGTACTGGTTTTCCCTTCTCATAAATATAGCATCCCTAACATACAAGTAAGGACTCCCGAATACAACATCAAAAGCATCAAGTGGAATAAAGTCAGCTTAAAAACATCTATATAATGGGAATTTATCCCAAAATTGACCTTACATCTTCTTGTTACCTAAATTTCAAAAACCCTTCTTCACCCAACCCAAAGGATAAGGGTGCGCATGCTTGTAAGTCTTAAGACCAATATTCTTTACAACCGCCTCGAAATCAAGTTAGATTGAGAAGCTGGTATTAACCAAAGCATTTACCTTAATTCTCTTGATCTGGATTTTGATCCGAAATAGTCTACTCATCTCCTCTTCACTTTCCATATTGGTGGTTGTGCATCTAAGCCTTTTGTCTACATCGAGTCATCTTCGATTTCCACCTCCCCTTCTATCTTTACAATGTCATCGACTTCTTAGATTCCTTGGTTCGGTTGTTTGGATGTAACTCTAGATGTAACTTCCAACATGTAGTGTCAATATGACCATTGATATCATAATTATTGCAAAATTATTGGGATATTTACAAGTATTTAAAGTAGTGGCAGCTTGTTTACCTTTTCCTTTCCACTTACTCTTATTACTTGTTTTCCCATAATCCTTTTTCTACTGATTTGTCAACTTCTTTACCCTCAGCTTTTCTTCTCCTTGATTTTTCTCATCATCTATGTAGTATTCCTGCACACATGCTTCATTGAGATCCTTGGGATTTGTGGAGATGAATTTTCTTCAAAGGTGAGTGTGAAGTCCTCCCAAGTATTTAACCTTCGCCTTTAGTCCTCATTTGTGAGTGTGAAGTCGTTATTGAATTTACATATCATTTTGGTATCAGAGCTAACAATTATCCAGGAATGAGAAAGATCATCTAGGAGAAGAGAAACAAACATCCTTTCAAATTCAGAGGTTGTTCATTTCAAATTTTGTTTTCTATCTATAATGGCCAGGATCGCCGCCCTATACTGCACCCGTGGTCCTAGGACCGCCGCCACAGGCTGGGCGGTAGTTCTATAACTGTCGCATTGCACATGGCGGAAGTTCTATAACCACCACCCTGCATAGGGCGGTGGTCCTATTACTTACAAGACAGAACCTCTGTTTATTATTTTTCTTCTTTGTGTTGACTATCTCTGATGAAGTAGAGTTATTTTGGATCCCTATGGATCATTAATGGATATATATAAACCTAAAATAGTGTGAACCATATATTCAAAGGTAGTAGTAATGGTGTAAGGGGTGGCATGTAGAAATTAGGAACATAAATTATCGAACAACGGAAATAAAATAAATAATGTTGTAAATAAACAAATTATTCCAATCTCAAATAAGAACTTATGTGCATATATATTTTCTTCTTTGTCATAGCTTTAGCTTAATATAATATCTATGTATAAATATATTCTTCCATGTCAAATCTACAACTCAATTCAAACTATGTGTCTATTCTTCCATTCCGCTCAATACAATATGCATGTGTCTTCTTCCATGTCAGAACTATGGATTGATAAAATCTCCTGCCTCCTTTATATTGAGATATTTCATCTAACAATAAAACATCTTAATAATAAAACTATTAGCTAAAAATAGCACATCATTTTTTGCATGAATACAAAGCTTTTTGATTTATTTGCTTTTCCTAAAAATAACAACATCTAATTAAAAATATCATATGCATGGAAAAGCTATTTACTTTTTACTTTTCCTAATAATAGCAAAAACATGAAGGGAGAAATTATCTATTTCCGACACAACATGCATGGTATGTTACCTAAATTTTAAACTATGGAACAAGGACATTGTTGAGACACATTATGTGTTGTTGGTTCCCATTTAATTTCTGTATTTATTTTCATTCATTTTCCTTTCCTGAGTGCATATAATATTCATATGTCTTATCAATGAACATAATTCTCTAAGGCTAACCATATCCATTGAATATATTTTGTTAATGTTCAAAGGTGCATCTAAAATCGTCATCGAGTTTTTCATATTTATATGTAATTGTTGTCCAAAATTGCACCCCTATGTAATTTTAATCAATTCATCAAAAATGGACGTAGCCACTTTTTGATCAGGAAGGCCATGAAACAATAGGTTAGTCTTCGACAGATTCCAATAAAGTAGTCTTATACGGGCTCTCCCAACCCATGGAACAAAGGAATTCAATTTTGAGAATTAGGTAGATTCTTGATGGAGATAGTGTCTTACAAAGATTGTTAGTCCTTCACAGCACTATGGAAGTCAGTATTTTGTGGATGTCAATGTGGTCTTTTGTAGGTTAAAGGAAAGTCAGAGCACTGAAGGGTTTATATACCAATAAAAATTTGGAAAATTGGATAAGGATAGAATCCACAGAGTGAAAGGGGGTGGAAAGATTCTTAGTGCTTCGCAGCAAAAAAACATAGTGTCATGCAAAATTTGAAGATATAAAGCTCTGCGGAGTTTGTCAATTCTACGAAATGAAGGATGAAGTCCACCCATAAGAAGTCACAATGCAAAAATAAGAAATTCCACTAGGAACTACACGGAAATGGAAATAAATTTGGAAAGCGATTATGGTTGGAAGTCATAAAACACTTTCTAGTGTTCTACAAGTTTCCCAATTGTAGCGTTTCACAGGTTCTCAAAGATTCATGGAGCAAAACATGGTCGTAGGTTAGAATGTCATGTAAGAAGAAGGAAATACCTCCAAAACATAGAGGGAGATTTAAATGGATAAGTCCAGAATTTTCAAAGCCACGGCCTCACATCCAAAATCAATGCAATAAGAAATGTCACCAGATGAAGGAAGATCCACGGAGTGTGTTCAAATCCACACAACAAAGAAACTCCTCAGATGAGGTTGTGAAGGTCATAAGAAACCATGAAAAACATCAAAATTCCACGTATTGCACACAGGAACCAAACCTACTTGAAAATCAAACATACTTCACCATAATGAAGTATGGACATTGTTTCCTTAACTTGTGAATCGATGGTGTGTGATTGGATCCATGTAAAGTGTTGGTATCCAAATTGATTCTCCCTCAAAATTCTAAGCAGCATCACTGGTTTGATAGGAAACTTAGAGACAGATTAGATCATGGTGAGTTGTTTTGTAGCCAGGGATGAGATCTAACTGGCCCTTTATCACTCAAATGTGGAGAAATGGATAACACCCTCAAGAGGATTTGATCTATCCTCACTATTTTAGGTTGTGCCTTTCAACCAAGGTAAGAGAACCTATTTTGTAACCTCTGTTTATTGAAGAACAATGATAAATCCTTCTTTTGCATAAATTTTATAGAGAATACCTTGGGAAAATATGATCAACACACCAAATCTGACTCTCACAATTTGTCACTTCTAGATCATGGATATATTTTCACAAGGCAAAGGTTACTAAAGACATTTGAGACCCTGATTGCTTCTGCATGTTTTAGTAACAAAGATTATGCATTTGTATGCACACAGGAAAAACAAGGGTAGTACAGGTAGGATTGGTTGTTTTTGAATGAATTTTTGGTGGGAGGTGGGGTAAGGTGAACATTGATTCACCAAATCCTTGATAAATCTTGCAAAATTGAAGGTTAAACCAACAGAATGCTAAAAAATAGCTAAATTTTTTCTTTAACTATAATATGTGCTTCAATGGAGGACTAGATCAACACTCTTTCACACAATCATTGAGATTCTATCATGAAGGCTCAAGCTAGAAAATCCAACAAAGCATCAAGATCTAAGCCAAATCACGCCTAAGGTACACCCAGAGGCTTACAAACAATCTTTGTCAACAGATGAAAGAAAAGTGATTTTAAATCATTTAATCCAATCCCAGATGAAATATATTCTGAGAAATGAAATTGTAGATGCCACTAAACTGTCACAAGGATTGAGGCCTGTGTGATTGAATTAGATTTGATACAAGATTGTAATAGAAATAAGAAAAACTGCTTGCATACATTTAGAAATAAAACTAGCACATTTTGCTCAAGACACAAAAAAACACAAATTTGATTAATTCTATTAGCAGGGGAAACTTTCAAGAACAGTCTCAGAGCTTGTCAATGGTTGTACACTTGTAACCACCTTGAAACATTAAAACTTAATACAAAAAGAGATAACCTAGTTTCTCAGACGGATTCTCAAAAGAGAGGCTTTGTCAAATTTTCCTCTTGGGAATTTTCTTTGACCTCTCACACTCCAACCTTTTTCACAAAAAAATAGTGCCATTTATAACATTTACAAAGATCCCCTTTCCCCCCAAGAATCCATACATTGAGTGCACCAATGCTCACCATGATCACAATCATGATTTCCAGGATCAGATTTGTAAAAGTTACTAGGTGCTCGAGGGGGAAGATCTCTTCGAATATCTCCTGCATTCAACTCCTTCCTTTGATATATCACTCTTCTTCAATTTTCCAACCACTTCCACCCCTAATTTGTCAAATTTGGCTCCTTGCATGCTTGGGAGAAGAAAAATAGAAAATCCAATCGGGCTCGATAGTCAGACCATTTTAATGGTGAAAGACGTCTTCCAGATCTCCCCACCAAACTCAGATATCAACATTAACTCCCTTCTCTTCTTGGAATGTAGAAAAAACTAAGAAATCATGAAGACTCGCACTTCCAGATGCGTTTCAGAAAAATGGGGGGGAAAATAAGATTTAGACTCTCAGCTGCCATTGATTTTTTCTTTGAATTTGGGCCATCCACGTGGAAGATTCAAATTTAAAAATAGACTTGGGGGTCTCCTTTGACATTTTACAACTTTTATAAAAATGGAAATTTTTCACAATTTGTTCCACTTCTCTACCATCAAGAAATGATCCTGACACATGTCCTGAGGTGGGTCCCAAAAGAACCATGGCCAAATTCTGCCATCTTATCTCTTTTTTGGAAAAAGAAAATTTTCCAATTTTTCCCTGCAGCTCCCCCCCTGAGAAATGCTTCTGACATGTGTCCCAATGTGGGTCCTAGCAAAACTACACTTCCTTTTCTACTTTTAACTCTTTCCTCTCAAAAGGAAAATTTTCCAACTTTCCTCTGCGGGTCCACATCTCTGCCTTTGAATGGAGCAAGCTTTGACCTTTCCTTCATTGGGCTTGTGGGCCATTTTTGATATCTTAACCCTTTTGAGCATAAGAGGCAAAAATTCTAAGTTTCCCTCGATGGTCTGCTTCCCCGCTCCTTTTGACTTGTCAAACTACCATGTGTCACAATGGCGCTCCTTGAGATGGTCCCCAAAATTGATATCTTGAAAGAGTGTGGGCTCACCACATGTCCTCACTGTTCAGCCAAACTGTACCAACTACATAAAAATAAATTCTAAGTCCTGTACAGCAATGGGAAACCTCCACGTGTCCTCCCGGCACTACTCCAAGGCCAAACCAAAAATTAGATCCTCAAATAAGTGTCACTCCTCCATGTGGACACATTTTAAGTTGAGGTGATTCATAGAAATTTTGAAGTACCCAACCGAGCCACATCCAACCAAAAGGTGCCATGTCCCCTGTTGATGCAAGGATGCAAATTTGACCAGGGAGAAACGCCCGTCAAACCGTAAAATATAGAAAAACAATCATTCGAGCCCGAAAATGAAAATTTCTCCAAGGACAGAGAATTTAGAAACATTGCAAGGCTCGAATATGTTTCTCATAGATACATCCATTCATTTTTCTTCAAGTATTTAGGGCAGAAATGACAAGGAAGACAAATCCCGACTGTGGAGAACAAAAACATGGGAGAACCCAAGTTTTTAGACAAACAGAGAAATGGGAGACCCAAATTATAGAACTTTTCCAGAGGAACAAAGAAACAAGGAGAAAACCATGGACCCATAAGTGATCTACAACCCAGGAACAAATTAAAAATGTCAACAAATATTAACTAGGCATAACACGGGAAAAAGAAAGTGACAGAGGCCGCAAATCAATAGATTTTCAAATGCAAACTAGGGTGAGACTATTTTGAGCACCAAAATAAAGAACCCATACCTATCTACAAACATCTATGATGATTGGTCCTTAGTAGTTGAACTCTCTCTTATTGGTGCCTCTCTCCCCTTTTCTCTTCTTCTTCTAATTTCCTTTAAGTATGGAACTCATGCATTGTAAAATAGATCCCTCTTTTGTTGTAACAACACCATGCCAAAATGGTGGCCGATTTCCCATGAGTTTCGGCCCTCTGATTTGAGTTTTTATGGTGTTTCCAATGCTTTCTGAGTGTTTGTAATGATCTATGCATATTCATAGAAAATTTTTAATGAAGATTGTAGCTTGATTCTTCCCATCTCCTGAACTGTTGTCTTTTACCTCTTTTTCATGTGTTTTATGATGTGTATGGATTAAACTCACGGGTTCTTCATGTCTATGTGTTGTTCATGTGTGGAATGGAATTTTTAATGCATTATTAGTCTGTGGCATGTATCTTACCTCTCTTCTAGAATTTGTGTTTCCTTTTGTTCTTCCCTTCTCGGAGTGACCACCCTATTTCTAGTGATATCAATTCCCCTTTTAACTTAGTATTTTTTTTTTTGTATCTCTCTCCCTCTCTCTCTCATTGGTTCCTTGGATGTGTTAGTGTAAGTTATCTTAGAGGTGGTGTTAGCATTAGGTTAGATAGGTAGATAAAGCTGGCCTTTTTGGTGGCCTGTCTCAAGATGTAAGTCCCACACTTGGAGACAATATTATGTTGAGAAAAGTATTGATCTTACATGATCAAATTTAGGGTGATAATTTTGAGCTTCGATAGTTTTGGCATGCCCAATGGACATGTTGTTTATATTTTGGTCTTATTTTTCAAGTGTTCCATTGCAAATGTTGTAACCACCTTGGTGCCTTCAACTCCAATAGTTTTGGCATGCCCGATGGGACAATTTTGAAGCACTTTACAACTTCATTTCACCAAGTTTGATGTGTTCTTGGTGATATCAAACCTTTGGAGGCAGTTCTCAACACATATGGTGACTCCACTAAATCAAGCAACCCATTTTTTGAATTTACGGACCATCCCATCCACCTTTCCACTCATTTTCATGTTTCCATTCCTTCCTTAGCTCTCCAAAGAGCTCTTCCATTTTAGTTCTAAACCCCTTCATTTATAGTAGTGGGATGATATCCCCAAGACAACCCTAGTAAAACTTCCTATTTTGCATGGACATGGGGATCAATCTCCTATTGATCACATTTAAGACATACCCCCAACCACTATGCCAATCACAATATCAGAGAAGAGAAAATTTTCCTTAGACTTCTTGTTTCATCATTCAGATGAAAAGAAAAGGATTTCTACAATTTTTTGGCTCCTCAATCCATTTCCACAGGGTATTAGCTAGGAGAAAAACTACACAGCCGATTCAATGACGATGTAGATGTCATTTCTCTCATAAAACACCTTAGAAAAATACAATGAGATTCATGGAGTTCATCTCATATTTCAACATCATATTCTCGAGGACATGGATTAGAATCCCTCAAGAATTCAGATCCTCACAAGGTATGGCATTCTTGTATTATTTGAGGTCCTTGGAAGCTGATTTAATTGTATTGATACAATATTTAGGAGGCATTACTCTTCCTTGGGATTTTGTAATTACATTGCATGGTGATAAGATGCTTATTCAGGTTGGCAAAAATAAACCCATACCCATTTCCTTCATTCTTCCCTCACCTTCCAAACCATCATTTTAATAATGCAATTAACCAACAACCCCTTTCTTATGTCTCATCTCCAACTAGTTTCACCAAGTATGAAAAATATAGACCAATTACAGATTGGTTTGATTCTCATTAGGAGGATGAGATTGTGAAAAATGTACAAAGAAGGACATCTAATTTAAAGATAGATCAGTTAGACCCGAATGAGCCTGTAAATGAAGAATGTGTCTATACTAGCTCCAGTCTTGCAGCTATCTGTGAATAAGATGGGAAAACCAAACAAATCAGCCAAAGAGTTATGAAGAATATCTACCCAATCATATATTTGGTTGGTTTAGATCCTAAAGAAAAGTTACCATCAATCATGCTTACTTTATAACATGAGGAGTATCATCAAGGCAAGGTTAGATGGAACAATTCCAAAAACCAAATGAATAGAAATCAAAAGAGGTATTTTATCTCTTTCTGGCTGATATTTTGAGCAATAATGAAGTGTGGATCATGTCTTCACTTCTACCATGTGATTTAGTTACAAAACTGATCACATAGATGCATTTCATAAGAAAGGAATCTATTTCTCCCATCATGTATAAGGATTTGTTTAGCTCCGTTTTCTTTTGGTTAAGGTAGGAGTATATTAGGTTTTCTTATTGCAAAACAAGTACTTGTGCAGACTCTACATGTTTCTTCTTGGAACATGTATGATTTTCATGTTTGTATATAGTTTTTGTGGCCCTTTTTTTCTATTGCATAGTATAATTTTAAGAGTAGGTTCTATGGCAAAAATCGTATATGTGGGGTCATCTTCAATGTATATTCTTTTAGCTCCAAGATCAACTTCAGATTAGCGTTAAGTTCATGCAGATCCAAGAGACATGTTTTAAAGTTTAAGATAAACGTTCTTTTTAAGGTTATGATTGACTCCATACTCAATGGATACTTCAAGACTACTGGTCTTCATCATATAGTAGGAATATTTCCCGGAGGTCACCAAATTGTTGGCCATAATTATAGCCCCATGCAATTTTGAACAACTCATCAAAAATGGACTTAACCACTATTTTCTCAAAAAATCCATGGAACACTAAATTAGTCTTCTACGAATGGAGTCACATATTGTTCTACAAGTTCTCCTTACCCATAGAACAAAGGAATTCAATCTCGGGACTTGGGAGGATTCTTGATGGAGATAGTGTCTCGCAGAGATGTTAGTCCTTCGCGAAGACTAGGAAATTCAGTCTTCCACAAATGTCAAGGTGGTCTCATACTGCCAAAGGCAATTCACGGTACCATAGGGTTTACATGCAAGTGAAAAAGTTGTAAAATTGGCTAGGGATAGAATCTATGTAGCGAAAAGGAGTGGAAAGAATATTTGTGCTTCACGGTAAAAAACATATAGTTACGCATACTTGGAAGATATAGAGTTCCACTGAGTTTGTCAATTCTATGAAACAAAGGATGAAATCCACCTAGAAGAATCGTGATGTAGAAGAAGTGTCATTAGGAAACACAATGCAATGGAAATAAATTTGGAAAGCGACTAAGGTTTGAAGTTATGAAACACTTCCCGATGTTCGTGGGTTTCCCAAATGTAGTGTTCCACATGTTCTCAAAGAGTTACGAGCGAAGGAACATGGTCCCAAGTCAAAATTTCATGCAAGAAGAAGGAATGACCTCCATAGAATAACAAGAGCTTTAAATGGATAAGTGTAGAAGTTTTCAAAGGTGTGGCTTCACATCCAAAAGCCATGCAAGAAGAAATGCCAAAAAATGAAGGAAAAGCCATAAAGTGTTGTCAAAGCCACATAAAAAAGAAACTCTAGAAGAGGGTGTGAAGGTCATGAAAAACCATGAAAAACATCAAAAGTCTATTGATTTCACACATGAGCTGCACCTATTCGAAAATCAAACACTCAACCACTTCACCAATAATAATTCAATGAAGTATGAGCACCATTTCCTCGACCTAAAAAATTTGATGGCATGCAATTAGAGCCATGACAGGCAACCCATACCTATCTGTAAACATATATGGTGATTGGTCTTTGGTGGTTGAACTCTCTCTCATGTTGGCACCTTTTTCCTTCTCTCTTCTTCTTCCCATTTTCTATAAGTATGGAACTCATGCATTATAAAACAAATCCCTCTTTTGTTCTAATGGCACCATGCCAAAATGTTCGATGACTTCCCATGAGTTTTAGACATTGGATTTGAGAATTTTTGGTGTGTTTAATTCCTTTTGAGTGGTTGTAATGGTATGTGCATATTCATCAAAACTTTAATGAAGAGTATGGATCAGTTATGCCCTTCTCCTTGTATTATTGTTTTCTACCTCACATTTTCATGTGTTTTATGTGGTGTATGGATTAAACCCACTAGGTTCTTCATTTTTGTGTGTTATTAATGTCGGAATGGAATGGTCAATGCAGTATTGGTATCTAGCATGTATCGCCCTCTCATATCTATGTTTCTTGTTATTTTTCTCCTCTTGGAGAGTGATCATCCCTTCTTTCTAGTGCTATCACCACCCCTTTTAGCTTGGGATTTACCTTCTGCATCATCTCTCTCTCTCTCTCTCTCTCTCTCTCTCTCTCTCTCTCTCTCTCTCTCTCTCTCTCTCTCTCTCTCTCCTTCGTTCCTTGGATGTATTAGTGTAGGTTAGCTTAGAGGTAGTGTTAGCATTAGGTTAGATAGGTAGAGGAATTTTCCTTCACCAAAGGTTTATCTCGGGATGTAAGTCTCACATTTGGAGACAATCCCATGTTAAGCAAAAGTATTGATCTTCCATGATCAAATCTAGGGTATTACTTTTGAGCTCCAACAATAACCTTAGATATTTCATCATAGTAAATTGGCTCATATTATTTTTGAGGTGAGCATCAAAGTTATATCAGATATGATACAACCTATTTTTGGAGCATGCCATTGATTATTCTTGCTCAGGTAATTGTTTATGTATATCTTATTATTGATTTGCTTATTGGTACCAAAATTCACATATATTGGACAACACAACTAAAAACAAACACAACATCTAGAGATAATCTTCTACGATGACTTATCCCTTTACAAAACATATCTAATTTGCAGTTAATATATGTGATGAGGCCATCATGACATCCAATTTGCGATCCATTCCATTGGATACCATGTGGAATCTCTTCAGACCTATGCATTTGTTATACATCCAATATAATATTATGACTTATAATTACGTCGAAAGAAGTTTCCCATTTGGGATGGCCCATGATGAATTAATAGTAGTCAAATGATGGACGGATGGGATTACAAGAGTAAATATGATGAAAATCATACAGTCCAAAGCTATACACAAGGATTTTCATTTCACATATTTTGAGGAATTTACAAAAAGAAAAAGAAAAATATGCACACGAATTGTACTTCGAGCGGAAAATGGGTCATTGATCACGAGGATTGTGTTTGAGTCATCGATGGCTTTACATCTGATTGGAAGTGTGGGTTGTTATTTCCATCAATGTGCCATACACATTTAATTCCCTCATGATGGCATATATCCGGATGGCGGTTTGATGGAACTCTCCAAAACGTAATGGTTTGATGACACTCTGCAAAATGTAATGGAGGGTGTTTTTTAGGATTTTAGAGACGTAACCTCAAGAATGTCCCAAATGAGCCATAATATCAGGACTATCCTAAATGATCATAACTATAGCTGCAGGTTGGAATAGTGTGGTGAAAGAAGAGACACCCAATTCAGGGTGCACAACCTCTCTGCTTGGTGGGATTATCACCTTGTATTAGTTTTTTCAATGCCAGTAATGGGATTAGTCCACAACAGGGCTTCTACATCACCTTCACTTCAGTGGTGGAAACAAGTGCAACATGCATCTTCCAGCTCCTTTTCTTCATGTCCAATAATTTATTTCCCTCTGGATTCCCCATTAACCAAACCCAAGCTCTCAACCTTCCCGGGCATGCCAAATCACCACCCCACCATGCACCGGTTAATTTTAATATTAATCACAAACATGTTATATATTTTATGTTGGGGAAAAATTTGTATGGTGTTCATACATGTGTTAAATGCACTCATGGTTCTGGTACTTTTCATTTGTTAAGAAGGTGCAAGTGTTTCATGGATGACTTCTCTAGGTATATGCCTACTTTTATATATTTTCATGTCAGATAGGATCAGTAATTAACAATAAATTTTTTGACGAGAATGTGTTTCTGTATTTATTTCAAATATTTTAGGCATGACAAGATCAACAAATTGTCCATCAAATTTAATAGGTGAAGCTCCTTTTGCAAATGTTCAGTTAGCTCCATCTATAGTTAGAATTGCCCCATCTAGCCCGCATCCAACTATAGACACCAAAATTGGGTCACACTCCCCTTGGTCCCCTGTCGAATAACCAACTCAAACATATTCACCTAACCATGGCCCATTCCACCCCATATTAATATTAATTTAATTAACTTAAATAAATTAATACACATCCTCATAATATTCATTACTTAATTATTTTAATTAAGCTAATTTCCACCTCACCCTAGACCTATTCTTGACATGTTTCTATAACTAAATAAGACTTGGTCCCACTTACCTTAATGAGCTAAGACTTAGTTTAACCCTAAAAATCAATGCCTATTATCCCTCTAACCACCTTCTCACTCATAAAAAAGGTAACATCCATTTGGATCCAGGAGAAAGGAACAAACCTGATCCAAAAGATGTGAGATCTGCCATTTTTAGTAAACCTAGTGGAATCTCACCTTAACCGATGCCGGTCACCCCTAAACCGACGTCGGTTAACCCAGAACCGCCATCGGTTACCATTTATTCACCTTAATAACCTTGTTTTTGGGTTGGCACATTCTAAGATCAAAAAATACAAGAAGAGAATTACATGCAAGTAGAACTGAGCCTTTTCATACCTACTGGACATCCATGCCAAAGCACTAGGACAGATCTAGAGGAATTCACACTCACGGTGACATTCTAGGAAACATAACTATTACACCAAGCTCCATATCACCAATTGATCATCCCCACCAACCAACCATTGGACCTACAACATTGGTAAGTGCTTTTATCACTGATCACTTCCCTTCTTATCCTAGCCATAGGGTTGTTATCATTTCTGTTATCATTCTTCCATTAATATCCTCATTCCTTCATAGTCTCCTTTTTGAAAAACTCAAACCTCACCCACCCTTATTTAAGAACATCTATCCCGGCCCTTTAACCTCTCTGAGTGTTCTCAACATTCCCATAGACCTCGTCATCCCCTCCTTTAGCTTTATCTAACCTTACCCAGGACTGCACTGTAATAAGGTTTTTATTGAACTCTTGTCACCCGTCTGTCCAGTATCAAATCGATTACCCATGATGGTCATCATGGTCTCTCCTAAACCATCTCTGGTTATACTAGATGGACATCGGTCTCTGTGTTTTAAATCTTTGCCAATAACAAAGCCAACCTACCTTTTACCAATCGACCCAAACAACTTGGAACCTAACGCCGACCGGTTCCAACACCCTGACAACTACCTACCCTTCAGATTTGACTATAGCCTAGCCTCGTTATGTTAGATTTTTCTTATTTTCCTTGAATGAAATACCTAAATCATATCAACTACAGTAAGAATTTGTTTATTTCTCACATTTAGTTGTTTTAAACAGTGGATTAACAGCCATCTAGGGAGTATCACACTTCCCAGATCTAGTGCATGCTAGGCAGTCCACTATCATATATTATTTAACTCTTCTTTTTTGGTCTTGTTTTCTATTTCAAGTAGTTCCTCCTAGCCAAAAGGAAGCTCTCACAGTTAGCATTGGATTGAGAATTACGTGAATTTAGTTTGTTAAGCGCGCACAAGAACAACCATTAACTAGCCAATATAAATATGTATTCCTCCTTGGCCCTTATCCTTATCTGTTTCATCTCAATAACGTAAAGAAAATGGTGAAACATTTTGGCATGCCCGGTGGGACCCATCAGGGGTTCTATTGCATTTTCTTCATTCCTAGGTGAAATTTGTGTGTTTGTTAACCTTTAAAAGGCTTACACATTAATCTTCTTTTCTAGTAATTCTCTCTTCTTTCTAATTGATCTAAAAGAAACATTTCTCTTAGTGCATTTAAAAGGAAACATTCTTCTTTCTTGCTTTCTACATTTAGTGAAAGAGCATACCCTCTCATATTCATCATTTGCTTCATCAAACGTATTTTTTGATTGGAAATTTATATTGGTTGCATTACATTTTGATTGTTGTATTTAGCTCACATTAAAAAATGATGGTAACCTGTATGCTAGAAGTCATGCCCAGCTGATGGTTGACACAAAGAATCATAGAAAGCACATTCTCCCTCTCTGTGTCTTACCAAACTGCACAAAATTGAAATATACGGATCTTTCTTAAACAACATCTTACACAGGAGCTTCGGTGATCACACGATTAGAGGATTGGTAGGTACTCCCCAACTCATTACTTCTATCGAGTCATTACCTCGAGAGGATAGCTTGCCCCCACCATAACATAATCAAACCTCTCCATTTAGATATCCTTCTTCATATGAAGCCTTCCTCACCAAAAACTCTACTCTAAATTCATGAGTCATTATTCTATATAGCATAAGCTCAATACATTAAAAATCACTTGTTAGGTACATGTTTTTAGTGTTTGATTGACATGTATTTTGAGGTGTGAGGATATGTTTCTCCAATTTTCCATTCTTTTTCCTTGCACACTCCACAATCATAGTTGGAGTATTTTGAATTCTTCTGAGAGTTTTAGGACTTCATTGCATCATCTCCATACCTCTGGGTTGATTATTTATCTGAATCAAATTCACAGAAATCCATTTTTCTAAATTTTTCCAATTTTCACAGTAACCGGCATCAGTTTATTCACTGGTTTTAGTCCCTCCCTGACCGGCATCATTTTTTCTTAACCGACATCAGTTTTCTGTTCTTTTGGGTTAAATTTCCCAAAGAACACTTATTTCATTTTCTCTGCTTTGTCGATTTCCTTTGAGTCTCTTTACTCTATATGCTTGATAAACAATCATTATATAACTTGTTCATCTAATTATCACCAGTCTTTGCCTCATTTGGTAAAATTGTTCATGTCTCATAGTAACCGACGTCGGTTACCTGATGAGGCTAGAATATGTCTAATTAATGTATAATATATGATCTCGTCTTACTCTCCTTTTTATTAAGTTTGATTGCATTATGTGACTTTTATTTGATCTGATATGAGTTAGGATGTAATTTTCTATGTTTTGATTGATTGTGATTCTAATGTTAAAAGCTCTAGAATTCCCGACGAAGTGTGTGTTTGAAATTTAGTTTTATAATAAAATAGGTATAATTAGTAGAGGAAATGAAGCAGGAAGCGTTCAGTATGTTTTCAACAACATCTATTCCCACACAGCTTAGTTCTGGAACTTCCAAACTAGTTCTGAAACTCCATCACATAGTCATCATCTAGTTCCGGAACTTTCAGACTTACTTCTGGAACTCCAGTATTTAGTTTCAGAATTTTCAGACTTAGTTCCAGAACTCTTGGGGATAGCTCTGAAACTCTCACGGTTTTGATCCTTAACAATTTCCTATGGTTATGGAACTTCTCTGAAGTTCCGGAACCGATGGGAGTTATCTATTCTAACCACATCCAGATATTTTTCATCTACGACCCTTTCAATCAGAAAGGATGAGAAGATTTCTGAATGCAAATCCAAGGAGAGTTATCTTACAACTATCTGATCAACCACAATCTGACTCATCATCTATTCTGGGCATGATTTTATTTCATCAGAATCATTGAGATAGCTATGATTGTAAAATGTATATAAAATAAGAACTACATTAGATAGATATAGAAGATATAGAATATGATATGAGATAGAAATAGAATAGAGAAGAGAAATATAGACTAAGTACTCAGATCTAGTATGTTTTGTAATACCGAATGTTTTATCAATAAAATAGCCATTCCTATTTGAGATAATTCTGAGTTGTTAAATCCTAATTCGAGGAGGAGAAGGGGCCCACTCCCCCAAGGACCAGGATATTTGTTTATTTGGTATTTATATTTCTTCAACAAATAGCTTAGATCTGTTAATTCTATATTGTTTTAATTCTTTTAGTTAAACTCTATTGTGTACTTGTTCCTGTAGGTGTTTAGATAGATTCTTATATTTCTTGCAATTTTTTTCAAGCATTCTAAATTAAGCGTGTTTATTTCCAAAAGCAATTGTGTTTACTTTCAGAAGCAAGTGTGTTTATTTTCCAATAGCAAGTGTGTTTCCATTCTGCATAGTGTTTTTCCTTTCATCAAAGCTTTCAGTGTGTTTACTTTTAGCAAGTTTTCATAGTTTCATTTAAATAAGGTTTTACCAAGAAGTCCTTAAGACATTGAAGACATCCCCAGAAAATACAAAATAGGTACAGTCAACTACTAGATTGATTAGATTACTCTTGTTGCATATAGCTTTAGACACACCCTTGTTTTGATATGAAATCAACAAGAAGTTGGTTAAATGAAGGGAATAACAACACCCATCATTTTTGGCACCGTTGTCAGGGATCACTAGTTGGAACTTTCTAATTAAGTGTTAGCAAGAGCAAAAAAACATACATCTAGTAGTTGAAGGATCTTCCCTACTATATCACAAAATATATGAGTAGACTAAAAGACTCAAAAGGTATATTCCTCCTAAAAACATCTTCACAAGAATTCATAACATCCTCTAGTCAAAGTAAGGAAATTGATCAAGAATTGGAGGCACCATCATCCCTTGTCAGATAAGAAACAAAATTGCCATTTTTGGAATTCTTAGATCAGTCACCTAAAGGAAGTGGAACTTTTAGGAGAAGGCTTATTACTCAAGATCCATTTAGGGAAAGTTTCGATTCTCAATTGAGTATTCAACCTCCTACTCCTAATTTTTCACCTTCCCCAAGGCATACCACTTACCACATTGATTGGGAGGAAAATTTAGAAAATATTTTTAAAATGGCACAAGAAGCTAAGAGAGAACCTAATAGGACCTTTACCTATCCAATCCAATTGGGAGATGATGATACATCAATGAAAAATATCTCACCTACACATTTACCCACATTTAGAGGGATGTCATCTAAAGATCCTAACCAATTTCTATTTGAGTTCAAGGTACTATGTCAGACCTATGATTATAAGACAGATAATCAAAAACTCAAGTTATTTCCATCCACTTTAAAGGATGCAGCAATGAGGAGGTTCATGGGATTACCATCCAAATCTAATAGTACTTGGGAAAAAATGGAGACTACCTTCATAGATAAATACCAGGATTATTGTAGAGGGAGAAATAGGAAGGAATAATTCTTCAAAATCAAGCAGGAGGATGATGAAAACATAGAAGACTATTTAGATAGATTCCTCTTTGTTAGTAAAAGATGTGGATTTTTGCTTACAAAGGAGTTAAGTAAAACTATTTTTCTTAAAGGCTTGGATGAAAAATATAGGGAAGCCCTTAACTTGATAGGAGGTGGAGACATTGATCGATAAGAATGAATGGAATTAAAAAGATTTGTAGAAGCTATTACGTAACAAGAGGTGGACCTAGAAAAGGAAAATCAGTGAAAATTCTAAATCCAAATATGAACAAACTAATGGATGAGTTTGAAAACTTTAAAATAGACATTTTAGTACAATTAACCTCTACTGTGGATAGATTATAGGCTAAAGCAAATTCCAAAACTGAACCATTGGCTATGTATTGTCCTAGATGTAGGAAGAAGCATACACTAAGAGGTTGTCCTTTAGATAAAACAGAAATGTGTCTTATCTATGAATCTAAAGAACATGATACTGATGTTTGTTCTTTACTTCCCGTTATTAAGAATCAGCTTAAACAAACCAATGCCTCATCTACAATAGAAGAATTGAATTTTGTTTAGAGACAACCTAACCAAGGGTATTTTATGCCAAGATCAGCTCCTAATCCTTGGATGATGTCATGGGCTGCTCAATCAGTACCACAAAATTGGGGACAACCACCTTGGGTACCTCAACCAACTTAGAACCCTCAAGATTGGGCAAATCAAGATTGGTATGCTTAGGGACATCAATAACCATGGGTTGGTCAAGGAAATCCTTATGCTTGGTTACAATGTAGATGAAACCCTAGTAATTATTCTCAAGGAAGAACATATCCAAATTAGAATCAACAGGCCATCATGGGATCTCTTGCACAAAATTCACAAACTAAGAATGTAGTCCAAAAGAAAATGCCAACACAGCCAGAAGCAAATCCAAGAAACAAACAAACAACTCCTGTTTATGGAATAGAACCATAAAAATCAATTGATTTACATGTTATGGATTGTTAAGATATTCAAACCAAATTTGGGAAAATCATTAACAAGTACACCCCTTATAATCACTCAAATGAAAAAAAAAATGAAATCCCTAGTAATCTTGTTGTTCCAAAAGAGGATATAGAAAGAAAATAAAAGGAGCCAGATAGCAACACTACTAAGACTCCATTTCCAGAGAGATTCAAAGAAGCTATAGAAATCAAGGAGTCTGAATTGGTATAGGAACTAAGGAAATTGAATATTGAAATACCATTGTTACAAGAAATTAAAGATATTCCAGAATTGAACAAATTAATCAAAATGTTATGTATGAAAAATCCTAGAAGGAAGAAACAATACCCAAGACTATCAAAGTAGATGGGAAACTTGCTGATTTATTAGCAGAAAACTTTTACTTCCAAAATACGAAGATCCTAAAAGTCCTATTATTTCTATATCTATAGGAAATAAGGATGTACATAATGTTCTAGTAGATTTAGGAGTCATTATCAATGTAATGACAAAGTGGATACTCTAAAAACATTACCATTAACGGGTATACAACCTACTAATACCATATTGCAGATGGCAGACTAGTCTGTAGCAAAACCAGAAGGAATTATTGAAGACATGGTGGTTATGGTGGAGTCATGGGAATATCCAGTTGACTTTCGTTATATTGCAGCCAAAAGGTAAAACATTGGGTTATCCCATTATTTTGGGTAGACCATGGTTAGCTACAGTGTTACTTTAATATATTGCAGGTCAGGTGATATGACAATATCGAATGGTAAGAACTCTAAACAAATTTCCTTATATCCTACTACATGACCTTTTACTGATAATAATGAAAAATTGTGGGTTTATTCTCCTGATAATTGATAAAAAAATTTGTCTTCTTTGGCTATGATCACATTGCAGGATCATGTAAGAGAAGTAGAAGAGATGATTAATCCACCATTGGATGAAAACATGTTGTCCTTGAAGCAATTAGACTTAGTTCCGTAACCCGTGAAATTGGTTCCAAAACCTACGAACTTAGTTCTGGAACCCATGAACTTAGTTCTGGAGCTTGCGAACTTAGTTCCGTAACCCGTGGCTATAGTTTTGGAACCACCACATTTAGTTCCGGAACCACGTCAACAACATTTTTGTTTGAATGAAAATGATTTCACTCCTTTAGGAGGAATGAGAATTCTCATGGGAAGAGGATGAATTAGTATCTTTAGTTTCAAGTACATCAAGAAGTGGTGAAGAATTTCTGGAAAGTAGCAGTGACGAAGAATTTGGCCTCAAAAAGAGATAAGTATCATAATTCTCATTACTGTCCTTTTTCTAGTATTCTATCTCAAGGAAATTTTGGAGATGTTGCTACATACCATATGTTATTACCACATGCATGTCCATTAAATACTTTAATGAAACCCTTCCCAAAAATCAGTTCATCACATATTGGAACCAAGCATGTTGAAATTCAACCGGTAAAACTTTAAACATTAACAGTTGGTTGAAGGATGATGAAGAAGCTAAATTGTTTGATGTTCTAAAAAATCATACTAAAGATTTTGCTTGGGATTACAAAGACATGAAGGGGATTCATCCAAGTATCTGCACTCATCACATATATACTAAAAACATTAAACCAATTAGGCAGCCTCAAAGAAGGATTAACCCAACTTTAAGGGATATAGTCAAACAAGAAATTGAAAAACTATTACAAGTAGGTTTCATCTACCCTATCTCAGATAGCCAGTGGGTATATCCTCTTGTAATTTTTCCCAAAAATAATGGAAAATGGAGAATATGTGTTGACTATAGGGAACTGAAAAAATCCACAATGAGAGATTATTTTCCCTTACCATTCATAGATAAAGTCCTAGATAACCTTTTAGGTAAATAATACTTTTCTTTCTTGGATGGTTTTAGTGGGTATAATTAGATCGAGTTGTTGAGGATTAGGATAAAACTATATTTACATGTCCATGGGGAACCTTTTCTTATAGGGTTTTACCATTTGGTTTATGCAATGCTCCTGCAACTTTCCAGAGAGTTGTACTTGCAATCTTTGCTGATCTAACAAATGATTGTGTTGAGGTATATATGGATGACTTCACTGTACACAAAGATACATTTGAAGATGCTTTGATAAATTTGGACAGAGTGTTAAAAATATGTGATCAACACAACCTGTCTCTTAGTGATGAAAAGTGTTTGATGATGGTGGATGATGGGATTGCATTAGGACACCATATTTCAAAAAAAGGAATTGTGTGGATCAAAACAAAATTAGGATCATTTCAGATTTACCTATTCCTCAGACCCCCACAAATATCAAATCATTTCTAGGGCATGTTGGGTACTATAGGTGCTTTATAAAATATTTCAATAAAATTGTTGCCCCCATGTTTAATTTGCTAACCAAGGACTGTGAATTTCTTTGGGATGAAAAGTGTCAGCATGATTTTGAAGAAATTAAAGAAAAATTAATCAGTACCCCAATATTGAGAGGACCTAATTGGGAAAATCCATTTCATATCCAAATAGATGCCTCAAATTATTCCATTGGTGTAGTATTGGGACAGAAAGATGAGGAAGGAAAGATGTATGCCATTTATTATCTTAGCAAGAATCTTACTCCCACTGAAAAGAATTACACCACCACTGAAAAGGAATTTCTTGTTGTGATTTATGCAATCAATAAATTCAGACATTACATTACAGGGTACAAGATATTTATACACACATATCATTCAACAATTAAGTATTTAATGAACAAAAAAAAGGGTTGGAGGAAGAATAATTATATGGTTACTACTTTTGCAAGAATTTGATATTACCATTGTGGACAATCCAAGTAAATCTAATGTGGTAGCTTATTTTTTGTCAAGACTAACCACCACAAGGGAGCAAGATCTGGTTAAAGATAACTTTCCAGATGAACAACTATTTGCAATCTCAGCAAGTACACCATGGTTTGCTGATATGGAAAATTATCTTGCAACAGGGAAGTTTCCTCCTTCTTTCACTAAGAAAGAAATAAAGAAGTTAATTAAAACCAGTGCACAATTCAAATGGTTAAATGGAATTCTATTTAAGTGTGGTCCTGATTTTGTCTTGCAGTGTGTAAGAGAGGATGAAATATTTGACATCCTCAGAGCATGTCATGATGAACCAAGTGGAAGACACTATTAAGTGAAAAGAACATCTCATAAGATACTTGGCACTGTTATTATTGGCCATCTCTATACAAGGATGTGAAGAGATATATCAAGAGGTGTGATCCTTGTCAAAGGATGGGATAGCCAACTTTCACCAATGAAATGCCTCTTCAGCCTCAAGTTATGGTTGAACCATTTGAGAGATGGGGATTGGATTTTTTTGGTCCCTTTAATCCTCCTTCACAAGGGAAGGAATATATTCTTGTGTGTACTGACTATGTGAAAAAATGGGCAGAAGTGTAGGCATTGACAAATGCCACTGAGGAAGTAGTTGTTGATTTCCTTTGGAACATAATTATGATAAAGTTTGGAGCACCAAGGAGCATAGTTTCATATCAAGGACCACAATTTATGTCTAATATGATCCAAGATTTCACAAGGTATTACCAAATCAATCATAGGAATTCATCTCCTTACCACCCATAGTCAAATGGACAAGCTGAAGTAACAAATAGAGAATTAGAGAACATCCTTACCAAAATAGTTGAAGCTGGGAGAAAAGATTGGGTAAAGAGACTACCTGAAGTTATGTCAGGGCTTATAATTTTTTTCCACTTGTAGGAATGACGAGTCATCATAGAAAAGGATTACATCATTAAGGATGGTAATTATGTCTTTTAACTTATTTAGGGTTGATTAAATGTTTGCATGTGTGATTTGACTTAATTTAAAAGTAGGTATGATGAGTCATCTATTTATACATTATGATTACAAGTGTGTAATCATGAAGTTGATTTGGATGGAATAAGTGGTAGCATGGTTATCATTAGTAATCATTATTGCAAAAATCACGTGAAATAATTTGTAGAGATATTTTGAGGAAGGAGCACCAAATTAATTTTGTGTTCTGCACTAAAAATAGAGAATTCAAAAGTTCTACAGCTAAGAACAGAGGTTCCGTAGCCAAATTCGTCAATTCCGTAGCTAAGAAAGAGGGCCTGCAACCAATTCACACAAAATCAAAAGATACAAAACTCAAGCTAATATGGGGATTAAGAAGAAATCAAAACTAGAGGATGATTCCTAGCTACTTGCAGATGAAGAAGTGGCATCCATCTTTGAGCATGTAGGATGGCTAGAGTTCCTGAAGAAATTTTCAAGGCATAATGACGAATTGGTAAGAGAATTCATCATAAACCTAGAACAATCTAGAACAAAGGTGAGAAATATCTTTATTCCTTTTTATGTAAATACTATAAGTAATGTGTCTAGAGTGCCAATTGTGCATGTTCCACAACCTGCCAAGGGGACTTTGAAAGAACTGGTTGAAGTCTTACTATAAGAAGGAGAAACTAAACCCTAGTACATCTATAATACAAAGAAAATCATAAAAGGGGTTAGAAGGGCTAGTTTTCCCAAACCCTTTAATAGGGTAGCATTTTGGATAGTGAAATATTTAACCTGTGATGGTCAATTTGGGTCTGTGGGAAAAGAAGTCTTAAAAATGCTCATATATCTGAAATATGGAGCCACAAAACCTGAGTACATAATAAACCATCTAGGGTTTCTTTTGATTTTATCTAGACCATGGCTCGTAGGTATTTCGGGGTGTTGGGACAATTAGGCATCATGGTCTAATTCATTTAATATGCCAGCACCATTTTCTATCAAAGAAGAATGCAGAAGAAATTTGGGACAAGTTTCTTGGCAAGTTCAATAAAAACCCTAATATTATCAGAAGGACAATTCCATCCCCATTCTTTCCTTCAACTAATCTAGAAATTGATGCCCATGTAGAATAACAGAGGGAAATGGAAAGAGAAAATATACCAAAAAGAATAAGGTTGGTGAGAAAGATAAAAATAGCAGAGCCTTCTGTACATGTGAAGGAAATTTCTTCTTCTGCAACAGCTTCAAGGGAGCCAATATCTGTCTCTGACGGTGATAGCTCACCCATGCAAGAGTAAGAAAGAATAGTAAGAAGAATCTCTAGAAGGAAATCCACTACTAGGCATGATGAACTTCCCCAGAGAAGAAAAATTCATAAGAGGTCAAAGGAAACCCCAGAGGGAAGGAGTGAGCAGGAAAGGATGGAAGAGGAAGCTGCTGATATTTTGGGCAGCATGGCCATGACTCCTCCTGAGCCAAGTCAAGCTGAAATGGATAGAGGAGAGGAGAGATTTGAAGAGCAATATTTTCAAGAGTTGGCTAAACCATCATCATTTCCACATGAAGAAGAAGAGTTAGCATCCAGGAGAAGAAAAGGAAAATTTCCTTTTATAGAGGAAGAATGCCCAACTCCTCAAGTAATTTTAGAGGAAGAAGAAATACATCAAGTTAAACAAGCTCTGTTCTTGTCTAGAGAAGAGCTCATTATCAGAGAAAAAGATGAGGAATTGGATTTCCTCAAAATCAAATTGGAACAAAGGGAAATGCTCATTAGAGAGCTAACAACTCATCTTACAAATGGAATGAGGAATTATCAAAGAACCAAGAAATAGATGATAGAAAAAGAGGAAGAATTTCAAGCTTCCGGAAAATAGATTGATGTGTCCATAGTCTCTACACAGACTGAGTTAACCTATTTGCCACTTAAACATCTATGGAATGAAACTTGCAGGGAACTTAGAGAAGCCAAAACATCAAATTAAGAATTGAAGACCAAGATCGAAGAAGAGATGAAGGCAAGAAAAGAATGGGAAGAAAAGTTTTATAAGGAGGAAGGAAAAAAATTTAAATGTCTTCCAAAAATTCATATGGTCTATATTATGAGTGAAAAATTTCTTGCTTGCAGAAGGCCCTCTCCTACATATAGCATGTTTTTAGAAGAGCAGCTTCATTCATTAAGCAAATCAGGATTGCATGTGGGATTCCACATGAACTAAAAGATGAATCTAAATTCATGGCAACTTACTCTCTTTCTAGTCCTAAGCAGAAAAATATTCTGTGTGAATTTTATCTTTGTAATTTTATGCTAGAGAAAAAAACAGGATTTATGATCAATTTGTATGTAGGGGAGAGCTAGCTCAATGCATTTGTCTCTATTCTGCAAAACCAAATTGCATTATGAGAATATGAAGGATTTATTAAGTTTGATTGCATTATGTGACTTTTAGTTGATCCGATATGAGTTAGGATGTAATTGGCTTTCTTTTGATTAATTGTGATTCTAATGTTAAAATCTCTAGAATTCTTGATGAAGTGTGTGTTTGAAATTCATTTTTGTAATAAAGTAGGTCTAATCAGTCGAGAAAATGAAGCAAGAAGTGTTCAGTATGTTTTCAACAACATCTGTTCCCACACAGCTTAGTTTCAGAACTTCCAAGCTAGTTCCAGAACTCCATCACACAGTCATCATCTAGTTCGAATTTTCGACTTACTTCGAACTCCAGTATTTAGTTTTGGAATTTTTGGACTTAGTTCTGGAACTCCTGGGGATAGCTTCAAAACTCTCATGGTTTTGATCCTTAACAATTTCCTATGGTTCTGGAACTTCTCCGAAGTTCTAGAACCGATGGGAGTTATCTATTCTAACCACATCTAGAGATTTTGCATCTATGACCCTTTCAATCAAGAAAGGATGAGAAGATTTCTAAACGCATATCCAAGGAGAGTTATCTTACAACTATTTGATCAACCGCAATCCGACTCAACATCTATTCTGGGCATGATTCAATTTCATCATAATCATTGAGACAACTGTGATTGTAAAATGTATATAAAATTAGACTTACAATAGATAGATATAGAAGATATAGAATATGATATGAGATAGAAATAGAATAAAGAAGAGAAATATAGACTAAGTACTCAGATCCAAAGACGCTTTGTAATACCGAATGTTTTATCAATAAAATAGCCATTCCTATTTGATAGAATTCTAAGTTGTTAAATCCTGATTCGAGGAGGAGCAAGGGCCCACTCCCCAAAACCGGATATTCGTTTATTTGGTATTTAAATTTCTTCAAAAAATAGCTTAGATATGTTAATTCTGTATTGTTTTAATTCTTTCAGTTAAACTCTATTGTATAATTGTTCCTGTAGGTGTTTAGATAGATTCTTATATTTCTTGTAATTGTTTTCAAGCATTCTAAATTAAGCGTGTTTATTTCAAAAGTAAGTGTGTTTACTTTCATAAGCAAGTGTTTTTATTTTCCAACAAAGTGAAGTGTGTTTTCGTTACTTTGCAGTGTGTTTCCTTTCAAGAAAGATTTTAGTGTATTTACTTTCAGCAAGTTTTTATAGTTTGATTTAAATAAGGTTTTACCAAGAAGTCCTTAAGACATTAAAGAGATCCCCAAAAAATACAAAATAACTACAATCAACTACTAGATTGATTAGATTACTCTTGTTGCATATAGCTTTAGACACACCCTAGTTTGATATGACATCAACAAGAAGCTGATTAAATGAAGGGAATAACAACACCCATCATTACCCCCGAACCGATATCAATCATCCTTAACCGTTGCCGATTACCCTATGCTAAATCTCAACTAATACATTTCCCAAATCCACCTATAAAAACATGTTTTCTTCATTCCCATTGCTCTTTATGTCATTTGTAGGATACAACATCACATGATATACATTCATTCACATGGTGTTGACTCGCATAACACTCTTATATTCCACGCAAGTTGTCAACCACTCCCGCCTAGTCCTTTACCACCCTCTATCATGTCACCCATGGATCCAACCCTACCTACCACCATTTCTATAGGTGATGAGTAATTTTCATGACTCCTTGATCAGAATCCCATGACCTTACAGTTCTGTCTTTCCCACTCTTCCACTCGGGACTCCTCAGGTCAGTTGATATATGACATGCCTATATCCATCTCTCTTGCCCTTATTCCCACTTTTGCATCAGCCCCTACTAGTGCAACGTTACCTTCACCTACTTTACCCCCAGTGGTTTCATAACTAGGCCCCATACCCACTATGACTGCTACATCTACGGTATCATTCGCACTCGTAGTATCTTTTTTCTCCTCATTAACCACCCAGCACTATAACCTCATCTCGCGCCCATCATCTAACAGATACCAATTTCAACCCAACCTCTCATGGTGTTGGTTACCCCTACTCCATTCCAGAATATTGTCCTCTCCATCCCCACAATCTCTACCCCCAATCGCTACTAGAGTCACTATGACTGTCCCACCTACATATGCATACTATCAACAAGCCCCTATCTCATCCGACACCCATTCTCGGATATATGCCTCTATGTCTGTCCCCTATTCTCAACCTTCCTATTCGGCACCACCATACAATGGAATGCCACCCAAATCACATGTTTAGTACTAGCCCTCTTATGACACGAAGATCCCTTCCATCACAACCTACCAATAACCTCATCAAACTAATGATGTAAAGGATGTAGATGCTAGAAGCATGAGTTTCAAACTCACGCAATTATCTACCTACGATGAAATCTATAATGATCCCATTAATCTATCCATCCCTATTCTCCCATACCCTGTACATTGGGAAATGCCAAAATTCAACTGTTTCAATAATAAAGAAGACCCACATCAACATTTGTAGTCTTTCAAACATGGGTGTTACCTGATCACCCATGATGACGCTTTACTACTACAGACCTTCCCGATGTCCCTAACAAGACTTGCATTGGACTAGTATAGTGGGCTACCAAGACACTCCATCTACTCATTTAATTAGGTATCCCAAGCCTTCTTAGACCACTTCTCAATCAACATTGTTAAGAAGGTCACCATGACTGATCTTTATTCCACACGACAGTACAACGATGAGTCTATCACTGACTTTGTCACTCACTGTGCAACCTAATTAACCAGCTCACATTTCAATTACCTCAAATTGAACTCATAGATTTGTTTACTCGGGCTTGTGCTAGACACATCTCACCAACCCTACAGGTGCATACCTTTCACACTTTTGACAAGGCATTCACCATGGCATGGAAATTGGAAATTCGTGCTATTGAAGAGAAAAAAAATCAGTTGCGTAACAAGAACATCGCATTTAAATCAAATAATGCTTATTCATCTTTGAAACCCCAAAACAATATTCAAAACCCAAAGGATATACCAATGTCATGGTTCTCAAAGCTAGTCCCCCTCACCCATCAAACCCCGCCAAACCTCCTTCTAATCTCTCTCTCATCCAAGCTTTCCGATTCGGATGAGAAAAATGAAAGTAAATCGTGATAGTGTTATCCCGTAAAATTGACAAGGGCAATTTTACCGATAACCATACCGAAAATTTTTGTCTTGATCCCTCGATAGGGATCCCTCGCGTTCGAAACGATTTAAAATTCCTTCTCGGGAAATCTAGCTTTCGAACTTAGTCTTTTTGAGCCTTTTTGGCTGGGCGCATGGATTTGCACTGTAACACCACGTTTTGGTGCGCCCCTTTAAAAAGCCTTTGGCGCATGGTTTCCCATGTCAACACGTCTTTCGGTGCGCCAAAGCATGTTAAGCCTTATTTGCGTGCGCCGAGGCGCATGCGCCTCGATGTTGACATATCATTTGTCGCGCCTCTTTTCCATGCGCCAAAAGGCGCATGTATTTTCCTTGTTACACCACGTTTTGGTGCGCCCAAGGGCGCACATAAATTCATGTCGACAACTCGTTTTATGCGCAAAAGTCGCACCCATTCTCCTGTTGTCAGTTACTTCCATGCGCCAAAGGGCGCATGCTTTCCTCTGTCGACAGTCGTTTTCGCGCGCCTTTTCAAATAGTGGGTGGCGCATTTATGACAAAGTTTTGTTATATATAACGTTCCCGCCCTGTCATTTTCATTCCATTTTGACAAGCACGTGATCGCTCTGGATTTGTCAGCTCTGCCCTGTCGCCGTCATTGCTCTGTGGACCCACTCGCCACAAATTTTCGATATATATTCGAGGTAGGTGGTTCTCCTGGTTTGTTTTTGAAAGCTTTCACGTTCTTGGTCTGTGTTTTCTCTCGTTCGAGCTTATTTCTTTAGCGGGTCTGTTTGTTGCTTGCATGGTCTGTCTCTTTAATGGCTAGCCGGCCTTGTTGGGCTTGTTTCTCCCCTGTCCTGTCGGTTTCTTCTTTTCCTACTCCTTTCCTCTTTCCGGATTTGTTGGAAAAAGGGGGGTGGTTTCGCATCAGCGCCATCTGAGATCCTCCTTATAAAAACCTTGTCATACCAAGCCTCCTTTCGGGTGGAAGATTGAGTTGAAAAACGACTAAATGATTAAAGTGTTCTCCATGGCGCACTGTTGCGTCATGTTGCAATGAAGACAGTCGCGCCCCTCGGCGCGTCTACCCAGCATGCTGCAGTTAAAAATCATGCGCTCTTAGGCGCACCCTTTCGGCCTGTAACGCGCTCAAAACCCGCGCCTCCTTCATCCCTTTGGCGCGTCTTTTTCCCATGTCGCAAAATCTGCCCATGCGCCAAAGGGCGCACCAAATATCAATGTAGCATGCATTTCCTGTGCGCCCTTCTATAAAATGCAGTCTGCTTCATCCATGCGCCATGCGCCTTTGGCGCCAATTTTACCTCTGTTACGTCCTTTTCCTGTGCGCCTTGTCTTTTCAGCCTGTTATATACATTTTCCATGCGCCCTGCGCCCCGAGCCTTAAAAGTTCTAACTCTTTCTTCTGCTAGCGTTCCCATTGAAAATCAAATGACTAATTCAAGCTTCTTGGATTGGGTTTCACTCCTCCTACGTGCAGATCATCAGATAAGCCTTGAAGAACACATGTCTACCTCAAGCAAGAGACCCGCCAAACCAAGAGGAAAAGCTAAGCTAACAGAGGAAGAAATGAAGTATAAGTACCAAAGGGTTAGAATGCCCGAATCTCAGGCGGAATGCAATATGGATGTCAGAGATTCTGAACTGGGCCACATTGACATGGACGAATTCTGGGTGAGAACTCAGAAAGTAACAAGAAGCCCCTGGATGGATAAATTGATGGGTAGTGCTCTACATTTCGCCGGTGGGATTCCAGTCAGCGCTATTAATAATGAGTTCATAATGGTGGTTGCCCAATCTTACAACAAGGACACCAGGTGTGTCGAAAATAGTAAGGGAGAAGTGGTCATTGACCTCACCACTCGCCATTTTGAAAAGATTCTTGGCATCCCTCATCACCGAAGCTTCGTGGCCGTTACCCAAGAAGAATGTGTCAAGACCTGGGAGGGCAATGAGGACCTATGCATGCAATTAATGAATGAAGTCTACCTCAAAAATAAGAAGGTAGTGACCCGGTGGCCCCAGACTATCCACCGAAGCGACTTCTCCGAAGAACTCAGTGACACCATCACTTTCCTGAGCAGAGTCTTCGGGCTTTCAGACGCCCACTACTTCCATAAATGGATGCTGCGGTACCTGGAGACGATGAACAAAAATTTGCCCGATCAGCGCTTCTGCTGGGGGGAAATAATAAGCAGCGCCATTTCTGAGCAGCTACAACAGTTTGCCACAACAGGAGTGTTTCATATGAACTCCTACGTAGTGTATGCTGCAGCGTCTGAAAGGGACTATCCAGGGCTGCACCGAAGTGGAACTTGGCCTCAGGCCAAGATATATGAATACTACCCAGAGCTAAAGCTGGAGAATAGCATCCAACACTTTTCAAAAATCAATGATGCTTTCTTCTACCATATTATATGCATGCTGCGACCAAAGTTGACTCATGGCCGCACAATTAAGAATACTGTTTCTGCTGTGGAAAAGTGGGGGGCCTTGTTCACCCAATTTCCCACATTCACCTATCTGAGGGCGGTTAACTTCTTGGGCGAGCCCACTAGGTTGCCAAGGTATGCTGGACCAAAGCTGGTTCTATTGGAATTGTCAAGGCAGCTGGTCACATATCATGAGAAGTGCCAGAAGAGAAAGAAGGGTGGAACTCCTTTCCCCCTCACAGTAGGCCGATACACTTGTTCCAGCTATCACAAGGCGAAGGAGATGTTTGCCGAGCTAGAATTGCTCAATCTAAAGCATGATTTCCCAGCAAGGCCTACATTCGACCCAAGAGGCTGCTTGCCAAGGGCTAAGCTTGATCCTATCCATGTCCCTCAAATTGAGGACATTTACATTGACGTCATCCATGAGGTGGCACTCAGGAGACAGGATCACTCCCGCTTAGCATTGGCAGAAATTATTCAGTATGGAGTGGCCATCGTCCCCAAAGGCTTCCAAACTTCGGAAGATGAAGTAGACAAGGTGTATAATAACACAGATGGGGACAATTGGCCCTTCCCGGACATTGATAGAAGCAAGGCTCCTCAGACGATTGAGGAGAGGGTCAAAGAAACCATGCGGAGAACGGAGCTCTGGTGCCGTATGAATGGATTGATCTACCTCGGCGTAGATTTTATAACTTCTCCATTGGGTAATGCGCCTCCAAGATCAAAGAAGCAGCTAAAAGGCAAGGGTGCAATAGGTGAATCAAGCACCAGTCAGGAGGAAGCCCCTGAAAGTCCTCTTCCCTCGGAGCCTGAACAAGTCATAACTTTGGAAGAGGAGTTCATGGAGGATGTTCCCGAAGGCCCATCCACTCAGGATGTCGGCGTTGCTACAACTACGGAGGTTCCTTCTGTCCCTTCTTCTTCTCTTCCTCCCCTTCCTCAGGTGTCAGCAACCACTCCTTTGGTTGTGTCCTCTCCCCCTTCTTCTACCCTTTCCCCTGCCTCTTCATCCATCTTCTCCTCTCTTGCTGATTTGTCTCCTTCCATTTCTTCTCTCCTTTCCGGGCTCCCTTCCCTTCCTATGTCTTCTGCAGCCCCGGTTTCCCTTCCTCCCGTGGACACCTCCGCGGCTATTCTTTCAATGCCACCGCCGCGTGTCTCCACGTTCTTCCCCTCTTCTACTGTTGCTGCCTCCCCCTCTGTCTCTGGTCCTTCTTCAATAGGACCAGCTTGGATCTCTCAGCAGCTGAGCCAGCCAAAGAGGAAAGTCCCCATCGCTCCGATGGACTTTTCGGTTATTCCGGCTAAAGGAGCAAAGAAGCACAAGCCGGTTACACGCTTCTCAAAGAGCGCTGCAGGTGAGAGAGTCCTGGAAATAGCTTACCCCGATCCCACCAAAGAGAAAGAAGATCTGTCTCCAGCAGATTTCACAGTGACCCAAGTCACAATGGGGACGTCCTCTGAAAGTCTCCAGGGGGAAGCTCGTTCCGCGATTGATGCACTTTGTGAAAAGCTTCAAGAAGCCAAAGAAGAGAAAAGGCTGCTGAAAGAACAGAATAAATACCTGCTTCAGGCCTTACAGAAGATGGGAAGTGCACCTCCCACAACTGCCGCCGAGACTCCTGAGCTGCTCAGTCAAGACAAGATCAATGAATATTCAAAGATCGGTGAGCAGGGCATGGCTGTTTCTGCTTGGAGAAGCCAGATTCTCAAAGATAGCGAAAAGGTAATCGCCGAATATATCAACTTATCTCTGAACATTGAAAAGGCGAATAAGGAGCTCCAAGCATTAGCAGTCCCGATATCAGAAGAGTTAGAAAACGCTAGACTCCAACACGAGGCCTTCCAACAGATGTTCGACTGTTCAGTCGAAGATTTGGTCAAGTTCGGAGTATTCGGTCACCCAAGGACCCTCAACAAGACTATGTCCACTCTGGACTATCGGATAGATCAGCTTGAGTTTGTGTTAGAAAAAATAGATAAGGTGAAGGAAGAGGCCCTGGATGCGATGTATCAAATGGAGAAAATTGTTTTATCCATGAAACCAGGGTTGCTCACTCCTTCCCTCACCTTAAGAACGGCTGATGATACTATCCGGGTTTTCAAGGAGTTAGCTTCTCAAGGAACAGGGCCGGAAGTCACGTTTGATACCGAATCCATCAATAACCTGCGAGCTTGCAGGGACTTCATCGGTTTCCTGATTGAGGCGGTGAAAGATTATTCCAAACTTCCCGAAAAGCTTGTAGAAGAGCGGGAAACTTGCGAAGTAATCAGTGATCGGCACAAGGATCCATCACAGATCGAGTTCGGGCCGGGTCAATGATCGCAAGTTCTTGGAATACTGCGCTCGCTTCCACATCTCATCTCTGAGCAAGATCGAAAAGGCGACCTTTTTTCGGCCGCAGGACGATGATGATGACTAGCTTCTTCTTCTTCCTCTTCTTCTTCTTCCTCTCGCTATTCTCCGACTTTCTTTTCGCAATATCTCAAGTATGTTGGTGCCAACGATGACATCATCCATGTTGCATCATGGGATGATGTCATCCACTCAAAAATGTAAAAGTCAACATGACTTTAGATATTTTGTAAATATCTTGTAGATAAGTGGTTGGCTCCATTTTGCCTTCTCTCTCTCTCATCTTCTATAAATACAAGAATACTTGTTGTATTCTGGTGAACATTTTTCAGATAGAAATAGAAGTGAGGAGAGAAAGACTTTGAGCTTTCTTGTAACAGAGAAGAACAGTAATATAATTATTCAGACTTTGTGCTCAATAGCTGTGTTATACATTAGATCTTTCTTACGTTAGATCTGTATGTGTTTGATCTGTTAGATTCACATCTACTTTTCCGTCATTTGTTTATCAGTATTGTTTTGTTTATTTATGCAAGTAGGTTTGGCTCTGTTTACTACCAAGCCCAAAGCATAAATCTTCTGACCCTTCCGCTTTGGAACTCATTTCTTTTCTTCCTTCGGATCTGTTCTTTCTCTTCTCCTTTTATTCCTTTCTCTTCGCAGCCTAGAACGCTCTACTGGGATGAGATCCCAACCCCCGAAGGCAGAATCTGTGAGACTTGCATAGGTTCCTGCTAGTAGAAGTAGCAATAAACCAGTTTCGCTTTGCTGTCTCAAAGAGGGGCTAAGCCCTGCAACACCGTTGGCCCGTTTATCCATAGATCTGTCCCGCTGCGATGATTTTCGGACCAACATTTTTGCGACTCTGGGAACGAATGCAAGACGGATCTGCGATCTATGCTTTGGTAGTAAGATAAAAATCGGAAAAATCAGCAGTTCTTTGCCGCTTGCAAAATCTGAGCTTTTTGTTGAAAATCCAAAAATTTGCAAAAGTGCCCAAATCGAAAAATTTTCTTCTGAAAGTCATAGATCTGGGCCTTTTACATATCTTTAGTTCGCTGAGTTTTTACAGAAATCATTATTTTTCCGTAGATCTGAGTTTTGACTGTTTTCTAAAAAAGTTTGAAACCCTCTGAAAAAGTCCAAATCAGATCCGAAAATCAGCTTACTATCTTCCCCACCATCTTATCCTCATTTTCATCTGTCATTTAACCGCAATCGGTTTCTGAAGAGGATAATTTTTAATATCCAGAAAAGTGCGTGCTGCTGGTTTTTGTCAGAAAAACCAGAAAATCAGCAAGCACACCCAAAAATAAAGTTTAAATCTGCGCTGTAATATTGCAGATCTGAAAGGTACACTGGCGAGTGAACCTTTTACGCGCAGCAGGAGAGCCCGAGGAGAAGCTGATCCTACTTTCGATCTGCTTCAGAGGCACAATTTCAGCGTAACACCGGCACGTTTTTCAGCGCTAAGCTCAGCTAGCCGGTCATCCAGGAGTGTCTCACCTTCACAAAGAAAAGGTCTGTTACCAGAAGCATCTACATCCCTTTGTAGTGCCTTGCTGCTCAGTGGAACCACCCTTCCAGCTCGTGTGCTTTTTCCAGCTTTTCAAATGGCGGTACCATGGGGAAATGCTATGGGCCCTCTCGCACTGCCACATCCAGTTCACGCACTCCCTCACGGAAATCGAAAGAATTTTCCTAAATTCGACGGGAGCGGAAATCAAAGCACGGATTCCCACATATCTGCTTTCATTATGTCATGCAGTATCTTGGACGTGACTCATGAAGATGTGTCAGTTCGCCTTTTTCTGGAAACCCTACAAGGGCCTGCAGCTGAATGGTTTCAGCATTTGCCGGCCGGATCTATCACCAGTTGGGCAACTTTGCGGGACGCTTTTGAAGACAGGTATAAGCCCTCAGAAGATGCGTTCACTTTATTATCACGAATCACTCATCTGAAGAAGGAGGCAAACGAGACCATGCGCGATTTTATCGCCCGGTTCAATGCTCTAATCAACCGTGTCCCTACTGCCATGCTTCCAACGCCGGAGAATCAGAAGTGTTTCTTCATGAACGCCATGAGCTCAAAAGTCAGCTTCTTGCTCCTTCAAGAGCGAGTGGCTACTCTACCTCTCGCTCAGGCCGCTGCCATCCGGATAGAAGACAATTTGATAATATCTGGCGAATTGAAAAAGGAATCATCAAAGCCTAAGTCCTTGGGCCCTTCACCCACCACTTCGTCTGACCCAGCATTCCAAAAAATGGCGAATGATTTGCTCGCATTGAAGAAGCAGTTGGCCCAGGCTCCTAGTTCCTCATACCGGGATGTTCCAAGAAGGAGTTTTGTTCCTAACCATGCTTCACAAAGGCCGCGTCTACCTGCGACTGCTCCACGGTTGGCGCTTGAAGCTCCTCCGGTCAATGCTTTGGCCGAAGTTGAAGAAGAAGAGCAGTATTATGAAGAACCTTCGTTTCAAGACGAAGATGATCAAGATGTCGGTGAGCCGACTGGCGACTCTACTATTGGATATATGGAGTTTGACGAGGATGAATCTGACGAAGAAGAGAGTACTCAGGGCTACGCAAGCGGACAATCATATGCTGTTTTCACCCGCTCGCAAGGAAAAGAGGCGGAAGTTGCTGCCCACGTACAGAAGGAGAAGGTCGCGTCAAACGCACCTCCAACCATTGCTAGAAGAGGTAATCCTCTTCCTACTCAATTCCCTGTTAAGTCTTTTGCTAAGAAGTCTTTTCCGCCCATCTCTCCTCCAAGTCAGCCCCCTCAAGTTCCTACTAAGATCAGTAATCCCATTCCACCACCGCGAAGTGAAGGACTCATTCCCTCACCAACGCAACCCTTGGCCGTGTTTGATATTATAGATCATGCAAAAAAGACCAAGATCCAAATGTCTGAAGCTGAGTACCTTCAGTCAAACCCCGAACAACTTGTAAGATTGACCAAATACATTCAGAGTCAAGCTGTTTCATCCAAACAGGTTTCCCCAAAAGGAATCCTTTCCACTCCCCCTGAATCCCATATAAATGTTGCTTCAACATCCGCATCAGGCAAAATAGAACCTTTCTATCTCTCTCTCCTAATCAACGGCCATAAGTTGAGCAACTGTATAATTGATTCCGGAGCTTCCGATAACGTCATGCCGGCAAAAGTCGCCCATGCTTTGGGCCTCACTCTTACCAAACCATTCGGCAGATGCTATTCATTGGAGACCAAGCAAGTGCCATTGATTGGCCAAATCAAAGACGCGCAATTTGCGTTTGCGGCCTTCCCGGATAAAAGAGTAAAGATGACCGTCCTTGTCGCTGACATTCCGGCAGCCTATGGAATTCTGTTGGGAAGGAGCTTTTGCAGCGAAGTTGGTGGAGAAATTCACATGGACTGGTCCAAAGCTAGAATCCCAGTCAAAGGCGTAATGCAAACTTTGGAGCCGGAATCCCAAAAGAAATACTTGGTCACTAGCTCTGAAGACCCAAAAGCCCAAATTCTTTTCGAATCATCAGGGTTGGGGAATTACTTCTTATCCACCGAGGCGGATACAAAGGACGTTTTTGTTCAGGAAAAGGATTGTAATAAGATCTGGACCTTGCAATTTGATGGCAGCTGCGCGACTAGTGGATGTGGCGCTGGAGTTGTGCTGATATCTCCCGAGGAGGAGGTAATTCCTCTTTCTTTCAAATTGCAGTTTTTCAACACTAATAATACTGCTGAGTACGAATCTGCATTTACTCGGTATGCAAGCTGCAAAGGAAAGAGGAATAAAAAATCTGAAAGTCCAAGGTGATGCCGAGCTAGTTGTAAATCAGGTCAAAAGGATTTACCAAGTGAAAAATGAAAGGCTCAGGCACTACCGTAATGCGGTATGGGACAGCATTGAGGAATTTGACGCTTTTTCAATAGAGGCCATTCCAAGGGCCCAAAATGACATGGCTGATTCGTTGGCTGTTTCAGCATCTCTCATGCTCCCGCACCCGGGTTTGAAAACGAACAAATACACCATTGAAGTGGTTTTCCGTCCAAGCGTGCCAGACAACTCTCAGCATTGGCAAGTATTCAACGATGATAATCATCTCATTGCCTTTCTAGAAAAAGCAGAAAACTTTGATGAGTTGTATTTTGAAGGATCCACCTCTACGTGCCGTGAATCAATCAACGGCCAAAATCATGAATCAAAAGAGAACGATGGCATATGTCAGCTCAAAGGAAATAAAATTCCGAAGGGCTTGGTTTCTCTGGAACGCTTGTTTGACAGGCACGACCGTTTTGTAAAAAAGAAGAGGCGGGATGATCCTGGCTCATCTCCAGAGACTGAACCAGTCAATATGGGTTCAGAGGCACATCCGCAATTCGTGAACATTGGCAAATGCTGCACGCCTGGAGAAAAGCGAAAGTTTGTCAAGTTGCTGAAGAAATATATGGATGTATTGGCATGGTCCTATGCCGATTTAAAGTCCTTCAAGCCAAAGGACGTTCAGCATGATATACCGCTAAAAGAAGATGCCAAAGCCTTCCGTCAGAAGCAAAGGCATTATAATCCCAAGATTTCGGGCACTATTCAAGCCGAAATTCAGAAGATGCTGGACGCAAGAATCATCTTCCCTATCCATCACAGCACTTGGGTGGCGAACATTGTGCCAGTACGCAAGAAAAACGGTGAAATACGCATCTGCGTAGATTTCCGAAACTTAAATCAAGCTTCGCTGAAAGACAACTACCCTCTTCCCATAATGGATCAAGTTCTGCAAGCGGTGACTGGATCAGAAATGCTGTCTATGCTTGATGGTTTTTCGGGCTATAATCAGATTGAAGTCTCGCCTGAAGATCAATTCAAAACAGCATTCACTACTCCGTGGGGTACGTTTGCCTATAGCAGGATGCCTTTCGGCCTAACCAACGCTGGTGCCACTTTTCAGCGAGCCATGGACTTTGCTTTCAAAGGCATGATGGGAAAGGTCATTGTAGTTTATCTAGATGACTTAACCGTGTTCTCCAAACGACGAAGTGATCATTATGATCATTTGGAACAGGTATTGGCCAGATGCCGAGAACACGGAATTTCCCTTAACCCAAAAAAGTCTGTTTTCGGGGTCACGGAAGGGAAATTGCTAGGCCATGTGGTTAGCAAAGAAGGAACAAAGATTGATGCCGAAAGGGTCAAGGCTATTCAGAGCCTTACTCTGCCCACAAGCAAGACCGGTGTTCATTCTTTCTTCGGAAAGGTGAATTTTCTTAGGCGTTTTGTCCCTGACTTTGCTGAGAAGACTCGCCACATTTTGAACATGATGAAGGGAACACCAACTTTCAGATGGAGTGAAGAAGGGAAAAGATCGTTTGAGGAGATAAAAACTTCTGTTGCTCATGCACCGGTCCTGGTATGTCCGGATTTCTCCAAAGACTTCATTATGTATAGTTACGCCTCCGAACATACTGTTTCTGCAATCCTGATGCAAAAGAACTCGGAGGATATTGAATCTCCAATCGCATTCATGAGTTCTCCTCTCAAGCCTCACGAGTTGAAAATGACTCAATTGGAAAAGCACGCCTTTGCCGTCGTTAAAGCGGTGAAGAGTTTCAGGTATTACATTCTGAACTCGCATACGGTGGTGCTGGTCCCCGACACAGCGGTGAAATCAATTCTAACTCAACAAGAGTTGGGAAGTGTGAGAGGGAATTGGATCGCAAAGGTCCAGGAATATGACCTAGATATTAAACCCACCAAGCTGGTGAGGGGCAAAGGCCTGTGTCAGCTAATGGCTGAGAACAAGGGTTCAGAAAATCCTGATGAAAGAGAAAATCGTACCAACGAAGCGCAAAGCCTTCTGGAAGGGCCTGTTTCTCTACCTCTGGTTCTGTTTGTGGCAACTTGTGACGAATGGTACTCCGACATCGCTTTCTTCCTCACCTACGGCGAATGCCCAGTGCACCTGAATGCAAAGGAGAAGCGTGCTATAAAGCTCAGAGCGGCCAAGTATGTTATCTGGGATGACGGTTTATATAAGCGTGGGATAGATGGTATCTTTCTGCGATGTGTTGACAAGCCCCAGCAAGTAAAACTGCTGGAAAGTTTTCACAACTCAGCCTGTGGAGGCCATTTTTCTTCTTCCGTGACGGCACATAAGATCATTCGAGCCAGGTACTATTGGCCGACGCTCTTTCAAGATGCAGCTACCTGGGTAGCGAAATGCGAGCCTTGCCAGCAGTTTGTTGGTAAGCCCAAATTGGCTGCCTTTCCCCTAAGGCCGGTTATTATCAATGAGCCATTCAAGCAGTGGGGAATCGATTTTATTGGCGCACTCAATCCCCAATCGAGTGCCGGACATAGCTATGTCCTTACAGCAACTGATTACTTCACCAAGTGGGTGGAAGCCATACCAGTTAAGCATGCCACTTCTGAGGTGGTTTGCAGTTTTATCAAGGAAAATATCATTGTCAGGTTCGGCATCCCGAACAAAATCGTTGCTGATAATGCTTCTAACTTCTCCTCCCGAGAAGTTATTAGTTTTTGTTATGAATATGGAATAACTTTAGCCCATGCTTCGGATTACTACCCGCAAGGAAATGGTCAGGCGGAATCCAGCAATAAGAACCTAGTGACCATTATACGGAAGCTGGTGGAATCAAACCAGCGAATGTGGCACAAGGCTTTGTACGACGCTTTGTGGGCAGACCGTATTACTCCCAAGAGATCTCTCGGCATGTCACCTTTTCAAGTGTTATATGGCACTGATGCCGAGCTTCCCATTTCAGCGGAACTTCCTGCTCTTCGCTTGGCACAAGCTATCGAAGATGAAACTTTTCAAAGTTCTCTAGAGAAGAGAATCATGTACCTTGCGGAACTTGAAGAAAAGAGAGTAAGGGTGGTCGACAGGATCACTGAACATCAGAATCACGTGAAGAAGCTTTTCGACAAGAAGGCCAAGCAGAGGAATTTTGAAGTGGGAGATCTTGTCCTTCTCTGGGACAAGCGAAGAGAGCCAAAGGGTATGCATGGAAAGTTTGACTCCTTGTGGAGAGGGCCCTTCAAAATCAAACAACTCAATGGAGAGAATAGTTTCTATCTCTCGTATCTGGATGGAGCTGAACTCCCGCTTCCCTACAGCGGGCAACATCTCAAGATCTTCAGGAAGTAGAGCTTGCTCTCTTCTTTTATGTCATGCTTTATTTTGGTTGTGTGTTTGCTTTCGTCGCGTGTTTGCTTTCGTTTGTTGTGTGTTTCCTTTGTTCTCCCTCCGGTCCCCCTTGTTTTTGACTCCGTACCCAATGGATAGGCACATGTGATCTGGGATTCTCTACCCCTGAGTTTACTCAAGGATAGTCCCCAGGAGGAGCCAGCTGTTATCCCGTAAAATTGACAAGGGCAATTTTACCGATAACCATACCGAAAATTTTTGTCTTGATCCCTCGATAGGGATCCCTCGCGTTCGAAACGATTTAAAATTCCTTCTCGGGAAATCTAGCTTTCGAACTTAGTCTTTTTGAGCCTTTTTGGCTGGGCGCATGGATTTGCACTGTAACACCACGTTTTGGTGCGCCCCTTTAAAAAGCCTTTGGCGCATGGTTTCCCATGTCAACACGTCTTTCGGTGCGCCAAAGCATGTTAAGCCTTATTTGCGTGCGCCGAGGCGCATGCGCCTCGATGTTGACATATCATTTGTCGCGCCTCTTTTCCATGCGCCAAAAGGCGCATGTATTTTCCTTGTTACACCACGTTTTGGTGCGCCAAAGGGCGCACATAAATTCATGTCGACAACTCGTTTTATGCGCAAAAGTTGCACCCATTCTCCTCGTTGTCACATTTCCATGCGCCAAAGGGCGATGCTTTCCTCTCGCCGGCAGCGATCGTTTTATGCGCGCCTTTTCAAATAGTGGGTGGCGCATTTATGACAAAGTTTTGTTATATATAACGTTGCCCGCCTGTCATTTTCATTCCATTTTGACAAGCACGTGATCGCTCTGATTTGTCGGCTCTGCCTGCCGCCGTCATTGCTCGTGGACCCACTCGCCACAAATTTTCGATATATATTCGAGGTAGGTGGTTCTCTGGTTTGTTTTTGAAAGCTTTCACGTTCTTTGGTCTCGTGTTTTCTCTCGTTAGAGCTTATTTCTTTAGCGGTCTGTTTGTTGCTGCTGCATGGTCTGCTCTTTAATGGCTAGCCTTGACCTTGTTGGCTTGTTTCTCCCCGTCTGCCGGTTTCTTCTTTTCCTACTCCTTTCCTCTTTCCGGATTTGTTGGAAAAAGGGGGGTGGTTTCGCATCAGCGCCATCTGGATCCTCCTTATAAAAACCTTGTCATACCAAGCCTCCTTTCGGGTGGAAGATTGAGTTGAAAAACGACTAAATGATTAAAGTGTTCTCCATGGCGCACTGTTGCGTCATGTTGCAATGAAGACAGTCGCGCCCCTCGGCGCGTCTACCCAGCATGCTGCAGTTAAAAATCATGCGCTCTTAGGCGCACCCTTTCGGCCTGTAACGCGCTCAAAACCCGCGCCTCCTTCATCCCTTTGGCGCGTCTTTTTCCCATGTCGCAAAATCTGCCCATGCGCCAAAGGGCGCACCAAATATCAATGTAGCATGCATTTCCTGTGCGCCCTTCTATAAAATGCAGTCTGCTTCATCCATGCGCCATGCGCCTTTGGCGCCAATTTTACCTCTGTTGCGTCCTTTTCCTGTGCGCCTTGTCTTTTCAGCCTGTTATATACATTTTCCATGCGCCCTGCGCCCCGAGCCTTAAAAGTTCTAACTCTTTCTTCTGCTAGCGTTCCCATTGAAAATCAAATGACTAATTCAAGCTTCTTGGATTGGGTTTCACTCCTCCTACGTGCGAGATCATCATCGATAAGCTCAAGAACACATGTCTACCTCAAGCAAGAGACCCGCCAAACCAAGAGGAAAAGCTAAGCTAACAGAGGAAGAAATGAAGTATAAGTACCAAAGGGTTAGAATGCCCGAATCTCAAAGCGAATGCAATATGGATGTCGAGATTCTCGAATCGGGCCACATTGACATGGACGACTCTCAGGTGAGAACTCGTAGAAAGTAACAAGAAGCCCCTGGATGGATAAATTGATGGGTAGTGCTCTACATTTCGCCGGTGGGATTCCAGTCAGCGCTATTAATAATGAGTTCATAATGGTGGTTGCCCAATCTTACAACAAGGACACCAGGTGTGTCGAAAATAGTAAGGGAGAAGTGGTCATTGACCTCACCACTCGCCATTTTGAAAAGATTCTTGGCATCCCTCATCACCGAAGCTTCGTGGCCGTTACCCAAGAAGAATGTGTCAAGACCTGGGAGGGCAATGAGGACCTATGCATGCAATTAATGAATGAAGTCTACCTCAAAAATAAGAAGGTAGTGACCCGGTGGCCCCAGACTATCCACCGAAGCGACTTCTCCGAAGAACTCAGTGACACCATCACTTTCCTGAGCAGAGTCTTCGGGCTTTCAGACGCCCACTACTTCCATAAATGGATGCTGCGGTACCTGGAGACGATGAACAAAAATTTGCCCGATCAGCGCTTCTGCTGGGGGGAAATAATAAGCAGCGCCATTTCTGAGCAGCTACAACAGTTTGCCACAACAGGAGTGTTTCATATGAACTCCTACGTAGTGTATCTGCAGCGTCTGAAAGGGACTATCCAGTGGCTGCACTGGTGGAACTTGGCCTCAGGCCAAGATATATGAATACTACCCAGAGCTAAAGCTGGAGAATAGCATCCAACACTTTTCAAAAATCAATGATGCTTTCTTCTACCATATTATATGCATGCTGCGACCAAAGTTGACTCATGGCCGCACAATTAAGAATACTGTTTCTGCTGTGGAAAAGTGGGGGGCCTTGTTCACCCAATTTCCCACATTCACCTATCTGAGGGCGGTTAACTTCTTGGGCGAGCCCACTAGGTTGCCAAGGTATGCTGGACCAAAGCTGGTTCTATTGGAATTGTCAAGGCAGCTGGTCACATATCATGAGAAGTGCCAGAAGAGAAAGAAGGGTGGAACTCCTTTCCCCCTCACAGTAGGGGCCGATACACTTGTTCCAGCTATCACAAGGCGAAGGAGATGTTTGCCGAGCTAGAATTGCTCAATCTAAAGCATGATTTCCCGGCAAGGCCTACATTCGACCCAAGAAGCTGCTTGCCAAGGGCTAAGCTTGATCCTATCCATGTCCCTCAAATTGAGGACATTTACATTGACGCCATCCATGAGGTGGCACTCGTGAGACAGGATCACTCCCGCTTAGCATTGCAGTAAATTATTCAAGATGGAGTGGCCATCGTCCCCAAAGGCTTCCAAACTTCGGAAGATGAAGTAGACAAGGTGTATAATAACACGATGGGGACAATTGGCCCTTCCCGACATTGATAGAAGCAAGGCTCCTCGATTTATTGAGGAGAGGGTCAAAGAAACCATGCGGAGAACGGAGCTCAAGTGCCGTATGAATGGATTGATCTACCTCGGCGAGATTTTATAACTTCTCCTTTGGGTAATGCGCCTCCAAGATCAAAGAAGCGCCTAAAAGGCAAGGGTGCGATGGTGAATCAAGCACCCGGCCAGAGGAAGCCCTCAAAGTCCTCTTCCTGAGCTCGAACAAGTCATAACTTTGGAAGAGGAGTTCATGGAGGACGTTCCCAAGGCCCATCCACTCGGGATGTCGGCGTTGCTACGACTACGGAGGTTCCTTCTGCCCCTTCTTCTTCTCTTCCTCTCCTTTCCCCAGTGTCGCAACTCCTTTGGTTGTGTCCTCTCCCCCTTCTTCTACCCTTTCCCCCTCTTCATCCATCTTCTCCTCTCTGCTGGTTTGTCTCCTTCCATTTCTTCTCTCCTTTCCGGCTCCTTCCTTCCTATGTCTTCTCTCGCAGCCCCGGCTTCCCTTCCTCCCGTGGACACCTCCGCGGCTATTCTTTCAATGCCACCGCCGCGTGTCTCCACGTTCTTCCCCTCTTCTCTACCGTTGTCCGCTCTCCCCTCCTCTCTCTCGGTCCTTCTTCAATAGGACCAGCTTGATCTCTCAAGAATGAGCCACCAAAGAGGAAAGTCCCCATCGCTCCGATGGACTTTTCGGTTATTCCGCTAAAGGAGCAAAGAAGCACAAGCCGGTTACATGCTTCTCAAAGAGCGCTGCAGTGAGAGAGTCCTGAAATAGCTTACCCCGATCCCACCAAAGAGAAAGAAGATCTGTCTCCAAAGAGATTTCACACGTGACTCCAAGTCACAATGGGGACGCCTCCGAAAGTCTCCGGGGAAGCTCGCCGCGATTGATGCACTTTGTGAAAAGCTTCAAGAAGCCAAAGAAGAGAAAAGGCTGCTGAAAGAACAGAATAAATACCGCTTGCTGGGCCTTACGAGAAGATGGGAAGTGCACCTCCCACAACCGCCGCCGAGACTCCCGAGTGCTCGGTCAGACAAGATCAATGAATATTCAAAGATCGGTGAGCGTGGCATGGCATGCTTCGCTTGAGAAGTCGAGATTCTCAAAGATAGCGAAAAGGTAATCGCCGAATATATCGCCTTATCCTCAACATTGAAAAGGCGAATAAGGAGCTCCAAGCATTAGCAAATTCCCCGATATCGAAGAGTTAGAAAACGCTAGACTCCAACACGAGGCCTTCCAATGATGTTCGACTGCTCACCGAAGATTTGGTCAAGTTCGAGTATTCGGTCACCCAAGGACCCTCAACAAGACTATGTCCACTCTGGACTATCGGATAGATCAGCTTGAGTTTGTGTTAGAAAAAATAGATAAGGTGAAGGAAGAGGCCCTGGATGCGATGTATCAAATGGAGAAAATTGTTTTATCCATGAATCCAGGGTTGCTCACTCCTTCCCTCACCTTAAGAACGGCTGATGATACTATCCGGGTTTTCAAGGAGTTAGCTTCTCAAGAACAGGGGCGAGTCACGTTTGATACCGAATCCATCAATAACTCGCTGGCTTGCAGCGGGACTTCATCGTTTCTGATTGAGGCGGAGAAAGATTATTCCAAACTTCCCGAAAAGCTTGTAGAAGAGCGGGAAACTTGCGAAAATGTCGGTGATCGCACAAGGATCCATCACAGATCAGTTCGGGTCAATGATCAGCAAGTTCTTGGAATACCGCGCTCAGTTCCACATCTCATCTCCTGAGCAGCATCAGAAGCAGGCGACCCCTTTTCGGCCGCAGGACGATGATGATGACTAGCTTCTTCTTCTTCCTCTTCTTCTTCTTCCTCTCGCTATTCTCCGACTTTCTTTTCGCAATATCTCAAGTATGTTGGTGCCAACGATGACATCATCCATGTTGCATCATGGGATGATGTCATCCACTCAAAAATGTAAAAGTCAACATGACTTTAGATATTTTGTAAATATCTTGTAGATAAGTGGTTGGCTCCATTTTGCCTTCTCTCTCTCTCATCTTCTATAAATACAAGAATACTTGTTGTATTCTGGGTGAACATTTTTCAGATAGAAATAGAAGTGAGGAGAGAAAGACTTTGAGCTTTCTTGTAACAGAGAAGAACAGTAATATAATTATTCAGACTTTGTGCTCAATAGCTGTGTTATACATTAGATCTTTCTTACGTTAGATCTGTATGTGTTTGATCTGTTAGATTCACATCTACTTTTCCGTCATTTGTTTATCAGTATTGTTTTGTTTATTTATGCAAGTAGGTTTGGCTCTGTTTACTACCAAGCCCAAAGCATAAATCTTCTGACCCTTCCGCTTTGGAACTCATTTCTTTTCTTCCTTCGGATCTGTTCTTTCTCTTCTCCTTTTATTCCTTTCTCTTCAGCCTAGAGACGCTCTCTGGGATGAGATCCCAACCCCAAGGCAGAATCAATCATGAGACTTGCATAGGTTCCTCGCTAGTAGTAAGTAGCAATAAACCAGCCGCTTTGCTTTGTCTCAAAGAGGGGCTAAGCCCTGCAACACCGTTGGCCCGTTTATCCATAGATCTATCCACGCGACAGATTTTCGGACCAACAGATAGGAGAACCTTATTCTTTTGTTTTGGAAAAGCTTATTAAGGTTGGTGCCATTACCCTTCCACCTATAAAATTGCACACTAGTTTTGACCCTAAGTGCCCCATGCCCACATGGTAGAAAGAACATGACTATTGCAACTATCATCATGTCAAAGGTCATAACGACAATAATTGCATCACCTTCAATAATATCATCCAAGAAATGTTAGACAATAGAGATTTAGTGTTGGATAGCTCGAATGCACCCAATAACAAAAACCTACATACATTTAAGAAGCCATTCCCTAATCATGCCCCATCTTCCAACCAAGTTGTTGACACTTCAACCAATGATAGTAATGTCCATGAGGTCCACGTTATTTTTCATGACATACTAGTTGCTTCCTAACTACATCGTGTTCCTTCCATATATGAAATATTATCCCGAGCACCCCCACCTACACAAGAACCTATTTCATCTACTCCTCCACCCATAGAGGAACCCCCTTCATTTTCTCCTTCACCCATGGAAGATCCTATAATTAGCATGCCGCCTTTGACCCCTCAAATTTTAGATCAGTTGTCAGTGGCACCTCTCCTACTCATAGGAGATACATGTCCATAACCTACACCATCACAAGGAGATTCAACCTCATCTGGACCATCCTCTCCTCTACCCATAGAAGATCTTGTAGGAATACCATTTCCTTTAGATGACCACTCACCATCGGATCTTCAATATCCCGCTGATTTGCTTTCTCTCTTACCCATAAAGTCTTAGGCTAGCCATTTCCCGTATCTCAAACACATTTTATGGGGATTTCTACTCGATCCATGTTGGCCCCACTTACAATAGTACCATTTTCACGCTTGGCCAATCACCTAGACTATGTTGATAGATCCTTACTTTGGGGATACCTTCTACTTCCTGCTTCAACCCAAATGCAACTGTCACTCACCGACACCTCCACTATCTATCCAAAAGTGTTTCAAGTGACCAAACCAAACACAACCATGACTATTGCAACACCTTCCATGTCACCAACCATAGCCCAACACACACCTCTACCCATAACCCAACATACATCTACACCCAAACACCTACCCATGCCTATATCATCTCCCTTACTTAAACCCATCACTACCTTAGGGGTCATGCCGACATCAAACCTTACTCACCCACCCATCAAATTAGATTTAGCCACATCTTCCCAAACCAACACTAAACTTATTACGGCCCCTAAAAATTTTAGTGTTGGAACTCATACACCAATCTCGCCTACCACACCATTATCACCTTCACCCCTTCCGTCCATCCTAGGACCTCACCCCTCTACCCTGGCCAAGTAACCTCCATCCACCAGTAAATAAAGAATGTAGAAGCCCACCTCCTCATCACGAACCTCTAATATTCCCAAGCGCACACAACCTCTACCATCACCCATAACATTCTTACCACCAATAACACCACTCCTGTCCATAAATTCTTTACTACCCATGACACTTTCTTCTCTTCCACTCACATCTTCTACCAAACCTCTACCGACCACCTCCACAAAGAAATCGCTTACCCCCATGGGTAACCCACCCTCTTCCACCATCTGATTTCCCTTTACATCGTGTACACCTACGCTACCTTTGCCCAAAAAGGTGTAACCTAAAGCTAAGAATATGCTACCCTCCAATAAGGTAGTTAAACCAACCAAACCTTTCGTCGTTAGCTCTTCTACCATGCCCATACCTAAACAGATGCCCGCAAGACCTAAGACCACTCCACACACCAAACTAGTGGACCAACCCATTCCCCCTACTATAAAGCCTCTTCCTCTATAATCATTCATACCTACACCTAAACCCACATTCACCTCCCATTGTGATCCACTAGCAGGGTCCTACGCTAAAATATTAACCAATCTCCTTGAAATTTATATCATCACATTACCACCTCTTAGACCTTACGACCCACTCAAACCCAAACCAAAAGGGTTTGACGAAACTAAAATTTGTGCTACCAAAGATGTGCCAGACATGATATAGATAATCGTAAGGCATTAAAAACTACTCTTGTCCAATTGTGTGCTCCCCAAGAAAATTTTGACGACAACTATCTTCTAGATGATAACTCCATTTCACCTTCACCAATTTCCATAGATATTCTTCCATTACCTACTCAGCGACCAAAATATCCACCCCCACAACTCTTTGATCCACCCCCAAGATTCGAGATCAACATGGTCTCGTATAAGATATTTGGCCAAACCACCACCCAAATGCCAATGTACCCTACTCATTTCATAAGGATTTTTTCCCCACTAGGGTTTTACCCTCATGCCATTATACCTTCCATGACACACCCTCTTCATCCACCTCCCCTCAAATTAACATGGTTCACGTTACCACCCATGCTCAGAAAGACAAGGGAAAAGAAAAGGCAACTAGCCCATCAACCAACCCTGTACCCAACATACCATCCGCACCCATACCCAAAGTCATCATTTGAGGTCTTGCATATCCTATTTCTGATGGGGTCACACATCACACAATGCTAAAACAACTACACCAATCCCCCCTCAAAATGTCTTTATATGACCTTGTCCAAACCTCTAAGTCACATCGTCAAGCCCTCATGGAGGTCCTTCAATCTATTAAGGTTTTACCAAATGACCCCACACCCATAGCCTCCATCATTACCCCTCACCACGTAGCCTCTCTCACTAGGTCATTTTCTTCCTCTACGCCTCCACCTACTTGCTAAGTCATCGCCCTTCTAGTCCAACAACCCCAACTCGCTCTTTTCATCTCTGTCTTTATCGATAATATATGCATACCACACATTATGATCAATGGTGGTTCTAGTATTAACATCATCTCCTCTCGTGCATATGACCAAATGTGAATACCTGCCAATTGCATGCATGGTAACCCAATTATGTTGCTCTCCTTCAATGACATCATGACCTATACCTGGATACCATCATTCTCTATGTCCGCCTTTGGGTCCCCGCACTGTCCCGAAACTTTTCTATGTCCTAGAAGGGGAGTTCCAATATAACTTGTTGCTCGGCCGACCTTGGATCCACGCCATGGGTTATGTCCCTTCGAATTTACACCGCTGCCTCAAATTTGAACATGAGGGACATAATTAGATGATCCCTTCCGACCCATCACCTTTCAAGACCTGTAACATGCTATATTAGCCCAATGATGTGCTTGTACCAGTCAAGGAATTTTCCAATATCCCTACTTCACCTTCACCTACAATCCCATCCACCAAAACTACCACTACCTCTTCTACATCTAACCTTGCTATCCCCACTATTGCTGCAGCCTTCTACCGTTGACTCACCTATTTCCCCATCATCTAGCGATTCCTCTATACTTGCTACCCACATATCAACTATGGATCCCTTAGAAGGTGTTTTTGAATGCCTCACTCTAGGGGAATACCACCTATAAAATATCGACACCTTCCTCACCCAGCAAGAGTATGGGAGCCTGCATCATCACCCCAATTATGACATCTGCATCGGCGATGATGTCTTTCCTTATGGCCCTTCCCACCTTCGCACTAATCTAACATATGGGGTACTTGATATGGAAACCTATAAACCTGAACCTCCATCCAAAACCCAACCATTTTCATCTAACCTACACTCCCTCACTAACTATCGCTTCACTCACACTTTTATCCACCGGTATGCATGGAAAGGATTTGGCTTCATCTTTTACTAACAGGAGCCTTCACACAATCATTTCTTGTACCTCTCGTAAACACAATGACCATAGTGGCATTGGTTTTGACGCACCACCTCCCAAGAAGGTTCGCGTTGACCTCATCCAGGATGGAAAACCTTCCCCACCTCATTCACCCACATTACCATCTTCACCCACGGAGTCCATAGATCTTGAATCTATTCCTCCTAACTTTTTTTTTTCATAAACACTATTTCCCTAGGACCTTTGCCCCATCAATGCATGGTGGTGAAGCTCCCTCTTATCTCCCATTCTTGTATCCTAACATGATCAATGATGATACACCTTCTATTAATGTTGTTCAATGTTAGGACCATGAATCCATCCTCAGTTACCTTGGTATGGAAGAATCTTATATTCGAGAGGTTGTTACCTTTCGAGATGCAAACCATGTTGAATGAATCAACCATTGAAATAAAAATTCACACTTAGGATGACCCACGCATTCTAAATATAGGCCAATCCTTAGACACTACTAAACAGGAAGCCTTCACCTCTTTCTTTCAGGAACATAACAACACGTTTTCCTGGTCCTATGCCGATATGCTCGAGTATTGGCCCAAAAATCATGGTCCACAATATCGTAACCATTCCTAATGCCAAACCCATCAAACAAAATCTATGGAAAACACATCCTCATATTGCTCTTCTAGTCAAAGAAGAGCTTCAGCGCCTTCTCTCAGTTTCCTTTATCTTACCCATCGACTATCCCCAGTGTATTTCTAACATCGTTTCTATTACAAAGGCGACAAGGGGAATCTAAATTTTCCCAGACTTCTGTGACCTCAACCTAGCTTGTCCCAAAGATGATTTCCCCCTACCAAGCATTGACAAACAAGTTGATCTCACACTGGCCATGAAATGCTATCGCTCATGGATGGTTTCTCGGGCTACAATCAAATATTACTAGCTCCAGAGGATCAACACAAAACTGCCTTCATCACCCCTTGGGGGACTTTCTACTTTTGAGTCATGCCTTTTGGCCTCAAAATGCTGGTGCTACATATTAGGGAGCCATGAATTACATCTTCCATGACATCATGCATCTCATATTGGAAATTACGTAGATGATCTCCTTTCCAAATCCATACATCGAACCAAAACCTTCTTGTCCTTAATTTCATATTTGACCACCTCATCAAGTATCATGTGCGTCTTCAACCAAAGAAGTGCATCTTTGCGGTGCTTTCCGTAAATACTCCGGGTTTCATTGTTTATTTGTGTGGCTTAGAATTCGATCATGCTAAAGTCAAGGCTATTCTGGAAATGCCTCCACCCACTAATCTCCATCAACTTCAAGCCTACAAGGTAAGTTGCAATACATTTGTCGTTTTATATCACATATTTCTAACCGTTGTCACCCATTTCATCATCTTATCAAGAAATATGTTTCCTTCAAATGGGATGATGAATGCCATAAAGCCTACAAAGCCTAAAAATAATACCTCCTTCAACCACCAGTGCTGATTTCTCATAAGGATGACCAGCCCTTTTACCTATATATTTCCACCACTGACCATTCTTTAGGTGCCATGCTTGCTCATCGTGATGACCAACACCGAGAGAAAGTGGTTTATTACATAAGTCGTACCCTTATGGACTATGAAAATAGATATACCCATGCCGAAAAGATATTCTTAGCCTTAGTTTTCATCGCCACCAAAATCTGCCATTACCTACTCAATCACAAAACCTTTGTCATTACTAGTACTAACCCATTACAAGATATGTATGAAAATCCCTATCAAAATCAACATGTCACACGTCCGCTTATGATTCTTTATGACCTCGACCTCAAATTCATTCATCAAAATTCTATCAAGGGTCAAAGCATTGCTTGAACAACTAGAAGACGCACCTATTTCCAAGAATCAACCATCTAACTTCGATTTCCCAAACAAGTCTATAGCTACCCTTTCCCGAACGAACTTTCTTACCGAATGACACTATTCTTTGATGGATCTAAGTGTCAGGCGTGGGGGTAGGACTAATGTTATCCTCATTCCTCTTGATGGTGAACCTATGCTTTTGTCTTTCAAACTCGATTTTGATTGTACAAACAATATTGTTGAATATGAAGCACTCGTATTGGATCTCTGGGCTGTTTATGCCTTAGATGTTAAGTAAATAAATATCTTTGGTGATTCTCAGTTGGTCATAACCCAAGTCAATGGTATATAACAATGTTGTAATGAGATACTTCAATAATATAAACATCATGTAGACATACTTTTGACCACCTTTGACCATTACACACTTATAACAATCCCACGATCTACCAATAAATTTGAGGATACCATGGCTTGCTTGGATTCTAAGATACTTGCTTCACCCGTTGACTCTAAATTTTTTATCACAATACAAAGGCTACAATCACCCTCTTATTTACCTCATGAGGTCTACTCTGTCGGAACCATTGCCCCTTACCCACGTGACCTTTTGTATAAGCAATATGCGGCCTATCTTTCCCTTTCCATTCTACGCATTGATCTCACACGTAATGGACAACGTGCCTTTCTTAATGTAGACACCAAAATTGGGTCACACTCCCCGGTCCCCAATCAAATAACTAGCTCAAACAGACTCACCTAACCAAGGCCCCTTCCACCCCACATCATTATTAATTTAATTAATAAATATATCCTCTCAATATTTATTATCTAATTACCTTAATTTCTACCCCACCACCTCACCTAGATACCTCATCCAACCACCTCACCCTAGACCTATTCTCGGGCATGTTTCCATAACCAACAATAACTTAGCCTTACTTTCCTTAATGAGATAAGATTTGGTCCGACTCAAAAATCAATCCCTAAAATCTCTCTAACCACATTCCCTGCCCATTAGAAGGGAAGTTTTTGTTCTAATCCATGAGAACTAACTAAATAGGCCCAAGAAATTAGAAAGATCTGCCCATTTTAGTAAACATAGGGAATCCTGCTATAACCGACACTGGTCACCCCTAAACCGATGCCGCTCAACCTAGAATTGTTGTCGGTTACCATTTATTCACCTAAATAACCTTGTTTTTGGGTTGGCACATTCTGAGAGCAAGAGGACGAGAAGAGATCTGCATGCAAGCAGAACCAGAGTCTTTTCACACACCCAAATATCCATAGCTAGCACCAGGACAGATCTAGAAGTATTGGCACTCACGGTAACATTCCGGGAAGCGTCAATATTGCACCAAGTTTCATTCCATCAACCAATCATCACCACTACCCAACCATTAGACTTGCGACATTGGTAAGTGTTTTACCATTATTCATTTACATTCCTATTATATTCATAGAGCTGTTATCACCTTTGTTACCATTCTTCTATTAGCATTCCCATTCCTCCATAGACATCTTTCTAAAAACCCAAAACCTCACTCACCCATTTATCATATTATCTATCCTGGCCCTTCCACCTCTCCTCGACTATTCTCAGCATTCCCACGAGACCTTTCCATCACCTTCTTTAGCATCCTCCAACCTCACTTGACTCTCTACAATAAAATTTTCAAGAACTACTATCCCCTACTCTATCGATGTTGGTTAACCATAACCGTAGTCAGTCTTCCTTAACCGTCATTGGTTATACCCAACCAACATCGATCTCTGTGTTTTATACCCTACCAAAGAATAGATCTAAATAACCTCCTACCAGCTTGACCTAAACAACCCGTAATCAGACCACTCACTACCCCAAGACTCCTAAAAATACCTCATCTTTCGTGATCCATTATAGCCTAGCCTATTGTGATTGGATTTGCTTATCGTACTTAAATGAGGTACCTAAATCATATCAACTACATTAGGAATTTACTTATTTCTTCCATTAATTTGTTTTAAATAGTGGATTGAAATCCATCTCGAAGTATCACACTTCTCGAACTAGCATACGCTAGGCAATCCACACTCATATATCATTTAACTACTCTTTTGAGGTCTTGTTTTCTATTACAATTAGTTCCTCCTAGCCAAATGGAAGCTCTCACAATTAGCATTGGGTCAAGAATTCTGAATGTGCACATCGACATCCAACCAGCCCATTTAATAGGTATTCCTCCTTGTCCCTTACCCTTATCTATTTCATCATTCAAAAACGTAAAGAAAATGGTGAAACATTTTGGCACGCCTGGTGGGACCCATCAGGGGTTCTATTGCATTTTCTTCATTCCTAGGAAAATTTGTGTGTTTGTTTCCATTCAAAAACTTTACACATTAATCTTATTCCTTGGTAATCGTCTCTTCTTTCTAATTACTCTAAAGGATATGTTTTATTTTGGTGCATTTAAACAGAACCATTCTTCTCTGCTTTTTCATTTAGTGAAAGAGCATCCTCCCCTATTCACCATTTGTGTCATCGAACATAATCTTTAAATTTGGGCTTAAAATTGGTTGCATTAAATTCTGTTTTGATGCATTTAGCTCACAATAAAATTAGGGCAACCTATATGCTGGAAGTCATGCATAGTTGATGGTTGACACAAAGAATCGTAGAAAGCATAGTCTCTCTCTCTCTCTCTCTCTCTCTGTGTGTGTGTGTGTGTGTGTGTGTGTGTGTGTGTGTGTGTGTGTCTTACCAAACTTGCACAAAATTGAAATATACACATATTTCTTAAACAACATCTTACCTAGGAAAAACTGTCCACGATCACATGATCAGATTAGTAGGTACTCCCCAGCTCGTTGCCTCTGTCGAGTCATCATCTCAGAGGATGGCCCACCCTGCCATAACATACCTGAAACCTCTCCTTTTAGATATCCTTCTTCGTAGGACACCTTCCTAACCAAAAATTATGTTCTAAATACACACAGTCAGTTCTAAATAGTGTAAGCTAAACACACAAAGAAAAATCACTCTTAGGATTGTATTTTTTATTAGCGTTCTTCTTGCTTTGCATTTTGAGGTGTGAGGACATGATTCCACATTTTTATTTTTTCCTTGCACACTCCCCATCATAGTTGGAGTATTCGACTTTATCTGAGTGTGCCAGGGCCCCATCTTCTCATTCTCAAAATTCTTGAGTTTGATTCTTCACTTGATTTAAATGATAACCCGAGTTTCTTCATTTCGTCCTAATTTGACAAGAATCGTGTTAGTCTAGCAACCATCGTCATTTTTCATCTGCCGTTGTCGGTTAAACCTAATTGGTGTTGGCTCTTGACTTTCTGGGTACTTTGGCCTGGACAATCTTCATTCATCATTTTGTTCTCATTTTTGGCCCTTTGGGCACTAACATATTTTATTGATACTCTATTCTACTCTGTTGATATTACCATCATATAGAAAACATCTCCTTGTACTATCTATCAACCTTGTTTCATTTTCAAATTGGATATTTTTTGTAGTAACCGGCATCGGTTTCTATGACCGATGTTGGTTTTTCTGCAACCATCACCGATCAAATGACCATCGTCGGTGTCTATATTTGGTTTTCCAGATCCAAATCTTGACCAAATTCACCCTCCCACCTCATTCTCTTCGTCTGCTACTTTCTCGTGTCATCTACAGAATACAGTCTTACCAAGTCAGCGCTTGTTCACATGGTGCTAACTCACAGCCAGATTAATGCCCTCATATTCCATGCTAGTCATCAACCACTCCCACCTAGTCCCTCACCACCTTCCATCTCACCCATGGATCCTACTTAGCCTATCACCATTTCCTCGGTGACGAAGAATTTGCATGACTCCTTGATCAGAATCCTGCGCCTTACGGTTTACCTTTCCCACTCTTCCACCCAGGACTCCTCAGGTCAGTTGATATATGACATGCCTGTATCCATCTCTCCTACCCTTATTCCCACTTCTACATCAGCCCCTAATAATGTGGCATTACCTTCACCTGCTTCACCCCCAGTAGTTTTGCAGCTAGGACCCATACCCGCCATGACTGCTGTGTCTGTAGTATCACTCGCACCTGTTGTATCTGTTGTCCCCTCATCAACCACCCAGGACATAGCCCAGTTCACACCCATTATCTCACAAATACCCATTCTAACAAAACCACTCATGGTGTTGGTTACCCTAACTCCATTCTAGAATCTTGTCCTCTCCATCCCACAAACACTACCCCCAATCGCTACTAGAGTCACGACGACCATCCCACCTACATACACATACTATCAACAACCCCTATCTTGTATGTCACCCATTCTGGATACATACCCTCTATGTCGATCATCACCATACAATGGAATTCCACCCACATCACAAAGTTCAATACCAGCCCCCTTATGCCACAAGAGGAACCCTTCCACCACAACCTACATCCGACCTCATCAAGTTAATGATGGAAAAGATGCAGACAATAGAAGCATCGCCTTTCACTCACGTAATTCCCTCACCTATTATGAAATTTTTAATGATCCCATTCACCCGACCATTCCTATTTGACCATACCCCATACATTGGGAAATGCCAAAATTCAGCTGCTTCAATAGCAAAGAGGGCCCATAACAACATTTATGGTCCTTTAAACATGGGTGTTACCTGATTTCCCATAATGACACTTTACTTCTGAGGACTTTCCCAATGTCCCCGATAAGACTGGATTAGACTGGTACAACGGCTACCAAGACATTCCATCTACTCGTTCAATCAACTAGCCCAAGCCTTCCTAGATCACTTCTCCATAAAACTTGTTAAGAAGGTTACCACGACCAATCTTTATTCCACACGACAATATGACGATGAGTCTATTGCTGACTTTGTTGCTCATTAGCGCAGACCTAATTAACTAGCTCACATTTCAATTACCTCAAACTGAACTCATATAGCTATTTACTCGGGCTTGTGCTAGACACATCTCACCAACCTTGCAGTGAGACCTTTCACACTTTTGACGATGCATTCACCATGGAATGGAATTTGGAAATTCATGTTATTGAAGAGAAGAAAATTCAACTTCGTAATAAGAACATTGCGTTCAAATCAAATGATGCTTCTTCATCTTCGAAACCCCAAAACAACTATTCAAAACCCAAAGGATCTTCCAACGCTGTAATTATCAAGGTTGGCCCCCCTCATCAATCAAACTTAGCCAAGCCCCCTTCTAATCTCTCTCAAGTCTAAGCTTTCCAGTTCAGACAAGAATAACGAAAGTAAACTTCCATAGGAGAATCTTATTCTACTATTTTGGAAAAGATTGTTAAGGCTGGTGCCATTACCCTTCCAACTATATAACCACATACTAGTTTTGATCCTGAGTGACCCATGCCTACATGGTATAAGGAGCATGATTTTTATAGCTATCATCGTGTCAAAAGTCATAGCGATAATAACTACATCACCTTCAAGAATATCATCCAAGAAATGTTAGACAACGAAGATATAGTCTTGGATAGCCCGAATGCACCCGCTAACCAAAACCTACACATCTTCAAGAAGTCATTCCCTAATCATGCCCCATCTTCCAACCAAGTTGGTGATACCTCAAACAATGATAGTAATGTTTGCGAGGTCCACGCTATTTTTGATGACATACTAGTTGCTTCCCAATTACCTCATGTTCCTTCCATAGATGAAATCTTAGTCTCGAGATCCCTTACCTACAAAAGAGCCTATTTCATCTACTCCTCCATCCACATAGGCACCCCCTTCATTTTCTTCTTCACCCATGGAAGAGCCTATAATTAGCACGCCGCCTTTGACCCCTCAAATTTTTGAACAATTGTCAGTGGCACCTCTCCTACTCATAGAAGATGCAGGTCCACCACCTACACCAACACAAGGAGAGTCCACTTCATCTAGCCCGTCCTCTCCTCTACCCATGGAGGATTATATAGAAGTACCATTGCCTTTAGATGACCACTCACCATCGGACCTTCAAGAGCCTGTTGACCTACTTTCATCTCTCTTACCCACAGAGTCTGAGGCTAGCCATTTCCCTGTATCTCAAACACATTTTACGGGATTTCCACTCGATCCACGTCATCCCCGCTTACAACAACACCATTTTCACTAAAATTTCCACTACTTATGTTGCATCTAACCTTTCTATCCCCACCGTAGTTGTAGCATCTACCGTTTTCACACTTGTTTCCCCAACATCTAGTGAGCCATCTATACCCGCTACCAACATACCAACTAATACTCCCTTAGAAGGTGTTTTTTAATTCTTTACTTTGGGGGAATACCACCTATACAATATCGACACCTTCCTCACCCCGCAAGAGTATGGGAATTTACGTAAACACCCCAGTTATGACATCTGCATTGGCGAAGTTTTTCCTGATGGCCCTCCCCACCTTCACACTAATCTAACGTTTGGCGGAATTGATATGGCCACCTATAAACCCAAACCTCCATCCCAAACTCAACTATTTTCATCCGACCTACACTCCCTCACTAATTGCCGCTTCGCTCACACTTTCTTCCACCGGTGCACGTGGAAAGGATTTGGCTTCAATTTTTATGAACAAGGCTGCTATACTATCATTTCCTGTACATCTCGTAAACATAATGACTATAGTGGAATTGGTTTTAATGCTCCACCCTCCAAGAAGGTTCACATTGACCTTATCCAGGATGAGAAATATTCCCCCTCTCATTCACCCACATTACCCTCTTCACCCATGGATTCCATAGATCCCAAATCTATTCCTCCTAAAAAAAAATTCATAAACACCATTTCTTTAGGATGACACCGACCTATTAACGCGATGGCAAAGCTCCTCTTTTATCCCATTTATGTATCTTGACATGATTGATGATGATACACCTTCAATTAACGTTGTTCAATGTCGGACAATGAGTCCATCCTCTCCTACCTTGGTGCAAAAGACTCTTATATTCATTGATTGTTTCCCTCTAAGACACAAACCATGTTGAACGAATCGACCATTGAAGTCAATATTAATATTTAGGATGACCCACACATTCTAAGCATTGGCAAATCCTTATACAGTACTAAATAGGAAGCCTTCACCTCTTTCCTTTAGGACCATAGCAACATGTTTTCTTGGTCCTATGCCGATATGCCTGGTATTGACCCAAAAATCATGGTTCACAATATCATAACCATTCCCGATGCCAAACCCATCAAAAAAGTTACGTAGAAAATGCATCCTCACATTGCTCTTCTGTCAAAGAAGAGCTTCAATGCCTTCTCTTGGTTTCCTTAATTCTACCCATTGATTATCCCCAATGGATTTATAACATCGTTCCTATCACAAAAGCGACAGGGGGACTCCGCATTTGCACAAATTTCCATGACCTCAACCTCGCTTGTCCTAAAGAAAATTTCCCATACTTTGTCGGGATTTGACCAACTAGTTGATCTCACCACTGGCCATGAAATGTTATCGCTCATGGACGGTTTCTCGGGCTACAATCAAATATTACTATCTCCTAAGGATCAACACAAGACTACCTTCATCACCCCTTGGGGACCTTTTTTGCTATCGAGTCATACCTTTTGGCTTCAAAATGTTGGTGCTACATATCAGCGAGCCATGACTTACATATTCCATGACATCATGCATCATTTCATATTAGAATATTATTTTGATGATCTGCTTGGAAAATACAAACATCGAACCAAACACCTATCCATTCTTAAAGTCATCTTTGACAGCCTCATCAAGTATTGTGTTCGTCTTCAACCATAAAAGTGCGTCTTTGCAGCAGTTTATGGAAAAATCCTAGGTTTCATCATTTCTTTGCATGGCATAGAAGTCGATCCTGCTAAAGTCAAGGCTATTCTTGAAATACTGTCACCCACTAATCTTCATCAAATTTATAGCCTACAAGGAAAGTTGCAATCAATTCACTATTTTAGCTTGCATCTTTCTGACCGCTATCAACCATTCCATCATCTTCTCAAGAAAGATGTTTCATTCAAATGGGATGATGAATGCCATAAATCCTTTGAAACCTTGAAACAATACCTCCTTCAACCACCAATGCTCATTCCTCCTAAGGATGACCAGCCCTTCTACCTATATATTTCCGTCATTGACCATTCTTTAGGTTCCATGCTCGCTCATCACAATGACCAACACCGAGAGAAAGTGATTTATTACATAAGTCGTACCCTTCTTGACTATGAAACTAGATATACCCATGCCAAATTTTTTTCCTAGCCTTAGTTTTCGTCACCACCAAACTCTTTCATTACCTACTCAACCACAAAACCTTCGTCATTACTAATAATGACCCATTACACTATATGTATGCTAAACCTTATCAACATCAATGTGCCACATGTTGACTTATTCTTCTAGCAAACCTCAACCTTGAATTCATCCATAAAAATTCCATCAAGGGCCAGGATATCGCCAACCAATTGGCCGACACACCTATTTCCAGGAATCAACACTCTAACTTTGACTTCCCATATAAGTCTATAGCTACCCTTTCCCTGGATGAACCCGCTTACCAAATGACACTCTTCTTTGATGGCTCCAAGTGTCAGCATGGGGGTGGGGCTGGTGTTATCCTTATTTCACTTGATGGTGAACCTATGCCTTTGTCTTTCAAACTTGATTTTGATTGTACAAATAATATTGCTGAATACGAAGCACTCGTATTGGGTCTCTAGGCTGCTTATGCCTTAGATGTTAAGTCAATAAACATATTTGGTGATTCTCAGTTGGTCATAAACCAAGTCAATGGTATATACCAGTGTCGTAATGAGATACTTCAAAATTATAAGCATCACGTAGACATACTTTTGACCACCTTTGACCATTACGCACTTCAAACCACCCAACGTTCTACTAATAAATTTTTGGATACCATGGCCTGCTTGGCTTCTCAGATACCTGCTTCACCCGACTCTAAAATATTTGTCACCATACAAAGGCTACAATCACCCTCTTATTTACCTCGTGAAGTTTACTCCATCAAAACCGTTTCCCCTGACCCATGTGACCTTTGGTATAAGTAATATGCAGACTATCTTTCCCTTTCCATTCTACCCGCTGATCTCACTCATAATGGACAACGTGCCTTTCTTAAAAGTGTCTCCCATTATGTCATCATGGGTGGTCTTCTTTACAAGCATGGTTTCGACGACATTCTCTTACACTACCTTACAAGTTCTGAAATTCCTTACACCATTAAGGAAGTCCACGATGGAATTTGTGGAGGTCACTTTAGCAATTTGGATATCATAAAACACATTCTTTGCCTAGGCTATTATTGGCCAACCCTAACCGTGATTGTTGTGATTATGTCAAACATTGTGTGAAATTCCAACAACATGATAATCTTCATCACACACCTAGTCATGCCTTACAGGTCGCACGAGACCTTTGTCCTTTCTCTCAATGGGGTTTGGATCTTGTCGGTGAGATCAACCCCCATTCTTCACAATGCCACCAATGGATCATAACCGCTACTAAATATTACACTAAATGGGTAGAGGCCATTCCCCTCATTTCTACAAAATCTAAGAAGATATGTGAATTCATCAACCATCATATCATTTGTCGCTTTGGTGTTCCTCACCACCTCATCACTGATAATAGAAAACAATTAAAAACAAAACCCTACGCAAACTATGTGATGCTTTTGGCATCTAACTCAGTTTCTCATCACCTTATTACCCACAAACCAATGGTCAAGCCGAATCCACCAATAAAACCTTGAAAAAATTATTATGAAGGTAGTCAACGATACTGGAAAATATTGGCATATGCACATTCCTTTCGCCTTGTGGGCTTATCACACTAGTATTCACACTTTGACTGCTGCCACCCCCTTTTCTCTAGTCTACGGTATTGAGGTTGTCTTACCTCTGAAGTACAAATTCCATCTCTTCACATCTCACTACAAGACATGCTCAATGATAATGACTTTCACTAGGATTGTTTGGCGTAACTTGAGTTATTAGATGAGCGTCGTCTCAATGCTCTTGACCATCTCCAAATCTACCAAAAATGTATCAAACGTGCCTATGAAAAACATGTTCATGAACGAACCTTTTAGGTCGGTGACCTCATCCTAAAGGAAAATCAACATGTAACTAAAGAGGAGAAAAGTAAATAGGGAAAATTTTCTCCTAATTGGCTTGGACCCTATATCGTTACCCATGCCTATGGATCAGGTGCTTATCATTTGTCTTCACTCGAAGGTAAACTCGAACTTGAGCCCCTTAATGCCTTGCATATTTGACCATTTTATTGTTGATATCGAGTCTTATATCACTTTCTGTCCATTGATCACTCATCCCTTGAGCGTTGTTCACCTTCCATATTACCCATTTTTGAGGATCCACGACTCAAAAAGAATCATGTGATTCCCTGAAACCTTTCATCCTATCTTCAATATGAGTACCACGGATCTACTCATAGCATGATTCTCATGGATACTTTTCATCTTCTTCAATATGGAATCCCATGGTTGTTCATCACTCAAAACCACCTCTTCCACAGTTAATATCTATGTGTTACGGTCTTGTCTTCTAAACAAGAACCTAATCTTCCTCTATAGTCTTGTCCATGACTTAAACGTCTAAAAACAAAAAGGGATACAACTCCTTGAGTCAAACTTCCAACAAAAGATGACTCCCCAAAATGGACATCTCTTCACTCTAATTCCACCACTATAAATAGACTTCTCCCTTGAAGGACAACTATATAAGGTCATTACACAAATGTAATAAATATCCGAAGCTTCCCGCATTGATCAACTTCATGAAGACCTCAAGGAGCTAATATAATCATCCCATATAGACTTCCCGCATCGATCAGTCTATTAAAAATAAACAAATGAAGAAAAAAGATGAAATTTTCATCATGGACTTGCCTATTTTGGATTTTGGGTTTCTTGTTCTAAAAACACGTCGTCATACACTAAGTTACGCTAAACCTCCCATTCTCACCTCCTTGCCTTTTTAGCCTAATTTCCTCTTTACTCAAGGGACTTTCTGCAAACACGACATTTCGTGATCATGTGACTTTCTTCACCCTTAGAATGGTCCATTATGCAACACCTTTAGGGTCTTACATTCATAAGCCCCTCTTAGGTATGGATTGACTCATTAGGGTTCTTATCAAATTAAGCAGCTCTTTTACCACCTCTTACCATTCACCTTCCTCATTACTTATTGATTATCCTATATAGGACCAGATCCTCAACACCTATATTTAAAAATCACTCAACCATGCCTACGACCTAAACTCAACCATGCCTATAACCTAAACTCAATCATTGTTGTAACCTACATTCACCCATGCCTAGCACCCATCACCCCATTCTCGCTATTTCACCCTAATCTTCCCTAGCTTATGGGAAAACTACATCGGCATGAGGTCCATTTTTGTCGAGACTACGTAGGAAGCACTTAGAAGGCATGAGCCCTTGGAGGTTAGCTCAGCCACTCTCTACCTTAACCAATTCCCTCTTTCCCTTTCTTATTCACATTCTACCCTAGTTAGTTTCCTTTCTATATCAATAACTGGAAATTACACCCAACAAGAAATAATTGTTACACATCTTTACCATCATAACTTACACATTCATTTCATCTTGTCTACAATTTCTTTACCGTAATCATACATTTTCCTACAAATCATCTTAACACAATCCACATCATCATTAATTGCACAAATTAATGAATTAGAAACTCAACCATACCTAACCAACTTGACTCAACCATGCCTAAGTCAACTTGACTCGATCCATGCCTAAACCAACCTGACTCCATCATGCCTAACCTAACTTGACTCAATCCATGTCTTTGACACGAATCCATCCATGCCTATGACTTAACTCTATCCATGCAAAAATCGGCTCGACTCTATCATGACTACACGACTTGACTCTATAAATCCTAATCCACTTGATTTCCACCTATCTATATATATAGCAATGCAAATTAAAACATGTACACCATCCATATTATAAACATTGTCATCTATAAAAATACATGTGAATATATATACCAATAATAATCATAATCTCTCAAAAGATCTCATATACAGCCTCACCATATTCGACACACAAGCCGATATATGATCAAAAATAACAAAACTCTCATCTACATCCTCATCATCTTCGGCACGTAGCCGGTATACATATCAAAAATATGTCAAAAACGATACACTGATCATCAATGATGACTAATTGTCACCCCACTTGATATCCATCCTTGTCTCATCAGTCTCCTCCATCTCCCCTCCAGTGGGGTGCCCTGTCAACCTCTCTCCACCATGCCCCGATCTGTCCTTTGATGGTCCCTCACCTGGAGCTAGCCTCCGTGCACTGGTAGTCTCACCCTGACCCTATCCCGAGGCTCACTGGCCCCTATACTCTCTACATTATGGGTACGTGACTTGGTCCTCTCACTCGAGGCCTACTATGCTCTATACTCCCCATAGGATAGAAAATCTATCCCTACATCCATCAAAATATCTTGATAACAACCTTAAAAAGCATAACGCCAGCTTATACACCGAATACACAAAAAAAAAAAAAATTATCCGTATGTTCAATATATTATTTAACCCATATAAATAGGATTTTACATCCCTAGAATATAGGAAACTGCTTGAACTACCCAACCCACAAATATCTCACATTTCCTATATACGTAAGTTGTTTATTAACAACTTCACATATAAACAAATATAATAACAAACCTAACAATTAATAATATGAGTTGTTAACCAACTCATATTATATTACAAATAATAATTATGATTAATAATGTTTAAACAATAATATTAATCCTAACATTCACCCCCTTAGTGTGAACATTATTAATCACTAATCTTCACCCCCTTAATGTGAACACGACGAAGAACCATATTCAAGAAATTAAACCACCTCCTGAAAGCACTTCTTAGACCAGTACAAACTCCATATATTATCTCTTTACCCTTGTAAAGGTGTAGTGTCGAGCTGAATTATGTAGGAATGCTCCCTTCCTCTTTGGGTTCCTGTGGGACTTTCCCTTCCTCCTGGGCACCTGAATTCTGAATCTCCAAGATCCACAAGCTTCACACTAGCTAGATAACCATCCCTTGAGTCTACCTCGAAATCTTCTCCTGCTCCCAAAAGTGAGTATTATGAAAACATGACTCCTCCAAAATATTAGAAAAGGGTTTATTTAGCAAACCATCACACTACAAATAGAACACTGAAAATGAACTGAAAAAAGAAACCACACTTTAGACATGTCATTAAACCATCTCAGTATAGCCCCATCGTTGGCGAATGATGAGAGGTCATTGATTGACATCCTTCTTCCTTTTTCCTTCATCCTCTCGATTATCTAAATGTGGGTGCCCATGCAAAATGGGTCCTATCCTCGACCATGTCATGCAGAACCCCCATTAAGGATCATGGGAATCTTCCACCCTATTCATCTGGCAGCGCAAAGTAGTAGACTACCTCCATCAGCAACACTACTAGCCTCATCTCCTCCAAATGGGCCCAATACATATCTCCATAACCCATATTGGCACTATGGAACCTCATCTCTGCCAACCCCTCACCAAACATGGTCAACATCAACTCCTCAAAGGCCTCTCGAGGAGATGGAATACACCTACGTCTCGACTATCAATAGTCATAGAATCCTATACACATCCTCCAAGGTGACTGTGATCTCACCTGTAGGAAAATGGAAGCTATTGGTCGCTGAGTCCCATTTGTTTATGAGAGAAACCATCAAACTCAGCTCTCTCGGACTACGTGCGGTAGTGTCTAACCCCAATCGTGGAAAAATCTGCAACATGGTGCCAATCATAAGTCAAGTCGCACTTCGTACTCTCCACAAGTAAGGGAGGTACCCTATGTCTCATCCATAGCTGGTCCCTAGCTTGCATTCAACTAATCACACACATTATTAAAACTTGATTTTACCCAACATTGACCTTTAACCCCTCCCTTCTTCCCTTCCCCACCCACTATCTATTTTACCCACTTTACCTAACCTTTCCCCTTACCCTTCCTAGACCTCTATCCCTTTTACCCTAACCGGCACCGGTTACTCCTGACCATCATCGGTCCATTATAACCGACACCGGTTCCTCATCCTCGACCGATGTCGTTGTAACATGAGGGTGATATCAGCCATACCTTGACCACATCGGTCACTGTTACTATGCCCAAACCCGAACCCCCGATTTTCTCCCCTCCATTTCTCTCCCATTTCTCCTAGAAACCTACCCAAACTTCCCACAAATCCCCCCAACCCTATTCAACGTACTTATTCCTTTTTCCCACCCCTTCTCTCACCAATTTTAACCACCAAGTTTTAAATTCTCTAACCCACACCCCCCTGACCCATATTCCCTTCTACATTTCACAACAATACATACAAAATCTTAGATCTTACCTTGTCTCGATGTCACCTCTGTGGTGGCACATCCGGTCGCCAGTGCTGTGGTCCATCAAAACACTCTCCTACCTCTCCACCAATCACCTCACTCTTCTCGATCACGTGGACCTATCTACCTGGCTCTCCTCTCCAACCGGATCTCTCCACCTCACCTCGGTACGGTCCCATGTACCTTCCCCTTGCCAAGCCACAAAAGTCTCGTGCTCTAATCATTTTCACAAAATTCAAAACGTACAAATGAATCCATATTATATGGATTTTTATTTTTATATACCCACATTAACTCCGACCGACGCCGTTATACCTAAACTGACATTGGTCTTGTGCCCTAGCCAACCGTGGTCAGTTGTACCTAGATTGACATCGGTCTTTCTCGCTCTAATAAACTGTAATCGACTCATCGAGACCGTCACCGGTTAAGTATGACCAGCATCGGTTACCTGTCATACTCTTGTCCATACCCTTTCCCCATTTCTGACCAACACTTAACTAACCCAACCACCGTTTGACCTTACCCACCCTTATTGCAACCAACCTCCATGCCTACCTTACCTATGCCTGTCCTTCATTACATTTCGAACTTGTTATTTTACCCATACCTCGGCCCTACCTATGCCGTGACCTCACTACTGACCCGAACATTGTTAATGACCTATGAACTCATGTGCTCGCTATACCTTGCGACACTGTTACCCATGTTGTTTGACCTAATGACCTTACCTTACCTATTGTTGTGTTGTTTATCCTGACCCAACCTTTGGTGTACCGAAACATACCTAAACTTTCTTGCACTTGACCTATAATGTGCTTATTCACCACATCCTATACCTTGGATACCGGAATCACCTCAACCTTGTTTGGATAAACTTATCAACCTTAGACAATGTAGGGTTTGCATGCTCTTCAACCTGGTACCATGTCGCAGTTTATACGGGTGTGTGCATTTGATTGTTGCTATGTTTAACCCTGGCCCATTAACTTGATTACCCGATTGGACCATTACCCCATTACCCCCACTGTCCACCTTCCTCTTCATCACATCCACCTTTATCAAACCACTCACATATTTAGTCTTCTACCTCATCTATTCCTAGTTTGAGGGGGATCACCTTCACTCACACATGGGGCAACCACATCTTATTTTTGTCAGTGTTGCTTACTAATACAAGCTATGCAACAAAAAGGGGCAAAATGTAGACACCAAAATTGGGTCACACTCCCCTTGGTCCCTAGTCAAATAACTGGCTCAAACATACTCACCTAACCAAGGCCCCTTCCACCCCACATCATTATTAATTTAATTAAATTAATATATATATCCTCACAATATTTATTATCTAATTACCTTAATTTCTACCCCACCACCTCACATAAACACCTCACCTAGACACCTCATCCAACCACCTCACCCTAGACCTATTCTTTGCATGTTTCCAAAACCAACAATAACTAAGTCTTACTTGCCTTAATGAGCTAAGATTTGGTCTAACCCTAAAATCAATCCCTAAAATCTCTCTAACCACATTCCCACCCATTAGAAGGGAAGTTTCTGTTCTAATCCATGAGAACAAACTAATTGGGCCCAAGAAATTAGAAAGATCTTCCCATTTTAGTAAACATAGGGAATCATTCCTTAACCGACGCCATTCAACCTGTAACCCCGTCCGTCTTGTTTGCTACCCTTTATTCACCTAAACAACCTTTTATTTGGGTTGGCACATTCTGAGAGCAAGAGGACGAGAAGAGATCTACATGAAAGTAGGATCAGAGTCTTTTCATGCACCTAGACATCCATAGCCAACACCAGGACAAATCCAGAAGCATTGGCACTCATGGTAACATTCTCGGGAAGCATCACTATTGCACCAAGTTCCATTCCATCAACCGATCATCACCACTACCCAACCATTGGACCTACAACATTGGTAAGTTTTTTATCATTAATCATTTACATTCCTATTATGTTCATAGAGTTGTTATCACCTCTGTTACCATTCTTCTATTAACATTCCCATTCCTCTATAGCCATCTTTCTGACAAACCCAAAACCTCACCCACCCATTTATCAGATTACCTATCCTAGCCCTTCCACCTCTCTGAGTGTTCTCAACATTCCCACAGACCTCACCCAGACTCTACAATAAAGTTTTTAGTGAACTATTGTCACCCTACTCTACCGATGTCGGTTACCCATAACCATCATCGGTTTCCCTTAACCATCGTTGGTTATACCCAATTGACATCGGTCTCTATTTTTTATACCCTGCCCAAGAAAAATCAAAATAACCTCCTACTAGTTGACCTAAACAACCTAGAATCAGACCTTGACTAGTCCCAGTACCCTGACAGATATCTCATCTTTCAAATCCAACTATATCCTAGCCTGTTGTGATTGGATTTGTTTATTGTACTTGAATGAGATACCTAAATCATATCAAATACAGTAGGAATTTACTTATTTCTTGCATTAATTTGTTTTAAACAGTGGATTGACAGCCATCTAGGAAGTATCACACTTCCTAGAACTAGCATACACTAGGTAGTCCACTGTCATATATCATTTAACTACTCTTTTTGGTCTTGTTTTCTATTACAGGTAGTTCCTCCTAGCCAAAAGGAAGCTCTCACAATCGGCATTGAGTCAAGAAGTATGAATGTGCACATCAACCTCCAACCAACCCATTTAATAGGTATTCCTACTTGGCCCTTACCCTTATCTGTTTTGTCATTCAAAAATGTAAAGAAAATGGTGAAACACTTAAAAGTGTCTCCCGTTATGTCATCATGGGTGGTCTTGTTTACAATCGCAGATTTGACAGCATTATCTTACGATGTCTTACAAGTTCTAAAATTCCCTACACCATCTAGGAAGTTGACAATCGAATTTGTGGACATCACTTTAGTGGTTTAGCTGTCGTAAAACGCATTCTTCGCCTAGGCTATTATTGGCCAACCCAAAATTGTGACTGTTGTGATTATGTCAAACGTTGCGTGAAATTCCAACAACATGCTAATATCCATCACACACCTATTCATGCCTTACAGGTCGCATGATACCTTTGGCCTTTCTCTCAATGGGGTTTGGATCTTGTCGGTGAGATCAACCCCCATTCATCACAATGCCACCAATGGATCATAACCGCTACTAAATATTATACTAAATGGGTAGAAGCCATCCCCCTCATTTCTATGAAAGCTAAGAAAATATGTGAATTCATCAACCATCACATCATTTTTCACTTTGGTGTTCCTCACCGCCTCATCACTGATAATGGAAAGCAATTCAAAATAAAACCCTACGCAAACTATGCGACTCTTTTGGAATCCAACTCAATTTCTCATCACCTTATTACCCGCAAACCAATGGCCAAGTTGAATCAACCAATAAAACCTTGAACAAGATTCTTATGAAAGTAGTCAATGATACTGAAAAGATTGGCATATGCACATTCCTTTCACCTTGTGGGTTTATCGCACTAGTATTCACACTTTGACTGTTGCCACCCCCTTTTCTCTAGTCTACGGTACTGAGGTTATCTTACCTCTCAAAGTATAGATTTCATCTCTCTGCATCTCACTACAAGACATGCTCAATGACAATTACTTTCACCAAGATTTTTTGGCACAACTTGAGTTATTAGATGAACGTCATCTTAATGCTCTTGACCATCTCCAAATCTATCAAAAACGTATAAAACGTGCCTATGAAAAATGTGTTCATGAATGAACCTTTCAGGTTGGTGACCTCATCCTGAAGGAAAATCAACATGTAACCAAAGAAGAGAAAAGTAAACGAGGTAAATTTTTTCCTAATTGGCTCGGAACCTATATCGTTACCCATGCCTATGGATCAGGTGCTTATCGTTTATCTTCACTTGAAGGTAAACCCAAACTTGAGCCCCTTAATGCCTTGCATCTTTGACCATTTTATTGTTGACGTCAAGTTCTATACCACTTTTTATTAGTTGATCACTCATCCCTTGAGTGTTGTTCACCTTCCATATTACTCATTTTGAGGATCCACGACTCAACAAGAATCATGTGATTACCCGTCACCTTTTAGCCTTATCTTCAATATGAGTACCACGGCTCTACTCATAGCATGATTCTCATGGATAATTTTCATCTTCTTCAAGATGGAATCCCATGGTCATTCATCACTTGAAACCACCTCTTTCATAGTTAATCTCTATGTGCTATGGTCTTGTCTTCTAAACAAGAATCTAATCTTCCTCTATAGTCTTGTCCATGACTTAAACGTCCAAAAACAAAAAGGGATGCAACTCCTTGAGTCAAAATTCCAGCAAAAGATGACTCCCTCAAAAGGGACATCTCTTCACTCTAATTCCACCACTATAAATAGACTGCTCCCTTGAAGGACATCTATATCAAGTCATGTCACAAATCCAATAAAAATATCCCGAAGCTTCCCGCATCAATCAGCTTCACGAAGACCTCAAGGAGATAATATACTCATCCCATATAGACTTCCCGCATCAATCCGCCTATTAAAAATAAACAAATGAAGAAAAATATGAAATTTTCAGCATGGACTTGCCTATTTTTTATCCTGGATTTCTTGTTCAAAAACATGTTGTCGTACACTAAGTTATGCTAAACCATCCATTCTCACCTCCTTTCCTTTTTCACCTAATTTTCTATTTACTCAAGGGAATGTCCGTGACCACGACATTTTTCGTGATTATGTGACTTTCTTCACCCTTAGAATGGTCCGTTATATGATGCCTTTAGGGTTTTAAATTTATAATCCCCTCTTAGATATGGTCGACTCATCGTGGATCTTATTAATTAAGCGGCTCTTTTACTACCTCCTACCATTCACCTTCCTCATTACTTATTGATTATCCTATACAGGACCAGATCATTGACACCTATATTTAACAATCACTCAACCATGGCTACGACCTAAACTCAATCATGCCTATAAGCTACATTCAACCATGCCTCATGCCTACCAACCCATTCCTCTACTTTATCATAAACTTCCCTAGCTTATGGGAGAACTAAATCGTCCTGAGGTCCCTTTTCTCTAGAATATGTAGGCAACACTTGGAGGGTATGGGGCCCTTGAAGTTTAGCTCAGCCACTCTTTACCCTAACCAATTTCCCCTTTCACTTTCCTATTCACATTCTACCCTAGTTAGTTTCCATTTTATATCAATGACTGGAAATTAAACCAAACAAGCATCAAATAATACACATTTTATTACATCATCAAATCATTCATTTATCATTTTCATATTTCCACTATAGCACATATTTGGAAATTAAAACCATAACCTATATATACATCACCATTTGTCCCCCATGTTACCTACAACTGGGACATTACCTCATACCTAAACATAACTTGACTCCATCATGCCTATTATCTGACTCAACCATGCCTACCACCTGACTCAACCATGCCTAAACATAACTTGACTCCATCATGCCTATAACCTGACTCAACCATGCCTAAACATAACTTGACTCCATCATGCCTATAACCTGACTTCAACCATGCCTAAACATAACCTGAATCCATCATGCCTATAACCTGACTCAACCATGCCTAAACATGACCTGACTCAACCATGCCTACCACCTGACTCAACCATGCCTATAACCTAACTCCACCATGCCTACCACACCTATTTTTCATCCATCTATACATAACAATCAAAGGTTTCCATCACAAGTACATCATCAACCAATCATCCATCTCATCATACAAATCTGTGTATCCATATAATATACATTGATGCCAAATAATAATCACAATCTCTCAAAAATTCTCATATACAGCCTCACCATCTTCGGCACGCAGACGGTATATGATAAAACAACAAAACTCTCGTATACAACCTCACCATCTTCGGCACGCAGGTCGGTATATGATCAAAAATAACAAAAACTCTCATATACAGCCTCACCATATTCAACACGTAGGATGATATATATATCAAAAATGTGTCAACAACATGGATACACTAATCATAAATGGTGACTAATCGTCACCCCACCTGATATCCATCCATGTCTCATCAGTCTCCTCCATCTCCCCTCCAATGGGGTGCCCTACCAACCTCTCTCCACCTCACCTCAATCTACCCTCTGATGGCTTCTCACCTATAACTTCCCTCTCAGTGCATTTTTCGCCTCACCCCGACCCTATCCCGGGCTCGCCACAGGCTGCCATGTACTCTCTACACTATGCGTATGAGACTTGGTCCTCTCACTCAAGGCTTGCTTGTGCTCTGTACTCTGCATAGGATGGGATGTCTATCTCGCAGCCATCAAGTGATCTTGATAATATTGTGCCTCTCCTAGGGCATCCTTGAACCTAGCCATAGGTACTATCTATGGAGGCACCATCGGTCTTGGCCCCTGTACCTATCTCTCGGACCCTATCTCGTTGGTACTTGTAAAGAGGGACCCTATCCCGTGCTCGTGCCTATCCTGAGGGACCCTATCCCGCCCTGCCTATATCACGGGCTCAAGGGCTACAACTCGTACTCGTGCAAAGTGGCCAACTAGCCGTGAAAACCTTTAACTCCGCATATAGTGCAGCCACATGTACCCCATCCCCATCTCCACCTCGTACGGGTGCCTTGTTGTGTGTTACTGGGCTTGTAGAGTGGCCACATGTGCCTGCAAAGTGCTAACCTATGCCTTTGAACCTATCAACTACCCCTGCACTATCCCCAAATATGTAATCAGGGTAGCCACCTACCCCTGTAGGGCGTCCCTCGCACCGTGATAGTGGTTAAATCAGCTGCCCCGACATCGTCAATTCACCACTTTCTATCACTTGCTCCTCCTACCATGTCGGCACCATCCTCATACTTGTGGTAGAGGTAGAGGCCTCTCCACATCATCCCTCCTATACTGTGGGAAGGGTGGGGGTACATCCTGAAGTAACCCAAACTACCGTCTGACCCTATTTACGGGTATCATCTTGTGCTCTCCTACACATCGCCCCTTTATCCATCAGAGCAGCTGTATCTCTTGTAGCTCCTCGGCCATCCACCCATATGATGGGAAACCCACATATGGCCTCCAAATGATGTCCATGCTGGACAACCCCTCTAGAAAATGCTTGTAATAGGCTACATCGTGTGTAGCTCTAACATCTCGGTTCCCCATCACAGGCACCCAACACCTAAAGCCCACCGAACAAAACCCGGATCGAATGCATTAGCCTGGGGCATACAAATTGGACACACACACAATGTACTCATATGCCCAACAATGAAGTAGGAAAGTACAACACAAGCTAAACCTTCGTAGCCACCCATAAGCCCATAGCTCTCTGTATAATTGTACCAGAATGTAGGAACCCATGCAAAACAAGTCCTATCCTCCACCATATCATACAGAACCCCCATCAATGATCGTGGGAATCTCCCACCCTCTGCATTTGGTAGTACAAAATAACAAAATGCCTCCATCAGCAACACCAATAGCCTTATCTCCTCCGATGGGCCCGATACATATCTCCATAGCTCATACTGGTGCTATGGAACCTCAACTCCACTAGCCCCTCACCAAACACGGTCAACATTAACTCCTCATATGCTTCTGAGGAGATCGAATACACATACATCCCCACTATCGGTAACGCAGGATCCTATACACATCCTCCAAGGTGACTGTGATCTCACCCATCAGTAGATGGAATGTATTGGTCATCGAATCCCCATCGATGAGGGCGACCATAAAACTCGGCTCCCAGACTACGTGCCGGTAGTGTTTGACTCCAATCAGGCCAACCTCTGCAACATGGCACCAATCATTGATCAAGCACTCGTATTCCTCGTACCTCCACGAGTAGTGGTGGTACCCTATCTCACATCTCGTAGCTACTCTCTTTCTGCATTCAACAAATCACAAACATTATTAAAGCTTGATTTTACCCAACATTCCCCTTAACCACTCACCTTCTTCCCCACCCCTCAACCGATATGTATTTTAACCACTTTACCTATCCTTTTCCTTTACCTTTCCTTGACCTCTATCCCTTTAACCCTAACCGACACCAGTCAATACTGACCGACACCGGTCCTTTATAACCGCATCAATTCCCCAAACCTAACTGACGCTTTGGCTTATACTAATCAACGTCATCTATACCTTGATTAGCATCGGTCACTATCGCCACACCCAAACTCAAACCTCTATTTTCCTATCCCCAACATACCAAATCCCCTATTCACCTATATCATTCTACTCAATCCTCACCTTTATCCCTCCCCACCCTTTTTTGCCCTATTTATGCCCTCTCCCACCCCTCCTTACGTCATTTTAACCACAATTTTAATTTATTTAACCTACCCAACCCTCCCAACCCATTTTCCTTTCTTCCCCTACCAAATATGTTGAAAATATTAGCTCTTACCTCGTCTCAACATCGCCTCCATGGTGGTACATCTCGCTACTAAGCTTGGCCCATCCAACCCTCTCCCACCTCTTCTATGCTAAATCTACCTCCAATATCTCTACAAATCACCTCGCTCCGCCTGATCTCGTGGACCCGTCTACTTGGATCTCCTCTCCAACCGGATCTCTCCACCTCTGCAAGGTTTCATTCCTCGTACTTTTCTCTCAACACAACACAACTCGCTCAACGATTTTTCATTTTCCCAAAATTCCAAACATCCAAATGAATCTATATTATACGGATTTTTATTTTTATACCCAAATCAACATGACCAATGTCATTCAAGTTGTGTGCTAGCCAACTAATGTCGGTTATTTCCTAACCGGCATCAGTTACCTACCATGCTCCTTTCAATATCTTTTTCCCATTCTTAACCCACATTTACCCTTCCCACCACCTTGTTGACCTTACCCACCCTTTTTGACCACCTACCTACCAGCCCATCCTACTTATACCTATCCTTAATTGTGTTTCGGGACCTGTTATTTTACTCATCCCTCGGCCTTACCCATGATGTGACCTACACACCTGAACCGGGACCACTATTCATGACCTTCAAACCCATGTGCTCGTTATACCTTGTGATGTTGTTACCTGTTTTGTTTTTCCTAATGACCTTACCTTGCCTATTGTCATGTTGTTTATCCCAACCCAACCCATGGTGTACCGGAACATACCTAAACATTCCTGCACCTGACCTCTGTTTTGTTTCCACACCATATCCTATACCTTGGATACCAGACTCACTTCCACCCTATTTGGATAGACCTATCAACCTTGATGATGTAGAGTTTCAAAGCTTTTTAATCGTGTACCGTACCATAGTTTATACGTGTGTGTACATTTGACTGTCACTACCTTTGACCCTAGCCCATTTCCCTATTTTCCAAATTTCACCTTTACCCCATTAATTGTTTTTACCTCCACCTGCCCTACCCACACCTACCTGCCTACCCTTTGTTTAAGTGGATATTCCCATGTCCTCACCCATTGCATCTTGCAATGATGGTACATGTTTTTTCTCAGCCTAATAGCCTTACCTTGCCTATGGTCATGACCCTTATCCAAACAAACCTTGACCTTTTGACCTTTTGGATGTACCGAAACCACACCTATTGATTCCTACGTCTTACCTCATTAAGTTCCCGGACCGTATCCTTTACCCTGGATATCGACCTCAACAAACCTTGTTTGGATGACCTTTACGACCCTAGCTAATGTACATTTGTTATGTTGAGCAACCCTGGTATCTCATGGCATTTCACAATGTGTGCATACATCTGAATGCTCTACCTAATCACCCACCCTACCTCTTACAATCACCATACCCTCAACCATCACCTTCTTCACACCTAACCTTATTTTCTCAAACCACCCACCTCCTCATTTTATCAAACCACTCACCACTTCCTTCTCTCACCTCATCGGTTCCTAGTTTGAGGGGGGTTACCTTCACCCATGCTTGGGGCAACATCACCTTCACCCACACATGGGGCAACCACATCTTATTTTTGTCGCATTGTCGCTTACCAATACAAGCTACGCAACAAAAAGGGGAAATGTAGACACCAAAATTATGTCACACTCCCCTTGGTCCCCGTCAAATAACCAACTCAAACATATTCACCTAACCATGGCCCCTTCCACCTCACATTAATATTAATTTAATTAACTTAAGTAAATTAATACCCATCCTTGCAATATTCATTACTTAATTATTTTAATTGAGCTAATTTCCACCTCATCTAGCCACCTCACCCTAGACCTATTCTTGACATGTTTCCATAACTAACTAAGACTTGGTCCCACTTACCTTAATGAACTAAGACTTAGTTTAACCCTAAAAATCAATGCCTGTTATCCCTCTAACCACCTTCCCGCTCATAAAAAAGGTAACATCCATTCAGATCCAGGGAGAAAGGAACAAACCTGATCTAAAAGATGTGAGATTTGCCATTTTTAGTAAACCTAGGGAATCCCATCTTAACCGGCACCGGTCACCCCTAAACCGATGCTTGGTCAACTCGTAACCACCGTCTTTACCATTTATTCACCATAAAGCAACCTTGTTTTTGGGTTGGCACATTCTGAGATCAAAAGAGATGAGAAGAGAACTACATGCAAGCAGAACCAGAGCCTTTTCACACCTACAGACATCCATATCTAGCACCAGACAGATCCAAAGGAATTCACACTCACGGTGACATTCCAGAAGCATAACTATTGCACCAAGCTCCATCTCACCAATCGATCATCACCACCAACCAACCATTGGACTGTAACATTGGTAAGTGCTTTTATAACTTATCGCTTCCCTTCGTATCTTAGCAATAGGGTTGTTATCATTATTTCATTAATATCCCCATTCCTTCATAGTCTACTTTTGACAAAATAAAACCTCACCCACCCTTTTATCGATCATCTATCCCAGTCCTTCTTCCACCTCTCTAAGTGTTCTCAACATTCCTACGCTGACCTCGTCATTCCCTCCTTTAGCTCTATCTAACCTTACCCAGACTCTGCAATAAGGTTTTTATTGAACTACTGTCACCGGTCTGTACCGACGCCGGTTACCCATGACCGTCGTCGGTCTCTCCTAAACCATCGCCGGTTATACTAGACCGATGTCGGTCTCTGTGTTTTACACCTTTGCCAATAATAGAGCCAACCTACCTTCTACCAAGTGACCCAAACAACCCATAACCTGACCTTGACCAGTTCCAACACCCTGACAACTACCTACCCTTCGATTATACTATAGCCTAGCTTGTTATGTTAGATTTTCTTATTGTGCTTGAATGAAATACCTAAATCATATCAACTACAATAGGACTTTGTTTATTTCTCACATTAAGTTGTTTTAAACAGTGGATTGACAACCATCTAGGGAGTATCACACTTCCCGGATCTAGCACACGCTAGGTAGTCCATTGTCATATATTATTTAACTCTTCTTTTGTGGTCTTGTTTTCTATTTCAGGTAGTTCCTCCTAGCCAAAAGGAATCTCTCACAACAAGATTGGATTGAGAATTCAGAACGTGCGCAACAACCATCAACCGACAAGCATAAACATGTATTCCTCCTTGTCCCTTACCCTTATCTGTTTCGTCTCAATAATGTAAAGAAAACGGTGAAACACCAAACTCATATGCGAGATATCTTTTCATGCCATCAATTTTTGTGTTTTAGGGACTTATTTCAGGAGGCTTGCTGCTGTGATGAATGGAGATGGAAATGTTCATTTTGCGGTTAAGTGTAGGCACTTAGCCATAGTCTGAATTTTATTATTCCCCCTTCCCCCTCTATTGATTAACATATGCCTTAAGAGTTTCAACACCTATATAAATGGTGTGTGGTTCATGTTATCTATGGGTGCATTTAGTATAACTTAGTCCTCTAATTGTGTAATATTACACCAGAAAGTACATTTTATATTTCAATTTTTAGAAGACAAATAAATGGCCAAAATCTTACTAATTTTTCCTTATGGCTTCTTTGCTTCCTTGCCTTTCGTAGGTGGTGTTTTTCGAAAGTGGAGTTATTTGACCATAGTTCCACTTTTACAGAGAGTTTGGTTACCTACGATTTGACTATTTTCTTGGCATTCAACGTGTTTTTTGAGTGCAGTTGTCCATACTTTCACCGTGCCTTACTAATTGTTTGGTAAAAGAGTTTTCTCTTAGTTTCCCATTGTATAAGGGACAATGTCATCTTTGCATTGTATTTACGACTTGGAAGGATGCAAGATTATGAGCATTTTAATTTTTAAGAAACATATTAGAGGGCTTTTTTGTAAGCAATTGTAACATATCCCTTTGTTGGGATTTGTACTTCAGTGTTGGCTTGTTAGGCCTAATTGTAGTGTGTTGTGGTTGCTTGCAGTGTATTATAAATACGTGTTCTTTCCATAAATGAATGTATGTTTGTTTTGCCACATACCCTCATAAACATGTACATATATTTTCATATTCAAATATACGTTTTATGTATCTTCTACATACTTGGTTGGACTTGTTTTATGTTGCATTTTTATGATGTTTATCTTCAAAATTGTGATTTTATCAATATTCTTCTAAAATCGAAATTCTCGTGTTTTTTATGTTGTCTATGTTTAAGGTTTTCAATTTTTAAAATTCGGAAGCCCAAACATATATTATTTTTTGGTCATACCTTCCCTTTCCCAACCATAGACCGTTCATAAATATTAATCTTCATGAGATGGTTCTCCTTTGCCAAATTCTCTTAACATATTTCTTTCGTTCCAAATTGACCCTTCACACCACTTCCACTCTTCCCTCCTCCACTCCAATTGCTAGTTGTTATGAGATATTTACCCTATTTCCTAAAAAAATTCCCTAATTCAATGCATGACATGTGGATTTGAGGTATTATCTAGCTCCGTTTACATTTTCATCCGGTAGGTTATGGGAATACTAGGACTGCAAAGTCACTTCAAAATCAAAGGCAAGTTATGGGGTTATGGGAATAGATTTTCATCTGTAGGTTATGGGCTTAAGGTTTTGAATCATTGAGCTGTTTTTCCATATAAAAATCATGCATAGGTTGGAGCGGAAAAATGGGGTTCGAATGTATGAAACCCCCACTTGCTTCTGAATCACCTTTTGTCCTTATTTCCATCACCACATTTTTCAAAAATCTTTATTTTTTTGTCACTCATTCAAACCAATTTGTCACAACGAACATTTCCTTCTCAAATGTGGCCTTATGCTAATCATTTAACCATTAACCATGTTGTTTGCAAAGCAAAAGGTTCATTGATGTTGTTTCACTCAATAAACAACAAAGTCGAGAAAGGTCGTGAATCTTGCCATTTCGTTAGCTGCATTTGCTCTGGTAGATATGTATGCAAAATGTGGGAGCATGAAACTAGCCTGCCTTTTTTTCACCAAAATGCATGGAAGAAACATGACATCATGGTTTGCAATGATTTCCAAGTATGCACCGAATTGTGTTCTTGACACGGAAAGGGAGCTATCAAACAATGCATGTCAATTGTTTGACAAAATGTCTCAGTAAAATGGAGTCTCGTGGATTAAATGGCTCACCAAAATGATGCTTCATGAAATGTGTTGATTGCTGGATATGAATAAAATGGGTTTGTTGAGACATTCTTGGATAGTTTAAAGAAAAAGCAGCAAATAGATGTTCAACCCATTGAGTTTAGCTTTACTTCCATCCTATTAGCTTGGGTAAAATGGGAGAGAACATGGTATGGAAGTCCAAACTTAAATATATTTGAAAATGGATTTTTGTCAAGTTCTAGTTGTGATCACATACTGAGACATGTATGAAAATGTGGAAGTGTACAACATGCTACTTGTTTGACAAAATTCCTTAAATAAACATGGTCTCACCAAATGCAATAATTGTAAGATATGTACAAGACGGTTTTCTAGAGGAGGATTTAAAACCTTTCCCAAAAATTCCTCAACAATATGTTGTCTCATGGACGAGGGTTTATTACAAATATCTAGGATTTTTCTAAGCAAACACAATTGTAAGGTATACAGCCAAAATTGACAACCTTTTTCAGTATCCTCCCATCTTGTGCCACATTTGGAGTTTTGGAATGGATTATGGAGATCCATGACAACCTAATCAAAAGTGTATTTTTCTCAGATGTTGTAGTGGCAAGTGCCATAATAGGCATGCACACAAAATGTGGAAGCATATAAAAGGCTTGCAATTTGTTTGACAAAGTGGTTAATGCAAATTTGGTCTCATGGACAACAATGATTGCAGGGTATGCAACGTATGGCTATAGTAAACATTTGTTTGAACTCTTTGAACTAATGAAGCACTCTATATTCAATTCTAATCATGCAAGATTTGTTTATGTTGTATCTGCATGTAGTCATGCAGCCTAGTGGATATGTGGTACAAATACTTCAACTTTGTGAGTGCTTCTTATTGGATTATGACTCCAATGGATCATTATCTATTTAAGGTTCACATTCTTTACCATGTTGGCTATCTTAAGGAATCTCTTAAATTTATCATTGAAATACCAATATAACTTGATGTGATTGTGTTGGTGTGTTTTTTCTCTCGGGAGCTTTTTGAACACATAAACAAATAAGAATGGGAGAATTTGTGTACATTTATGTAGTATTGAGCATGTGGGTGATGTTGGTACGAATATTATTGATGCAAGATGCATGAATTTAAAAGCTACGTGGATGTATTTGACCGAAGCCCATAAAATAGGACATGATTTTTGGGTACAAGACATATCACGCACACAAACATGTGAAATCTATGCAAATTTGGGGAAATTATCTCAAGTGATGAAGGGAGTAGGGTATATAACCCATACAAGACCTGAACTAAATGATGTGGAAGACAAAGAGAAAGAAGTGTTTCTTTGCGACCATAGTCAAAATTTAGTGGTTGCATTTGTGTTGATAAATCCCCTTGAACAACTATTGAAGTTGTCAAAAACCGTCGAGTATGTAATGACTGCCATGCTACAACCAAACTTTTTATTCAAGATTGTTGCAAGAGAATTTGAACTTATCTTCAAGATTTTTGCAAGAAAAATTGTTCTCAGAGATAAAAATTGTTCCCATCATTTTAATCACGAACAATAATCTAGAGTTCATTGCTAAGTGCATGGTGTCATACTTGAAGTGGTAATTAGGAGTCCATATCTACTTAGATTTTGAAAACATGTCATTTTTAAGTGTTCATAGAGCTAGACCATCATGTTGACTTGATGCAATCAAGTTGTAAATTATGTATCGTTGATTACATATATTCACACAACATACTAAGTCGATCTTAAAGGATTTTTTCATACTTCTCTAGGACGATGAATGGTCCAAACCATAAGGGTTTGGTTTTCCCGTACTGAGTTTTCAGATTTAAAGCTTTTGTGACAATTGTCATTCTGGTCTTCTAATTATTGCTCACGACTTTTCTACATTCAAATTTTATTTCTGCAAGTTCTGTTTTATCTCCAAACACACTACACTAATTCCAACACTTCAAACATTCAAAGAATTTCCATTAGAAGGGTATTCAAGTGGAATAGCAATTAATGAATTTGTGAATTCCATTTAAGCTTTTGCATTTAAGAGTTTACATATCATTTACACTCTTTGGTGATTGCATCAGCTCTAACTAGGGTCAAGATCCTCTAATCTAAATACGCCCACCATGAATGTAAACAACAAATATAAGTATCTATGTCACTTGTTAAAACTCCAATGGTGCCAAGCAAGTAAGGATATAGCCATTTACTTCAAAGTGTATGAGTAATTTACTAAAAATATAAGTAACGTATTTCTAACAAATATGGCATTGAGTGTATATATCTAATGATACCGATACTATATAATCGGAAAGAATCAACATCAAGAAGCTTTGTTATAACTAAAGTTCACCCATATACTCATTGCTATATCTTTTTCAAGTCTCAAGGTCTTAGATTTCTTAGTTTACTAGTCTTGAATTTGTCTTAGTGGGAGAAATTTTGCAAAGGTAGACAAATTGACTGTCCACTCTTTTAAGGTTTTTTGACTAGCCAAAGTTGTAATTTTGAAAATTTCCCACTTTTTAATGTAAACATTTGACCATTTGTCAAAAATAATATGGCCTCCTTTATCCCGAATTATTTTTAGGACTTTTTCTCGTCATGCGGTCCTTCTAATTGCGTAATATAAATGGTGATCAAATTTTGTTCACAAAATGCACAATATCTCACATGCCGAATTCCTAAGGATGTTTATTCAGCAGTTAATTAGATGGACCCAAATGAAATTATAAAATAGACTTACGGATTTGGGCAAGAAAATTCATTTGTGCTGCATTTCTTCCATGTAGGAACATCATTTGACCAACTATCATGTTACCAAAATCAAGAAAAAAATGATTACCGCATATAATGTAATATAAAGATGCATGCAGAAAGATCAATTCACTCACATGGAAGGAAGAATCTGCATCGCATGGTAAAAAAGGGATTGAATTGAGCAATCTTCAAATCTAAATCATTTTAACATTCTAAATACGTGAGAATGGCTTAACGGATGATCATTATTGAACTAGGTTGGGAAAATAATGAAATCCTCAGAATTTGATGTCTTTGACTAAGCTTGAAATTAAGCACTAAGCTTGAATTTGGTTGTAAATTGAAATCTTTGGTCCACTCCATTGGGAATTTAGCAGAGTTAGAAGAGCTTCCAAGTTTTTCAGAATTAGACTCTTTAAAAGAACTCTATATCAAAGAAAGTGTTGAAGAATGGAAAAACATTGCAGGTCCCTGGAGACGTTGACACAGAGACTATGTGGAAGGTGATAGCTGGTATAAAGAGTTTGGAGTAGATGGAGAGATTGAGGAGAGTAGAGATATCAGCATGTCACATATTAGCAATTGAACCTTGACTTCAAACCATAAAGGTGATGATAGTTGTTATTTAAAGATGAAATAATAATTATTATAATCTCATATAAATTATGTTTATCGATTGTAATGTTTACTATAATATGTGCAAGGATGGAAAGAGATATGGATTCAATTGTGAACTCCTTGCATTTCTTAGTCTTGTTGTGCTTGATTCATGTGTGGAGGAGGAGAGTGAAAATTATAGGAAGACTATCACGAGGTTAAAATGTGGGCAGAGGCACTCTTCTAATGCAGCAACTATGGTGTGTTTTGTTATAAATTCCTTTGGTAAAATCTTTGATCTATACTTAGAGTCATCAAATGGTGGCTGCCAAACCTCCCCAATGAGGCTGGAGATGTTGTCCCTATCCCTCACGCAAGTTCGCAAGGAGGTGTGATGTGGCACAGTGGTCTACATGGCGTTTGACTGATATGACGTCGTTTACATCCGTCTCTATTTCCATTTCCGTCCAACCACGTCTCCATTCCCGTCCAACAAACTATTAATTATTGGCGGTTCTGCCGGCCATCATATCAATGACTTCTTGTCAAATCCTGAGCAGCTGTCACAGGATGGTCCCATTTTCAAAAATCATAGCTCTGTGTTTATCAAGAAAGAGATCACCCGCCATTTCCTTGTTTGAGCGGTTTCCATGCCTCTGATTTGAGCGGTTTCAGATGAGGGATCTCTATAGATAACATTGATCGCATACCGCATAGGCCTCTCCACTGTTTCTTCACATTTTTCTGAGCACGTTGATAGAAAACAGTAGCTCGATCCTCTGCTTCCCAGGTGCTTCTCTTGTTTGCTCCAAAGAACAGATTTCAGAGGTGGGTTTACATGGTTTTACATGCTATTATGTGCTTCTCTTTGGCTATTCTAGATTTCAGAGGTTGAGTGTAGTTCCAAGACGTTTCCTTTAAATAGAAATGTTTTTATACAGGAGTTAGCTACATGTTTTCTACAAGTGAAATAGTCAAGATATCAATATCTTACGAAGGGAGAACTTAGATGATTTCCATGATTTTAAAAATTAAATGCATTAGCATTGTAGTATTTTAATTAGTTTAAACAGATTGCATAACAAAATACAAGCACACTTTGAAGATCTGATAGAAATCAATTGAGATTAACCCAATATTCTTCGAGTGTCAATCAACTCATACTCTTTATGACCTACCATTTCTAATTCATGTAAAATACTAATTTTCTGTCTATTAATAAAAAAAAATTAAATTTTTCTTTGCTTCTGACCATATCACCAAGTACCTTAGCTACTTCTGACCATATTTTCAATGGTTTGAGAATGGAATTGTCTGCTCTGATTAGCAATAGCTAGGTCTATGCGTACCTCTTAAACACTAGTGAAGCTAAAGGTATACAGAGTTGTCCGTGACCATAGCATCATGGGAAGAAGCTTTAGTTCCTTGTAACCATGTCCACCATTGGCATACCCTGTAAGCATTGTAGTCCATGTTACTACATTAGGTTCGACCATTTAATTCAATTCACTTTTGCTAATGTAAGAGTCGGCCTTCTTTCCTAATTGTAATCCTTTTAGAATGTTGCAAAAACCTAACACACTATGATAGATGTACTTATCGGATTTGGACCCTACCCATTTCATACGTGAAAAGATCAGTTGGGCTTGAGATCCATGTCCATTCCGAGCACATCTTATAATTATTGCAGACCAAGAAACAACATCTTCTTCAAGAATTATGTCAAACATTTTGTATCCATTGTCTACACTGCCACATATTAAATGCATACTAACAAGTGCATTTTTCTGAATACTTTTAAGTTCCTTGTGTATGGTTTCCCAGGTTGCCTACATGCCTATAAGGGCATTTACAACTAAATCTAACAAAAAACAACTATCCATTATACTTTGAAAGATGTCCTTGACATATTCTAAATATCCCATTTTGGAAAATGTTGGGAGGGTATTGGCAAAGGTTATGGAGTCTAACTTTACACTTATTGATTGCATTTGTTGTCCCATTTCTCTCAAAACAATATCTATTGCAACAATTTTGAAGAGAAACTCAATTTCTCTTGCAACATCTTGAAGAGAAACATAATCTCTTGCAACAATCTTGAAGAACATCTTGAGTGTAGTGTGGTAGTTACCACATATATGATGTGATTCACAAATATATGATCTAAAACAAAATTAGAAATCACTAACCATAAATGAGGCAAAACTAGCATTTTCATATATTAATTTACACATTATTTGGTGTCTGTAACAAATGAAAAATGTTGGAGTAATGAACTATGATGATATCCACTACCCATCATCTCCACGCATTTGATTGATTGTAAGCACTTTACTCACATTCCTCCCCCCTTTCATTTTTTCATTCCAGATATATGTGTAGGTTTCCTAAAAATAGTTCTATGTCACGACACCTTCCTGGAATCATAAAAAGGGGCTTTATCGAATACATCACCAATAATCTCGGCAAGAACCTTGTCTTTGTTTGAAATGATGGAAAAATGTTTCTAATCTACTAAGATTTCTTATCGCACAAGGGGCGTTTCCTATTAATATGTTGTTATGCAAATGAAGATCATACAAATTCCTAAGAATATCCAGATTTTCTAGGAATTGATCCATTAAGGGCATTGTCAGACATCCAACTATTGTAGATTTGAGCATTGGCTCAACCCTTCAGGAATAGTTCCTAAAATATTATTTCCTCCAAGAAAAATATATTTCAATGTTATGCTTCTAACACACATATTATTAGGAATAGAGCATATAAAAGAATTTTTGGACAAAACCGAGTACCAAAGCTTTTCAAGTTTGTTCTCTTGACAAATCTAGAATTTACAATTGCCAGAGCTGGTTAAATTCCCTACGTATCTTTCCATCCAAGTGATTTCCCAGAGATTATTCAACTAAAACAATCTCTGAAGCCTTCCAAACTCTAGAGGAATATGTCCCTTCCGAATAATCTCTGCAGCTAAAAATATCTCAAGGTGTTTGCAATGTCTTAGCTTAGCAGGTATAAAGCCGCTAAAAATTTTCTCCTGCAAATTCAAGATTCTCAAGTGTAAAATCTTCCCAACTGTTTAGGGTACGAATCCATTTAGAGCACAAGAAGCAAGCCTCGATGTTATAAGCTTTGTGCATTTGGAAATATCCTCTGGAATGGTGTCCCTTGCCCTCAAAATTTCCAACTTCTTCAGAAGCCCAATTTATTTGGGAATGGTTCCAGAAAGCTTATTAGAATAAAACAATAGCTCAGATAAAAAAGTATGTACCATTTTATGACCTTCAATCCAACTACACCTAGGAACATTTTTAATTCCTCTATCTTTCATCAATCTCTGTATCATTTCGACCTCACACCACCACCTGCCTACTTCCGCATACATGTTTATCAAAAGAAAATCAATTTCTACATTTTTAGGAAGTTGAAAGCTACCCAGTCATCATTTTACAAATTCAATAGGAAAATTTTGAAGGGGAGTGTAGATAGAAGAGAAATAATACATGCCAAATCTTAGATATGTATGAAGACTAAGAACATTGAGCAGTTCAGATGATAGATAAAAGGAAGAATTGAAAATTCTAAGCCAAACTCACAAGGAATCTCACCACACCAATTCACCTATATCTCTAGGGCCAAACTTCCAAAAGTATAAGCAAAAATAGAACAAATCTTACCCAAGGATATCCTTGTACTTCAAAGAACCATTTTAAGAAATCTTGTCACTACTAAAGTCAAGCACTAAAATTGTTCGAAGCCAACTTTGGGAGAGTCCCAACATGAAATCATGCCACTTGTAAGACTCCACTTTGAAAATGCAAGAAGGCAGCCCAAAATTTATTGCATGGGTTCCCAAAACATCAAAAGGATCTTTAAAGTAAACTAGCTTTGAAAGTCACCAGCTAACTTGAGTTTGGAGGCTTGATTTTAGGAGGACCACAGGAGCAATAACACCATCTAGGGGTAAGAACCCAACTACCAATTGCATGTCATCACTAAGAAAGTAGAGTAGTTCCTAGCTTGATGCCAAATGAATAAATGATTAGATTTTAATTTTAAAATGGCTGAAATTTAGCAATAAAGACTAAAGATTCTAATAATCTACCAACTACTCCCTTGTTCACAAATTACATAGTTTGATCCTCCATGAGAAAGTTACAATGGTTATACAACAATTAATTGCAACAACAAGTCACCCTCGTTCAAGGCCTTGATTCTAACAAATATTAGATCCCGCATTTGAGTTTGACAGATATTGGGCTTTGATCATCTAGGTAAATGTATTTTGGCCCTCTTACACAGCTAATCGTTATCTCTTTACCTAGTACATTATGGACCAAAGCTGATAATCTTTGCATTTTACGGTAGTTACATATACATCTATATTGTGTGTCGTAGTTTGCTTTTACTTTCTGAGTAGAACCACATCTAACTGAATCATTCCATCAAACAATTCACGTGCCCTTTTATAAATCTCCCATTCTGGTAGAAGTTGGGAGGATGCTGAAAAGTTTGTGGAGTCCGCATGTACACCTGCAAATTACATTTTCTGGAAAGGTGTCAAGGCCTTTCCAACACACCTAGTTTGTGCATATCATGCAATCAACGAAACCGAAGTGGTTTAAGGCATTTTGTCAAACAGTTCATGATATGTCTATTTTGGCACAAACTGGGAGTATGAGGAAAAAGGTTGTGGAGTCTAGTTTTAATTCTCCAAAATGCATTTTCGTAAGAAATATTTCTTGTGTATATCAATCAGTGCAGTCAATGAATCTGTAAATGGCTATGATTATTGGTGTAGCTGCCATTTTTTTGTTGTTCTCCCATGCTCTGTGTCAAAGCTCTTATTTTTGGATAGGCTAGTAGCATGCCGACAAAGTGAAACTGGGTTTATGCCTCGTGAGGATACTCGTGTCTTCTATTAGCTGCAATTCTAATATACCATATATCGCCATAGTAAGAATAAATGTGTAAGTCAAATCCCAACTGGGGACCACCCAAAAATTAGAGTTATGTTTGTTTATGGATACCCGTCAAGCCCATATTTAGGAGTGATAGGGGGTATTGATAACCATAGTATATCTGCTAGCAGGGCAGATGGAAAGGGGTCTCCGGGAAGCAGACACTTCCCAACAAGGTTCTTCCCACAATGGATGCCTCCGGTGAATAAAAATAGTGACCTTCCAAAATAAATTTGACACTTCATAGACAAAGTTTCCAAAATCCTAACAATTATTTTTTAAACCACCAAAAGCAACATGTGTTTCAGGAATTTTGTCAAATAATTCACATGCTTCCTTATTATGCATACATATCTACTAGGGTACTTGCAACTAAAATATCTAACAAAATTCTCTTCCGTGCAATGCTTTGGTAGATGTCCATACCCTGTTCCAAAGCTCATATTTTGGCACAAGATGCTAGTATGATATAAAAATTGGAAATGCTGAAATACCACTTCCATTATGCTTTGGTGGATGTCCATACCCTGTTGTAAATCTCTGCAACTTTGCATTAATATTCTATGCCTATGTGTGTGATTCATCTCTTACACAAAAAAACACTCACCATTTTATATCCATCAATCCAACTACATACCACCATCTATTAAATTACTCTATCCTTCATCAATACCCTTAAAATATGAACAGAGTTCCATTATACTTTGATGGTTGTTCATGGCGTGCTCTTGAAGCTCCCATTTGTACAGGCTAACAGGATGCTAGAAAAGGTTGTGGAGTCTAGATTTACACCAACCAATTGCAATATCCCAAAAGTTCCTAATGTATTTTCAACAATCACATTTGTTGCATATCTTGCAATCCATGAGACAACATATATCTCAGGGATTTTATCGAATAATTTACATGCTTCAACATTTTGTAGGCATTTTGTCGAATAATATACATGCTTCAACATTTTGCATGCATACCTACCAGGGCACTTGCAATTGTTCCCTTTTACATAGTTTTGTGACATATGTCCACATTATGTTTCAAAGCTCCTATTTTTTCACAGTTTGGTAATATGATGGTAAAGGTGAACTTATCTATGCAGATCCAAACAAATTGAATATTATTATACCCAAAAAAATGTGTACTTCATGGACGTACTTAGCATAATTCCACAAGAGAAGTGGATTATTAGGATTAGCATGCAAGAATCTTCTTATAGGAAGCATCGGTATTGTAAAAATCAAATCGAAAACACCCCGTCCTCCATAACCACCTCCACTAGAAAGACCACTTCTATATCCTTTCTCAAATCCTTTGTGAGTATACACAGAACTCATCTTTCACCTGGCTTATTACAGATCAAAGAATCCACTCCATAAGTGACTCCAAATTCGAGTCCTTAATTCTCCTGAAATGGTTGTTCAGAACTCTAGCACCCAAATATAAAATAGAGTCTCAATATCATCGAATGCCTCCTCCTCAGGTGCCTCGGCCAATCTGATATGCAGAAAAAACACATGTAATGGTGTCGTCGGGATTCCATCACCGGAAGAGAGCCTACCGAATTTGACATTTTCCAGCAGGGCTCTCTTCATAGTAGATGCCTACCGGAAAATAACTTAGTCATAACAAATACTTCTAATAAAAAAGTTTTTATTTCTTCAAGAAATATTTTGTATCAAAATGAAGCCTCAATTTTAAAGTTGTGTATGAATAGTCAATTTTAAATTCTTTTTATATGCTTCCAATTCAAACCCATTGTGCCATTAACACACATTTCACACTCATATAACTTCAAAGTACATCATTGAATGTATGTTGGAATGCATTAAGAATTCCTCATCTACCTTGTATTGTTTTCATTTACCGAATAAAATTATGGAACTCAATTTCAATTCATTGTAATTTGTAAATATCTAGAGCAAAAGTTAAATTGGTACTTTTTGTGAGTTTTTTTTTATTAAGGGAAAATAGTTTTGAAGGGACTATACCCTGTATACAAAAGGGCTCAAAAGCCAGATAGTCAAAATGAGAGATACATCCCAGAGAAGGGAAAAATGGCCAACCAAAGAGGGCTCAACAGCCAAGTAAGACAATACAAGTGAAGAAAGGATCCAAACGAACGATGATCCCAAAAGAAGCCAAAGAGAACAAAAAGCAACAAAAAGAGAAGCATCATAAAAAACTCCGCCAAAAAACAACGCCTGAACCGCCAGATAACAGCAACATCGCAGCCAAAAAGCAGCCACACAGCAACCCGTTACTTTATTGCCCTGTCAATCTTGGTCTTGATGGCCTGCAGCGACATGAAGAAGGCAATGGCAGTGGCCTGAGAGGAGTCAGTCACATCAGCCTGGGAAATTGCCATATCTCTTTTCTCTTTAGGTCCCCAGATGTCCTCACTAACCCCACTTAAACTGCAGACACTATGCACATGCTGCTCAATGAAATTATATATGCTTTTAAGGGCAGATAATATGCAGTCATTGCGGCTTTTAGCATTGCCCATTCTGCCATCCAGGGACTGTAACTTCTTGAAGACCTCAGCAATAACCCCCTCATCATCATCACTTTGAAGAATACCTTTACCCTTAGCTCTTTCCATATTTTTTATAGTCCCTTTTAGCTCTTGTATCTCCTTCTCTAACCTGTCCACTCTGTCCATCAAGCCCTCCTCCTTGGGCTCCTCCATTGGAATACTGATATGCAGGAGGTTCTCAGCAAGTTCCAGGTCTTTATGGCTTCTTAGGACCCGTTGGGAAGGAGGGATTTTATCTTTTATGCTCTTGCTTTTCTTGCTGGAAGCAGCAGTTTCAAGCTTCCTTTTCAGTAGGGGGTGGAAGCGGTGCGAGCAGGAGGAGGAATGGAGGAGGAAGGTGGGGTAGGATTCAAGGGGGCAGCTAGAACAATGGCGATGAATCAGGAGGATAAGTCCCTGATGCAAAGGGACAGCCCTAGAGTGGCTCTGAACTTCCCTTATTGATTTCTCCAACGAGTTAATCAAATAGTGAGGAAAGCTAATGGTGATATTTCTACGAAAGTGATTTAGAAATATCAAATGCTTTTGAGGTATTGTCACAAATCTACCTTCAAGAGTGACATACCTAACCACCATCTTGGCCAGCTCAGCAAAAGGTTCAGGGATCGACGCCACCTTGATGCCAGCAGTCACGAATTCAAGATTCTCACCGTCATCCAGGAACTTCTTGGTCTCGACCTCCCTGTCCACCTTTTTACTGAAGAATTTGGTGCCCTCCAGGCTGAGGCCCGTGACCTGGGCGATGAGCTCTTCTGTGACCTCAATCTCCATGTTATTGTATTTGACAATCTGATTCTTCCATCCCTGGGTGAATCTGATAGAGATGTCTTGGTCAAATCCTTGTACCCTTTCAATTAAATTAGACAGACCCCCGATTTGAAGGTAATTCCACAGCACCGTGTTCTCTTTCCACGCCGGATTGTGGGTCGGTTCAGTTTTGCAAGGTGGACCCCCCATGTTTCCTCTGCTCTTTTTCCTGTTCTCAATGGTAAAAATGCTCTCACTATGCGGGACAGGTAGAGCTCTGATGTTGGTTTTTGAATCTTTCCTTTCCGTGAAAGCAGAATTAATTATTATAGCATACATGTAATTATTGCCCCGCTCCTCGGCTTTCCTTCTATGCTTAAAAATGATGACAGTCCATCTCGCACATATCGCATCAATCATCCATATATTATGTGATGTCATCATATTGTACTTGAGGATCCGCACATTAGCGCCCAAATTACAGCCGTTAGTGCTGATTTTCACGGCCATGAAGATCATTGATTATGGCTTTATTGATTTGAGTGGGCAGAACATCCCCCCCAAGCCAAGTTTGAAAGGTATTAGTAACACCGAGGTTAGCCAAGCTGTCAGCGACTCTATTTCCTTCCCGATAGGTGTGGGTGATTTTAACATTTTCAAAGCTCTTGCATATATCAATGGCTTCCTCAATGAAATCTCTGATAGACCAGCTGGGGTGTTGCTTTTTGTTTAAAAGATTGATGATATTCAGAGAATCCCCTTCAATTATAATATTCAGAATATTACAATCTCTGGTAAGTCTTATACCCCAAAGAGCCGCTAGGGCTTCAGAGTAATGATTGGTCTGCCTACCCATTCTCCCAGAAAAAGTAGCAACTAAACAGCCTCTTTGATCTCTGATAACTCCCCCTCCTCCAGATTCCCCCGGATTGCCTTTTGAGGCCCCATCAAAATTTAACTTGTGCCAATCAGTGGGAGGTTTAATCCATCGACTGTGTTTCTATCAATACCATTGTTATTCCTATTGCCAGTGTCAATATTCCATTCAGTCAAGATGTATTCTTCCTTCTCAGGGTAGAGCCTATTTTTAGGAGGTTTAAATCTAGCAATATTGTCTTGCACAACAATGATGATTTCCTTGTAGATTTTGTTACATGCCTTTCTATTGTTTCTGAAAATGTTATCATTACGAGCCTTCCAAACTCTCCACATAGTGTGGGGTAAAACAAGTTGCCACAATCTTTTCACCACACAATGCTTAAACGGAGAGTCCCATTGCTCCCAGGCCTGAAGACAGGTAAGGGGAAAAATCCATCTCTGATTAAACTTTACAAAAATCAGCTGCCAAATTTTGGAAGCAAACTCACAATGGAGGAATAAATGCTTTATGTCTTCTGCCTCTTTCTGACACATGCAACATCTATTCAGCATGATGAATCCCTTCTTTATGAGGTTGTCATTAGTAAGGATCTTGCCATTAATGATAAGCCACCAAAAGAAGTTCACTCTAGGGGTTAACTCCGGCATCCACAGTTTGTGCCACTTAATTTCACTTTCCATGGATACAAAGAAAGAATTATATCCTGATTTGACAGAGTATTCCCCGTCAAAAGAATCTTTCCAGATGAGTTCATCCTTAAGATTTTGATTACTTATATGAATTAGAGAAAGTTGACTCTGTAAAGAAGAAACATCAGCCTGTACATTATCATTCTCCACTTTTAGCTGTTTCCATTTTCTTTTGTTTCCATCTCTCTCAATGTACCCCTGGATTTTGTGCCCATACTTTGTGATTAAGCTGTCTTTAATGTGATCATAAGCAGAAATCCAGTTGGAATCAGTCCACTTATCTGTCCAGAAGTTTATGTTTTTCCCATCCCCAAGCTTCCAGCTACACCCCTGCAAAAGGATGTGTTTGCTGCTAAGAAGGTTGTTCCAGAAAATAGAACCACTTGGAAGAGACTGATCATATATGAAGGAAATCTTGTTTTGGTTTGAAAGATATTTGATCTTAACCAACTCTGTCCAAGGCTTGTGCTCTTTTATAAGCCTCCAACCTAATTTTGCAATAAGGGCAACACTCATATGTTTGATATCTTTGATGTCTAACCCCCCAAGTCTCTTAGGTTTACATACCTGCTCCCAAGCCACAAGATGATATCTGAATCTATCCTCAGTACTGTGCCATAAAAAATGCTTTTGAATCTTTTCAATACTGTTCATCACTGCTATTGGTATGCTTTGAACATTGACATGATGTAAATAGGCAAGTTTTGGAGCGTGCTTTTAACTAATAGGCACTTTCCTGCACTTGAGAGTACAGCTCCTTTCCAGCCAGCCAACTTTCTTTGGAATCTCTTAATAAGGTCATTCCATACCTCCACAGAAATCTTGCCAGTACTTAGAGGTAAACCTAAGTAAGTAGCTGGAAGAGAATTAATAGTGCATCCTAGAATATTAGCAATCTTTCTTTGCCTTTCCAAAGGAGTGTTGAAGAAATAAATAGAGCTTTTGTCAAAATTAACTTTTTGTCCCGAGGCTTCCTCATAAAATCTAAGGACAGTTTTGATAGCTTTTGCCTCAATGATTGAGGCCATCAGGAGAAGCAGAGTGTCATCAGCAAACTGTTGGTGTGAGGAGATCTGATTTCCAGAAGTTGGAGGAAAACCTTTTATCATGCCAATGCTGATAGCTTTGGAAATAGATCTACTTAAACTGTCAGCCATAATAATGAATAAAAGAGGGGAAATTGGGTCGCCTTGCCGATACCTCTATTGCTGGCAAAAAAACCCACAGGTTCCCCATTAACAACCACTGAGAATCTAGAGGTGGAGATACAAGAATGAATGATTTTTCTGAATTTGATTTGAAATCCAAACTTGGATAAGACCTCATCCATGAATCTCCAGGAGACTCGGTCAAATGCTTTATGCATGTCAAGCTTGATAGCCATCCCCGCCTTTTTACTTTTATCCATAGAATGTATTGTTTCATGAACCATGATAATTCCATCTTGAATAATTCTTCCCTGGATGAATCCGCTCTGCTGTTGTGAAATTATCTCCATAAGAATAGGTTGCATTCTAGTGGTGAGAATCTTGGTGAAAATCCTATAAATAACATTAACTAAACTGATAGGCCTGAAATCTTTGAAGTCCTTTGCATCCAACTTTTTCGGGGCAAGCACAATGTGTGTATTATTTAGTTCTTTGATGAGATTTCCCGTTCTGTAAAACTCATTAACAACCTTCAAAAGATCTTCAGAGCATATTTCCCAACATCTTTGGAAAAATTTAGCCGAAAAGCCATCAGGACCTAGCGCCTTATCCCCTTCTAAAGCAAACACAACCTTTTTTAATTCCTCAATGGTGACAGTTTTTGAAATACTTTTAAATCTCTCAGCAGGTATCAGATTATTAGGAATGGAGTCTAAAAGGAAAGAGGTCGCTTGCTCATTATAGGAGTTATTCTCAGTGAGGAGGTCTTTGTAAAAATTGAGTTCTTTGTGAGTTATAAACCATGCTTTTATTCATAACCAAAATAAATAGAGGTTAGAGTAAGGATTGGTAAAAATATTTCAGGTGTTAGTCATTTGTATTCATTGCCACATTTGTGACCCATATTTATGAAATTGGGTTGTGTTATTTGGTTCTTGTGTGTTGAGTATTCAAATTTCTATTTTAAGAGCAATCTCTTGCATTGCTCTCTTCAATGCCAGTTTTTATATCATGCAACAATTTTCACCTAAATCTGTTATGAGTGATTAGGCATTAGCAACATTATTGAAATTTTGTTAAGGAAATATTTTTCTTATGTAAAAGGTGTTCATGATTTGTTTTCAATTTATTTTAATGGGAGATAAACTCCAAGTTTGACACCCAATATGCTCAACTTCCTTAAGAACAAATATTTAACATGTAATCAACAAGTATCTTGATTAAGGATCATATAACACTTATTGCAAGAGAATCACAATGTGTTTTTGATTGCTTCTTTTTTGCAGAAGGTTAACAATGGAATCCACACAAAGAAAATTGAACAAGAAAAATAAAATTGTAAGGTAAAAAGACTTTGGCTATATATATTACGTATGGTGAGATTTGGAATGTAAAGAGAGTGAATGGTGCAGATGGGTTATTTAGGTAGTTTCAATATCTGTGGATGGGATGCTTCATTTCTTGTCTTTTCATTATGTTATTTATTTTGTAATTATATAATTCATTATATTGTTATTGAAATTAAGTTTATTTTCTTCTACACCATCTTCTTATGCAACTATAGACCAAATGCAATAAATATTGAAACATTAGACGACTTTCAAAAAATTGAATCGCAAGTAACAAAAGAGGTATTGATGAAACTTTAACAATGTTTTTTATCAATATTGTTTATTTTGATTATGCATGTCCATATATTATGTATTAATTTTAAACTTTAATTTTTTAACCTCAAAGAAATCAAATCAAATGAATGAAGATAGTGGTTGTGGAAAAAATCAACCACAAACAAAAAGAATGACAAGACGCTGCTGCAATGGCCTTTCTAAAACGGGTAAGGAAATGTGATTGTTTGTTTTTTATTGAAATATCATTTTTGTAGTGGATTATGTGTTATCAAATGCTTATTTCGATAACACAGTGTTTGTTTTTGTAACATAAACATAGATTAACGATGAAAACATTGAAGAAGAAAAAGCATTTGTTGATCAAACAAGAGAGAATTCAAATTTTGAAAAGGAAAAGGGTAAGGATAGTCATGTTGAAGAAGAATTTGACATGGAACTAAACATAGATGAAAATAGTGATCATAATGATGAAGATTATGAAGTAGAGGAGGATGATAAAGATGAAGATTGGGTGCCTAGTCCGAGTCATAAAGCATCCAATGAGTGCAAACATCAAAGATTAGTAAGTAGTGTTATTTAAAAAAATTGTTTTGCATGAATAAAACACTTTTATTCAAGTATTCAACTTATGTTAGCATGTTTTAGATTTATTAGGATTTTCTAATTTGTTGTTCTTTTAGTGTCCATATATTTTTACGTTTGCATAATAATTTCAACTAAAGAGTTATAGGATTTTCCTACACATAAATTGTTACTCATAAAATATTTAATTATTGGATGTTAATCAGTATTTGTAGCAGTGTAAAATTATAAAAGAAATTGGAAAGAGGGACAAATTCAAATGCATAGTCTTTCCTTGCTGCAACTATGAAATGTAAGGAATAAAATGGCATTTGAAAGACATCAACTATCACCGCCTCCATGATCACAATGGAATCCCTCCATTACATAGGCATAAGATGGGTAAACGTGCGACGAGAAGTATCAAAGGAAAACAAAAAAAAGTACAAAAAATGGTTGAAAAACAAAATGTTGACTGACAATTGAATAATTATAAATGTATGTATAAATCTAGGTTAATTGAGCGTTATTGTCGTAGAAGAAAAGGTGTAAATTTTTTCATCACTTAGCCAACAAGCTAAAGATCTGATTTCCAAGCTTGTAGAGGAGTATGATAGTGTAGAAAAGAGGGAGGAAAGAAGGAAAAAAACCCTTTCAACGATGCAATATAAAATGGATTTGATGAAAATTGATTGTACAAATTATGAACTAAATGGACAAAAGGACAAGGTATTTACCATTTTTATTATAATTTAAATTTAAAATTATTTTAATTTTGTTTATTCGCATTGCTTTTTATGTTGTTTTAAATTAACTTTTCATTTGTGCAGGATATTATCCAAGAAGAATCCATTAATGTTAATCATGTAAGGAAACATGCTTTCATTAAACATTAACAACATTGTTGGAATAATAAACTGTCATTTTTCATTCATTAACTTGTTGAAATCTTGTGTAAATGTGAGTCTAACACATTTCATGACTTGAATGCATGAATAGGATTCAGCTGGCATTGATGGGGAAAATCTGATACGAAAAAAGAATCTAAACAACATTCCAATGGAAAACAAGGTACGATTGTAAATTACTAATATAAATAGTTGTGTTTTCTATATATTTTAAGTTCTTCTAACTTAATCATATTGCTAATTTGACATTTATACATACATCTTTTATTTATAATTAATTATTATGTTGTTGCACTTGAAAAATTGGGTTTTACTACTTCAGGGTGATGAGGAAGAGAATAATGTTGAAGCATACACTTCAAGTGCATGGGTACATGAACCACCGATACAAATAACACCTATTTCCTTTAGAACAAAGGAAAGTGAGGGAAATGAAATGCATGATAAAGAAAAAATCAACAAAGAGGATCATAAGGGAAAAATATGGCCGATCCATTGATTGAGGTGACTGATTTTCCAAAAATTGTTGAGGTGGAACCGGAAAACCAAAGAATGAGGTGAAGGACATGGCTACCTATGAATTCACAATAGGAGAAGAATTTTTTATGTTCCTAGAGCCTAACCATGTAAAACAGGTTGGCATTGCTAAAATTCATGCAACTAAACTAGGAACAAAATGCCATCAACGATCTTTAGAAAGGGATTGCATTGTCATATGCATAGAATATTTATATGTAGATGATACTCCATTGCATTTTCCACATATTGGAGAAGATATTGTTGGTGAATTGAAGAATACATATTGCATCTGGTTTAAAGATTACTTGAAGGAAATTAACTAGAAAGAGGATGGAAAAGAGACAAAGGTGTGTTAATTTGTATTTTTATTGATGTTATTGTGTTTTTAGCACATTTGATTGATTTTATATCCAGTATAAGTATAATTATCCATTATTTCATGTTTGCAGCGGATGAATGTATATTCAGATGAGAATGTTGCAATTGAGGTAAAACTATGTTTTGATGTACATTATTTTTTCCAATTGATTGACTATATCAATAGTGTATTATTTATTTTAGTATTCAATAGAATTGTGAGAGCTCATATTCAGATTTTACCATGCATAGGTGACACAAGGAAAAGAAGAAAACTGTAGGATTTTCCTTTCTAGTCTAATGTTTAAATTTCTTCCTACTTCCCTATATATTTCCTTCCATTACATTCTTATGCAGTATTCCTCTGTGTATTTATCTTTCAAAACTGGTTTGCATTTTCAATATAATATTTTAGATGATGAAAACATATTATTCAAGATGAATTTATGTAATTTTCATACCAACCTGGCTTCCCTTACTTGACCGTTGCAGCTGTTACAGGAGCTTCCCTTACCCCAATATCATTTTACTTATAATTTTCTTTCTTTTTAACAATCATGTTCTTTAATTGTATTATATATTAGTAGTAATATGAATTGATTTTTTTTAGAATGAAGAGGAACAACCAAAAAACATTGTGGTAAGAAACGTAAAAATATTATCCAATATTATTGATTCCATGCAATCCATACATAATACGGTTCATGCTTCATCTTATTTGGTAAGTAGCATAAACTAAGATTTACATTGTAAATTTCTTCTAGGAGTCAAATATAAAAACATTTAAATATTTTTGTGTTTTTCTTCGAGTTAATGTAGGAAATAATTTGCATCAATAATCCTTCATTTTTGTAGAAACGTAATAGTGAAGGTGATACTGAAATGCAACTTTCAGAAAGGATCCATTCTTCCCAACAACAGGTGACCACACAATATCTTATTTATAATTTTGATAAACTTATTTTATCATTTACGTTTGCATAGTTTTATTTACTGATATGCCCATTGTTTGTAAACATATTAGGGAAAGAGATTAAAGGGTATTAAGAGTGTTGCATCAGTTCACACACACCTTACGCCTGGATGAGATTAAAGGAAATAAAATAAAAATTCAAGGATGGATCAAAGCACAAAACTCCATTGTTGTTAACAAGCAACAGAGAAATTTGAAGAGCTCTCAACTTTAATTTGTTGAAGTTCTGATATTATAATCAATTGTATCATTATTTGTAAAATACTTGCCAAGATACTCAGTTATGTCAAAGCAAAATCAAGTTTAATGTTATGGTTTTTCTCCTTGAATGAGAAAATAATGTAAGATGCATATGTAGTGCCAGTTTTATGCCAAAATCCTCTTTTGGCTCCTACTTTTGACATGACTTGTAAAATGTAAGGAGTTTGGCTACTTTCATTAATATAACATCCAATTTTATACATCTTTGTTTCAAAATTATTATGTAGTCGTTTTTGTCACAAAACTATTATGTAACAAATCTTGTAAATTGTAACAAATATTTGTCCATAAATCTTCATAATAACAATTTTCTTTTTTGTCTATGAAAATTATATATATATATATATATATATATATATAATAGAAAAAATTTATATATAATCTTAATACATCGATAGATGACGTATAAGTGAGATGAATTCTAAATCTCTTTCATAAAATAGAGGAAAATTCTTAATCTCTTTCATAAAATAGAGGAAAATTCTTAATCTCTTTCATATATTCATCCACTAAATATGGGCTAATTTTTTGAGACAGAGGGTCCTCATCTTCAACCTAGTCATGTTAAAATTGAAAGAAAAGCAAATTAAAATCTCAAAGAGAGCATTTCATTTGATTGAAAAGGACTAAAATCACGTATCGTTAATGGTGTTTTAGCATAGTTGTAGGTAAATGTATGATGGAAAAGTGGCAAGCAAGCATGAGAATCTACAAGTACCCTTTCCTCGTACCCGACTTCCCAAGGTCGTGTCGAGACAGCCGGTGAATGTTGAATGCGAATGGATACATATAAGCTAATCGGGTAATCTTAAATCCTCAATATGCAATAATGGAATCTATGAATCTAAGGCGAAGAAGGCCCTCCTAACCTGGATTGGTGTAATGGCTCATTCGGATATAATGGCTGCTCGGAGGCTCCAATCGATGTCGAGCTCTGACCGAGATCCTATTTCTTGGTTGTTAGATACGTGGGAAGTGACCTGTGGGAGCTTCGTATATATCTCCAGACAAGGTCATGAAAGTAGTGGTAGGTGGTTTAGTGGATTTTGTGGTTAGCTATGGGTGGTTTTCTGGTCTAGCCTAGAAAATATTGGATTGATTGGCTTCTATGTTTAATATGGAAAACTGTGCTATAATATCTCGGTGGGAGTGGTGAAGATCTAAACACCAGCGTTCGCAAGCCGGTGTCAATACTTGACTGATTTGTAGGCCCGTTGGGTTGTGGGACTTGGGGATCACAACCGTGAGTGCGTGGTTTTTGTGGACTTGTTATGGTCATGTGAAGAATCAGTCCCTTCTTCCAACTATCCAAGATGTCGTATGCCTTTTCAACTTCTACGTTTAGAACTAGAAGTTGTATGATTTTCTCGAGTACCTAATGGGTGTTCGGCAACTTGATACGTAAGTTAGTGTCTATATCAACGAGGAGGTCTCTGCGTTAGGTTGTAGAACCAAAGGATCGCAACCAAATGTTTTTTCTCATTTGAACCCTTGCACAGTCATTCAGGTGTTTTATCAAGGCAATCTATAGTTTGAATGGTTTGACCAGAATGTGTAAGCTTTGTCATCTTCAATATTCAATCCTCTTAGTTGCTCACTAATTGCTTGTAAGTTTGTTGTTGCTCAAAAGACCTGTATCCTAAGGTCCTAATCTATATCGTAAAGTCATGGATAAATTTGGTTGAGGTACTATGGTTTCAAATATATATTATCTAGGCTCTCTAGGTCCTGTGATTGTCATACAAAATGATTCAAATTTTAACTAACATTTAATAAACTGATTACAAAAGAGGTATTTACACTATGCAAGCATCCTGCTATTTTTGTTTTTTTCAATGATGTATTTCAATGAAATTGAAGAGCAACTACTCTAGTATATTTATAAAATGGACAACTAATCTAGAAACAAACAAAGTAACCCGGTATGGCTATTTGCAATGCAATTGTGATATTATACTAAATATCTAACTAAATATATTAAATTGAAAGACTCTCGATCCTACCTCGAAGTGAGGAATGAATCACGCTTTCTCAAAACTATCAATCCCCATGACTTCCTGGCGATATCGAGAACAAGCTTTTGTGAAATAAAATAATTCACTACTTTATTTGATATGTTTTAACTAGAACTTTGATGGCTCAAACCAAGGCATTTACGAAAGTGGTAAATCCAATTGTGTGTGATTTCATCCCCTTAGTGTGATCTCATTGTTCCTTCGTGTCCTCGTGAATCCAGAAAGTGTGTATATGATAGTATAAATAAGATAGCAATTGAACAATGGTAGCTTTTGATATAGACCGAATACAATGTGAGTAGGAGAGGGATAGTGCAAGTGAACAGAGCTTGACTATGCAATTCCTAGTGGGATTTATTGCAGGAATACAACACAAGTGTACCGAGAGTTTCAAAAATTATCCTTGTGACAAAAAAAAACCTGCAACTTTAATGGATTCTATTCTAGAAATGAAGTTATTCTATGTTAAACTGACTGTATGCAGCAACAATGGAATAAGACTTGAAACAAGAAGATGATATGACCTCTAAAATGCCAACAATGGAAGAAAAACATGAAACTAACAGAATTCTAAGCAAGGAATTGAAAAAACTAGAACAAGAGAATTGAGAGGATGAGGGGCCATTTGCTTGAAAACAAGTTGGCTATTTATAACCAATGCATTTACTAGAGGGTAACTCCCATTTGATCTCTTTTACTATAAACAAAGGAAAAACACTATTCCTAGGGAGCAGAAAACATTAATGCAAGCCAAAGTTGTTGAAGAAAGTGTGTAAATTTGAAGATTTACGTTTGACGTGATCGTCAGAGGAATCTGGAAAATATGAACAAAACTGCCCATGTGCAGGGCGGTGGTTACGGGACCGCCGCCTTGTCCTGGGCGGTAGTCATGGGACTGCCACCCAGGCAAGGTGGCGGTTCTATCACTGAAGACAAAAATGTAAGAAGAAGGGGGAAAAGGGGAAAACAAGGCATGTGGAGGCTGAGTGGGGTATGCGGGATACAAGCATATACATGGCGAGCCTTTTTGGATTCCAAACGCCTTGCAAGGAGATCTGTGTCATCATTGGGGTGTGTGTAACATCATTCTCGCAAGGTGCAGCTTCCTACAATTTTGGGTATGTACAGTAAATTCAAACATCAAATATATATCTAGCCACAGCTATGCCATACATAGAACACAAGCTTAAGATTTGTATGGATTAAATCATCATGGTTAAAAACTTTCTCTTACCTGTAATTGAAAGTCCAAATGACATTTATGTATGTAAATGACATTTAGGGGAGCTCACCATGATGTCTGCTGGTGGTGATAACTCTGAAAAGTCACAATAATGTGATATGGGAATGAGTGGTAAGAGATGGGTAACACTTACTCCATCCTAAACCTCACTTACTTTTCTCCGATAGTTGAATAGCAAGTTACAATAACAAGGGGAAAAGGCTAGTGTCATTCTAAAGGAGGGAAGGAAGAAACAAATCTGGTCATTAGCTTCTAGTTGTCCTAAATAGTAAAATTGAGCCTTAACTTGACAGTCTGGGTGTAACATTTTATGGCTGGATATTTTGTGACATCGGAGTTTGCATTCTAGTATAAACGAGGTATTGCTATAGTTCAATCAAATAGAACGTTATTTAGGGTTGTATTCTTCTTGTTTAAGGATTTTAATCTAAATATTGTAAGGGTTTAGATCTGTGTATGGAAAAATAGTAAATCCATGTATGGCTGTTTATTAGTAGGTTTCTTACTTTTCCTATACCAACAGTTTTGGTTGTTTTAACTTATTTTATGCTGGAATTTGTCTTGTTGTTGGGAACATATGTAATCAGCAATTACTCTGGTTTCTGTTCAAGTTTTTGTCAGTATAAAAAATAAAATCGAACAAAATTAGTGATAGTAATTATCTTTATTACTGATTAGGCATTTTCTGTACTATTACAGAGCTGGGGACAGTTTCTACTTTTATCCCTATGTCTCTACAGAGCTGGGACACACGGTCAGTAGTCATTTTTAGCCTTATGCGAGTTGATACAGAGTAGATTTTGGTATATTTGGCTGTTTAAATTTATTTTATGCTGGATTTTATAGCTTGTTGGTGGGAACATATTTAATGAGCAATTTCTCTAGTTTTGATTCAAGATTTTGTCAGTATATAACACAAAATTGAACAAAATTAGTGGTAGTAATGATACTTATTACTAATTTTGTATTTTCAGTACTATTACAGAGTTGGGGCAGAGTGGGACAGAGTCTCTACTTTTTTATCCTAATGTCCTACAGAACTGGGGCATTTTTAGACTTATGTGGGTCAATACATAGTAGATAGTTTTTGATATTTTGTTCATGATTTACTGAATATTTTAATGTGGCCCCTGAAGGAGATTGCACAAGGCTAGTTACAGTTGTGTAAGAAGATGATTGACCAGATAATGAGATGCATGGTCAAGTGTAAAATAGAACCAAAAAATATTATAGTATTTTCTCTCCACTAGTGGATGAATGAGTGAATGCATGAATGTGGATTTCTGAAGGTATCTCAAGAAGACCATTAATACCATGTAAACATTGGAGCCAATTTCAGTAAATCTGGGGCTTCACGCTTCACGTATGGATTTGTTTAAAAAAATGTATAGACATGATTAGGGTAACTCTGATAAAGAGATAAATGGATATCCTCTGTTAAAAAGTGGCAAATTTGTAAAAATATTGAGACTTGCATCATTTCTTACAGATGACAACGCAGTACGTTGTTGAACTACTGTACGTAAAGTAGAAGGGCATAAGTGGGAAATTATTCCAAATTAATTGAATGAAACAACCTTGAATAGAAACGTAACATTATAAAATGCAAAATAAACATTAAAAATACATTTTGTTGAGGCAACAACGTATTACATTGAGAAACAACCTACTTTGGTATAAATCATGTAGGAGCATAAAAATATGGTATCATAGTTTCAGATATTATAACGAGCATATCTTGTAAGAATAATGTGTTTGTTCATCATTTCTCAAGGGTAACAACATAATATGTTGTTGAACTGCTGCAATCAAAGTTGGAGGGAATGAATATAGTTTCTGCAACAAAAACTAAATATAATTTTTACAACACAAAATTTAATTTCTACAACAAAAACAAAATATAATATCTGCAATCTTTTTTTTAAAAGGATAAAATATTGACATTGATATGAGGGAAGAATGATTACAAGATAGAATTCTATGATTTAAGGATATATATTTGTAAAATGCACTCATAGATTTGCATATCAAACACAAGTATATAAACATTGCACACTGTGGTTGAAAAAATACCAAAAGGAATATGACCTTATGGACTATCAAAATGGGCAAAATATATAAAGACTATATAACAATAGCTATTCCATAAAATTACCCTTAAATTACATTTATGTTGGTCTCATCTTCATGTTCTTCAGCAAGCCCCCTTTCCCTATCTCGTTCTACAACTCTTTTTAATTCATCCTCCTATATTAGTCGATGTGATACACGACTCTTTTTTACAATAGGAAAACTAGCTTTCCTATTTGTTGGACATGGGCACCTTCGATTCAACATATTCTCTATAAAATCTCTCTCTTGATGAAGTGTATTGTTGAATCCATCATCTACAAGTCTAAATGGTTGTGCCTCAGGATGTTGCACACCTAATATAGAAGATATTTGGATTCCTCTCAATCGGTTTGTTTTTTCCACAAGTGTATTCTATAATAAAGTAAGAAATGACTTGTTTAGAGGACCAACAAGACTGCTATCTACTATTGTTTTGATCCTTCTCACTTGTGGGCTCAAGTGTTCATCTTCTTCATTTATACATGTTTATCTTATTGCAAAACATGCATAGAGTCTTCACAGGTGTTTGGAGGATTCCATGCTTGAACAAAAGGATCGTCAACCACATGTTCATCTCCACATGCAACATTTGGAGCACAAAATAAACCCTGGAGAACATTAAAAATTAGTATAATAAATCATAGATTTGAATAAAAACCAAAATTAATAGAATTTAGATACAATAAATTACTATGTTGGAAAATCTTGAAAATCATTGTGCCCAGAATACCTAAACATTAAAGTTTTCACTCACCGAATGTTTTTTCATCATATTCACTTTAATTACGTGCTTACATAAGTACCCATTCTTTGACACTCCACATTCACACATTTCCAAATGTGGGGTTTGATACCATACTTCATAGAGACAAGTATCATCCATCTGGATACAAACCCGTGCTAAGCATGGGTCAGAGGTATGAAAGGTTACATAATAATCAGGAATGGATTGTGCATGTAGCCGTTGGTTATTTTCTAGTTTTTCCACTTTGAATTTACTGGTAGAACCCAATTTCCTTACAAAATTGACTCCACCAATATTATATAAAAACAACTGTGATTAATTGATGTATCGGCTAGTCAACCCTGCAATGAGATTCTTTTTGAATGGAGGATAACCACTTACTCTTAAGTATAGAGTGATATGCCTCTATTGCAACATTTGTTTCTTTCCCAATATGCTTTAAAGTCCATAGATGTCTCACCCACGTTCCAATTTTATAAGCCGGTGTTCCTGCCAATATTTAATAAATTTTATCTCGTCCACAAATTCTTTAATAAAATCTTGTGCCATTTGAATAGCACTCTCCTCATTATTTGAATGGTGCATTATTTCCCCCAACCTATTAAACATTACATGTCTTTTTGATCTTCCTTAACCTTGGCAAAAAGATTCTTCAACCATGCCCTCCTTACATGCCAATTGAATAAGTATACTTCACACCCAAAAACTTCTCTGTATTTGAAAATGAATTTTATGATAATTTTAGAAATTTGATAGCAAAATTAATATCTATAAGTTAAATTTATTTATTCTAACAATATACACAAACAAGAATATACAACCTAATAACATTGATTTCAGTTGTAGCATCCTCTACCATGAAAGCATTAGTTTCCACTCAAGCATATGAGCATCTGCTCTATTCACCAACTTTTTCATCCATTGGGTTAAGTTGCTAGTTGTAGCTCTTGACATTATGACCCATGCAACTGTTGTAGGCCCATGTGTTTGGAATCGAATGCTAGAATGGTATAGATTTTAAACTATGGAGAGTTGACAATGCAATAACAATGTGAATTAGTAGATTATTGGTAAGAAAATGTAACATATTTTTGCAGAAATTTTTATTGATAAGATTATGTAAAAGAGAATACCTTCATTCCATTGGTCCCAAAAGTGGTGTCCATTGCAAGTATGTTGTTATGGCCATATTTCAACATCCACTCAAGTTGTTGCAGAATTTGAATTCCAATGATAAATCACATGTGACCATCTTCCTCATCATTTCCTTCATACTCTTGGTATTCAAAACATATATTTCGATTTTGATCTTTCCACACTCTCACACTTTGGGCATCATTTCTATCATACATGTACTTTGTTACTTTTATTTTTGTATCAATATTTTGAACATCATGTGAAGACAAGAAATCATCACGTTTTATTTGCCCATCAAACAAGGTTAGCTTCTCATGAACCATTTCATGGTGCTTTTGCAACACAATATCAGTGGCATTCCTAAAAGCAATAACTTTTCTACCTATTCTTGCAACTCCTTACTAATATGTGGCGCATAATAAGCTCATGTCCCTTCAAATTTGTGATTTTTGGCCATGGCATATATGATTGTTGTTATCCACGTGATCCATCTGAGGATATGTGATAAGTTCATATTCACTTCTTTTCATAAGAATGTGCACATTAAAATTGCATTGAAACCATGTTTTATATGTTTATGTCTAGGTCTACTCCCCGTCCCTCTAGTTGGAACCTTGGACTTATCATATGGCAAATAATCCTCTTCTTTAAAGTCTTCAAGCCCATAGCTACACCAATATCTACAAAATGTCACTAAAAGTGAGTCATAATAAAATAAACAACAATTTTAAAATTGTATTAAAAACATCACCTAACATTTCCACATCGTACATTATATAACTGATGGTGCTATCAATTCGAACCCGGTGTGTACTTTCCCTTATGGGTGATGAATGACTCCAATGTTTGTAATAACTTATTGGAAATGACGTCCGACTGACATTCCCCTCTAACAAAATCATCTACTTGTCCAACTTCTACCCATGCACCAAATCCCCTTCCACTCCATGGTTATCTTTAACTTTTCTCCAAACTACATCTAATGCAGAGAACAGTCCTTAGGAGGACATTTGGATAGGAATGTCTAACAAGCACTTCCACTTTGAGTGTCTCGATTATACATGTATGTTAATAACACTACAAATTATTAAAATTTGGAAAAAAAATGCTCAAGATAACACACTATACAATTAGACAATAACACTAACCATTTGATATTTATATTATAGCTGACGCTAAAATGATAAGACCTGCATTCACAAATGTTCAATATGTTCAAGAAATTGAGGATCATTATTAAAAAAATTCAGGTCAACAAAAAGAGTAAAAACAACATCTAGAATCTCATAAAATTGAGCTAGCCATCTTAATTTCACTCTCATATCACTAAAAAAAATAGAATTATTTGAATATTGTTTATTGTAAAACCAATCCTTCTCCCTCACATGATCTCTCACCGCCTCTTGCTTTTCAACAGTAGCCTAAAGTTTATAAGCTGGAAACATGCAAACCCAAAAAATCCTCTTCAAAAATTAAAGCATCTTGCACTTCCCTCAAATATTTCCACTCATGTTTTCAATAGGAAAAAGTATGAATGCAACAATAGGAAATCTGAAAAAGAAATATGAAGTATGTAGATCATGATCTATCCTTTTTCTCATGAAATCAAAACTATATATGCACAAAGAAGTTGGTGAATATAACTTAATAGCCAAAGGTTGCGAAGAACCAAATCATCAGATTAGATAATAGAGTATCTTTTCTAAGTTATTCAAGGTTAAGAATTGTTTAAAATCAGTTGCTGCCTTATAGAAGAGAATCAACCCAAAAATAGCTCTCAAGGGTATCACAAATCATCACAAGCATCAATATAAAACTATGGAAATCATTTTAGGTCTCAAACATGCCACCACTCTAAACAACATAGGCTAGAACAAATTCATTATCATCAACCTGATTGGAGGAATAATTCATAATATATAGGGACTATATCTTGTAAAAATAACATGTTTATTCATTTAGTTTGGGTGACAACGTAATACGTTGATGTACTGTTGTAATTGAAGTGTGAGAGAATGAATTGGAAAATATTCCAATTTAATTGAATGAAACAAATTTGTTTAGATTATTCAGTGCAAAACAAACTTTACAAATGCGGTTCATCAAAGAAACAACGTATTACATTGAGAAACCACCTACTTTGATGTAGATCTTGTAGGCACACTAAGATATGAAATTATAGTTTTATATAGTACCCATGTGTCTTATGTAGCCTAGTAACGAGTCGATCATCGTCATCGGGGTAACAACGTAATATGTTGTTAAATTGTTGTACTCATAGTAGGAGGGAATGTATTTAGATCCTGTAGGCACATAAGAATGGTGCATTGCAGTTTTATACACTATAATGATTATATCTTGTAAAAATAACGTGTTCCATCATTTAGTATGGGTGACAACGTAATAATAGGATTTGATACTTTGATGATCCTACATTGTACACATGTGGGCTAAAACCTATGAAGGGAAAAATTGATCATTGAATGGTATCATTTGAAGACCTTGTTTGATGATAAATCGGGTGCTTAACAGTCTCATAAAGGATTATCTCCACAAGGGAAAACAAAGATGAAGTTTTATATATGCATTCAAGGATATTTAAGGTTCATAAAAGAGTGTTGTTGAGTTAAGACAGTTTGCATGGAGACAAAGAGAGAGTGTTTTTTTAGAACTCAAGAAGAAATGAAGTGTTGAGGTTGGATAAATGGACTACTAGCTAGTAATTAAAAGGTAAATGTGGACAGTGAGGCAGTCGAGAACCTTACTAAAAGTACTTGTCATTGGTTATATGCTTGGAAGTCAGACTTAAATGCTGATTGGAAAAAAGATAGGTGTATGCATACAAAGAAAGATTGAGGGCAAGATTGTAGAGAAGAACAAGAACCTGAATATGAGAACATGACATGCTCCTTGAGGAGGATTTACCGAGCTAAGAGGTACATCAACTATAATGACTATATCTTGTAAAAATAACATGTTTATTCATTTAGTTTGGGTGAGCAACTTTATTGTAATTGAAGTGTGAAAGAATGAATTGGAAAATATTCCAATTTAATTGAATGAAACAAATTTGAATAGATTATTCAGTGCAAAAAAACTTTAAAAATGTAGGTCATTAAAGAAACAACGTATTACGTTGAGAAACCACCTACTTTGATATAGATCTTGTAGGCACACTAAGATATGAAATTATAGTTTTATATAGTACACCATGTATCTTATATAGCCTAAGTAATGTCGATCATCGTTATCGGGGTAATAATGTAATATGTTGTTAAATTTCGTACTCATAATAGGAGGGAATGGATTTTAAATTATTTCAAATTAACTGAATGAAAAAAATATAATAGTTTCATAACACTATGATGTGCAAACAATATTTAGAAATGCATGTCGTTGACGCAACAACGTATTACGTGGGAAAGCAACCTACTTTGATATAGACCCCGTAGGCACATAAGAATGTGCCATCATAGTTTCATACACTATAATGACTATAACTTGTAAAAATAACGTGTTCCATCATTTAGGCAACAATGTAATATGTTGTTGTACTGTTGTAATTAAAACTCTCTCAGTAAATATCTTACCTTGAATATTAGCTTTAAGTATCTGAATCATCATTCAACTTATAATTTCTTTGTTTTCAATTAGCCTTGTTTCAAATAAATCTTGCAAATACTAACCAGAATTATTATTCCTTTCAGCTTTGATAGATGACTATAAAATGATGCTGTGGTAAATGACTAGCAAAGTAGTTCAAAAAATTAATAAATTAATGAACAAGATGAGTTGTACTTATTATTGATTTTTAAAAATGTAATGTTCTTACCTGATTTGTAATGTACATATTGTTTCCAAACTTGTCTGTCATGAGCAATGTTCTTTCTCACAACCCACCTTATGTATCATTTAACTTCCATAAAACTGAATGAAATATGATCACTGTTCTTTTTTGCAATACTTAAGTAAATTTATTTATGTAAAAATGATAATAAAATAGAACAATGGCCCCAAAAAGTGGAGTAAATAGTTTAATGGAGAGGATATAATTTAGGTAGCAAAGAATTAATGGTAGCATTCAAGAACTATTTGAAATTATGCTTTGAAATGATGTATTGCCCTGCAGTCACAGTAATAAATTCATAAAGCAATAAATGTGAATAAATAGGTAGAGTTGGGCGATCAGGGAACTATTGAAATGACACAGGTTCCATTAATTTTTGACTCAAGTTAAAACACTTTGAAAAGTGCCCGGTCAATGCCACCACCTCACTACTCCCTTTAAACTTACGTGAGGGATAGGGCCCGACCGGGAGATAGGTGTTTTCACACATGCCTCATGGCTAATGGCATCGCAACACCGACTCAAGGTGAGGGTTTCAAAATAGTGGTGATGGACGAGCGAGAGAGTTGTGAAGGGCTTTTACAAATTAATGGTGCATTTGGGAAAATTGATAGTGCCACCATTAAACCCATGATACAAATAGAGTGAATTGATTTGAAGTAAAATCATTTCCATTATTATTTTTCAATTAGTTAATTGATATATATGGATTTAGTTAATTATATAATAACCATAAATAATTGTGTATAAATTTTTAATTATTTTTCTAATTTTTAAAAATAATATCAAGTGCTTTTTAATTTTTTTGGAATCATTTAAAAAAATGAAATTCAATCCTTTTCTATTTAAACATGTTTTATGGCCGTCTTATTTAATTGTTTTTAGTCCTATTTTTCGAGTAAAAAAAAGTCAACAAGGCCTTTTCATAATTTAATGAAATGTTTTTGATGATTTGCATAGTAATGGTACATGTAATCAATAAACTAAAAATATTATACATTGCGTATATTTTAACATAAATATATTATTGAATTGTAATTGGTTTGATTCTCGATAATTAAGAATTATGACACAAAGGTGAATTATAAAGCATCACATGTTTGAAAAATGTTAGAGGGTGAGGTGCTAATTAAAGTGGTGAACAATCTCTTTATCTTTCCTTTTACTACTACATTATAATGTTGTAATGCAAATTGCCTTGAAATCTTACATTAAAAGACTTTTTATATTAAAAATTTGGTAAAAGGTAAGTGGAAATGACATTTTCATTTGTGTCTTAACTTTTACATCATGGATTTGTATTAATAATTGGTTTCATTTATAAAAAATTCAAAATATTAAAAATCAAAATTTTGGAAAAAGTTGTTAAATTTCAAATGGTAGAAATCATTGGGTCAAAAGATTACACCAAGTGTTTATGTTTTTGGTTTTAGTGCATGTAATATATATTTAAAATTGTGTTAAAAAAATTAAAATAAAGCAACAACATCCATACATGTTTGTGAGAAACTAATAGGCATATAGAAGGATTTATTGAAATGATTTCATTTCTAAGAACATCATTAAATGTGTTCCTTATCAAGTTATAGTGTGAATAATATTTTTGTAGACAAATATTAATATATTTATGGCTCATAGCCAAAAGAAAAAAATGTAAACAATGAATACATATAAAAAGAAAATGCAAGGCGTGCAAGTGTTCAAGCTAGATTTTACTTGGAAGGTCCTATAAAAATTAAGAGGGTTTGTTTAATAATAGAATGTAGACATTAAAAAAAGCATAGAAAATTTTGCATGGGCTACTACATGTTACAAACCTAGATTTGAAGTTCAAAGGTAGATTTAGACTTCGATGTTTGTTGTTTTCCATGTATGTAATAGATTTGGTTGGTGTGTGGCATGTGTGTTAGAGACACATATTGTTGGTATAATAGGATAGTGGAAAATTTATCTCATATTTAGATTGATAAAAATCCATGCAAAAATTAAGAATGATAAACATTCATGTAAATAATAATGAAAAGAGATGTGATTTAGGTGCAGTCATCACATACCTTCCCATTGTTTTTAATGGGAGATCTAACATTTGTATATGTTTCTCTTCAAGCAGACTTTGTTTTACATACCTTGTTGTTTTTATCGAAGGTTAGCTCTCAAATAAGAATGGTGGATATACTATTAAATAGGTGATATAATTAACTCACTATAATGTTGTGATAGTCAAACCTAGTTTTTCCTTAGCTCCAATATCGATAACCAGTTTGGGAAAAGTTAATCCTTGGGAATTTAATATGGTAAACTCCCAAGGCATTTTTACAGAACATGTTAAATAAATATTACATGCAATATGAGAACCAAACTTGTGTTTCCTTGGTCCCAAGGTGTAACATTATAGTTTTTAAAATCTATTATTACACACATAGGTAATTTGGGTGGTTTTGAGGCACAAATTTAGACAATGTTTTATATGGTACCAAGAGAAAAAATGTACAAATTACATACTAACATCACACGTTGACCAATATATATGACTTCATTGTTCAACTGGTCATCATTAACATCTTCTAGTCCCGAGAACCTTGTATATTAGACAATGCTTCTTGTAATGGGCTTGGATGGAGATTTAATCATCTACTTTTTTTAATGTATTTTAACGAATTTGTGTGTTGCATACAAGTTAATTTATGATTCAAATATTTATCATTCAACCTAGATCAAGCATGTGCATGTCTACTTCAAGTGAGTTTCACAGCAATGAAAGTTAGGGTTTGCATTTCTAATTTTTGTTAACATTATTCTAAGATAACTTGTTCAAGAGAATTTCCTTGTTGATGGAATATTATCTCATAAGTAACAATAGTGTTTAAGGTTTCCCATGTTCTTCTACCAATTATGTTCCCTAATAGGCTTTAAAATGTATAAGTATAAGTGGGGGTGAATGTTAAAAAAATTGGAAATTTCATAAATGCAATTTCATCGTAAAAAATGTGCAAGGTGTAGCGAATACAAGTATGATTCAAACATGCCAACAAAAAATGGGATGTCCTTTATAGGTTGTGTCTAAGAAATTTCACCAAAAAATAATTGATTGTCAATGGAATTCTTTGTTTGCATCTTCTTGAAATGCATGATGGATTTAATCATTAATATATTTAACCATTTTGAACCCTATAAACCCATGTGGGTGGGGGTTGCGGGGGTGTGGCATGCTAGGGAGGGTCACTTGGTAAAAAAATGTTCAAAACACATGTGATCATGGGATTTTAAATATTAGTCCATACTTTTAGGATTTACCTCTACATACTCTATATATCAAGGAAACATTTACACGACTACCCCTATTTATGCCAATAGAGTGGCACAAAAAATGTAACTAAAAATTACTCCTTGTATGATTATGTTTTATATTCCACCTTACCAATGAGACTTACACCCACATCGAGAGTATAAAAATCACATCATTATTATCAATGTAACATATGTGGGCATCATTTCTTCTTGAAATATGGCTGATTTTTTTCATTTGAAATATGAGATGATTCTAAATGGGAATATAAGACCAACATGTATGTTGAAATATGTAAGTTTTAGAAGCAGGGAGAAAAAAAGTAAATTTTCCATCTATTGATCAAGAGTATAATGAATGTTTATAAGTTTTATAAAATATAGCTTACCAGTTCTGTTTGTTCCTTTTAAAATCATTTTTAATAGATCTTGGTTCCCTACATGATCACAATGACCTATTGTTGACTAGGTGAAAATAATCAAATAAAATTCATGCATGGAAGTTTTGGGCATGTGTAAGAAAGGTACGAAGGGGCACACGAGAAAGAGGATAGAATAAGGAATGTGAGGGTTTGCGCCCGGGAGGCCGAGGTTAGGAATTAGCCGATTTTGTAGACTATGGGCTTAAAATAGAAAATCGAGATGAAGTGTCTAATCCGAAAATAATCAGATTATTACTACCTAATCTTGGACCCTTATAGGCTTTAATTATTTGTCGACAATTTGCTCCTTTTAAGTAATCAATTTAAAATAATGCAAGACAATAATGACAATTACAAATGTTGATTACGGAGTTCGGCAATTGCCTACGTCTCTGGTTTGTGGTCGAACCATTCCACTAGTCAAAACTTGTAAGTTACAATAGTACTTTCACAAGAAAACCTAATGGAATTTTACTTGCCTATCAGTACACCAGTTCTTTGAAAACTTCTGATGATCAGTTGAATTGTTCTTCACCTTCCTGATGCACAATCTCCTTTGGCTTCGATCGGCCTTCCGACGCTATCAACGTGTGGCGCTAGCACTCGGCCAAAAATCCAGGATTTGCAAGTAATTGGTGTGGCTCAATGGGCCTATTGGGTAGTTTATAATTTACTCCCAATCACAAATATTTCATCTACTATTGCCTAAAATAATAGGCCAATAAACAATATTTGTTGACACATCTCACAAATAAGCTTAAAAAATAATAAGCTTGTTGGACTAATGTGTGTCCACAATAAGATTAACAAATAATAAGCTTGGGGTGTGTGTGTGTTTTACAATGCAAATGGGTTACCTATTTATACAAAATTAGGGCCCTTAAAAAATGCAATACATATTATCTTAAGGCTATATTTAAACCTTAGCCTCACCCGTAGCAAAATTAATGGGATTACATACCCATATAGGGCGGTTTGCATTTTTAATGGGATTAAATCCCCAAATTGGCATGAAGTGGGTTAATGGGATAATATCCCTTTGAAGCGGCTTTGTTGAAATGGGATTAAATCCCATATTTGGTGGGAAGAGTATTTGGTAAGGTTTTATTAACCCTTACCCACACCATCCTTCACGTGGAAACATCCACGCATGGCTTAATGCCCCCTAACAACTGCTTCACCACCTTCTCTCCTCCACGTGGAAGCATAGCATATTGGTGGCTTATGTAGGTATACTAATGTATAAACATTAATATAAAAGCATAGATATCTATATGCGTGGTATGTGGCATTTGGGAATAATGCGTGGCAAATAATTACAAGGTAATTTGAAATTCGACCCACATGAAATATGGCGAATAAGACCACCTGTCGACCCACGATTGGAAAATTGAACGAATTCAACGAGTGGTGGCAAGCCACGTGGTGGCTTGTGGACCCACCACATCGGCGATAATACCATAGTCCACACACGGCGGCCGGTTCCCTCTCAGTAATAAAAGTATAGCTTCTTGCTCCAACGCGCTATTCCATTTCACAATTGTCGAAGACCGGTGGATAAAACGCTTCAATTTTTCCAACGCCTTTTGCCACGTGTCATAATGCGATTGGTCCAATATTGACCAGTTGACTAGAGTTGACTTTCCCGTTGACTGATCTTTGACCGGACATAACTAGAGCTCCCGATGTCCTGCTTTTGTCGCGTTCTCATAGTCGTTGGAAAGATCTCGAGATGATCTTTTACACTCGACACAATTTAGGGATGTTTAGGGAACTTTTTAAAATGATCCCCTCATCGGTGTTGGCCAAGAAAAGGATAAAAGAATGATGCCTTGGTGGCAAAGCAAAGGTTAGTTTTGGAGAATGAACATGCGAGAAAAGGCACATGCATGTAGGCTATTAATAGGAATAAAGAAAGTCTTATTTATAAGATACTCTATTATTAGTTGTCTAGTAAAGCATGCATGTAATCTATTTTTAGCATGCATATTATTAGGAGGGTGCATGCACCGTGAAGGAAAAGTACCCACCCCTATATATATATATATATATATATATCTTATTTTCACACAAAATTTTATTCCATAATAGAGTTAATTCTATCCTTTCATTCTATTGAGAAACAGATATAGTGGTTAGGGTTAGAAGGACTACCTGTAAATAAGAATACAAGACCACCGATTTTAGTTAGACAATAAGTGAGGGAACTGCCTTGGGCCCAGGAAATATTAGACTTCCTTTCGAAGGTGGTCAGTTCCCTTTTAATACAAATTGATGCAAATGATAATAAAGAAGCTATTGCAAACTCACGATTTAGGTATCTCGTTACTAAAAGCAATAGAGACTAAACTACCAATAGTAGAATGTTATCTTTGTTTGTTTGGTCACTGGTTATTGATATGTTCAGATCAAGTTATAGGGATAGACCAGGATGGACATGAGATTGTTTTGAGGTGAATAGGTGAAAGGTTGGTTTTGGTATAAGTCACGTGTGGCCGATATCGGTCACCTTTGGATAACCGATCGTGGTTATGAAACCGGTACCGGTAGGGAATAACTGATATCGGTAGGGGCAATGATTTAGGGATTTTTAAATGGAGGTTGGTGTAAGGTGATTATGAGGTTTGGAAGGTTGGTAGATGGTTGAGGGGAGTAGTAGGGTGATAGAGAAGACTCAGAGACTGAGAGAGATGTCTTTGGGGTAATATAGAGATGGATGACCGAAGGTTAGGTGCAGGTTGTTGCCGGGTAGTAGATCTAGGAGTGAGCTTATAATCCCTATGAATTAAAAGTTCACAAAGTAGTGTCTAGAAGCATACAAGGTGATAAAAGAGACTACTTACTAGTTTCTGATGTGGATGCAGGTCCAAAGAATGCAGTGGCGAAGGCAAGGCTCAGTTGGGATAATCCAACGAATCGAAGTGATCTGATGAAGCTATCCTCCGACTCTCCCCATGTTTGGATGAGTGTGACAATGCTCTAGTTGTTCAGTTACAGTCTTGGGCTCAATATTCCTCTTTGCAAAACTCCTCTCTCTCCTTCACTTGTCTCTTTCTTGCAAATGAATTCGGGGTCCTAGCTAATGGAAATCCAATCCTTTGGTTTTGGTTGGGAGGTCATTTACAGGGAACCAATGGCGGTTACGTAACCGACACCGGTCAAGTAGGGACCAATGTCGGTTAGGTCAAAGTTGGCTATTTGTAGTAAAATAGCCAACTTTCCCTCCTTTTCTCCCAAGGGATCAGTTGTGGGCTTGGTCAAGTCATTATTAGGTTCGTTTTGATGCGGGTGAGGGGTGATGAGTCATGGGTGTGGGTCTTAACCAAGTCATAGGTCTTAATTAGGTTAGTTTAGGGTTAGGGCTAGGTCATAGTGAGGTGGCGAGGTGAGGTGGCGGGTTAGAGATATGGATTTATTAATCATAAGGTAATTAATAAATAATTCAGGTGTTTAAGGTTTAGGTAGTGAGGTAGCGTTAGGTTGCGGGACGAGATACGGGCATGTGGGGCATCGTGAGACCCAAATTTTGGTGTCTACATTTGCCCCTTGTTGTCGTGTAGCTTTTCTTGTAAAGTTGCACCGACAATAATGAAAAGTAGTTTCCTAGTTAAGGGTATAGGTAATTCCCCTCAAATCTATCACGAGTTGAGGTGACATGAAATCGGGGATAGGGTTGATAAAGGGTGAATGATGATGAGATGAGGGTAAGATGGTGGGGTAAGTTCAAGGAAGCCGACACACATTGAAATGTAGTAGTGCGACCAGGGTACATGTTTTGAAGAGCAAACAAGCAATTCATAGGCAAAGGTCGATAGTTTATCCAAACAAGGTTGATATAATCCTGGTATCCAAGGCATAGGAAGTAGCTCTAGGGGATATAACGGGTAAGGTATCAGAACATTTAGGCATGTTCGATAGTGCAAATGGTTGGTTTGGTTGAGATAAACGTCACGGTCTCGGTCTAGGCAAAGCTGGTCGGCTGATCAATTCAAGTATCCTAGTCATGCTAAAACATGAACAGGTGAGCTCGATTGAACAAACAACTACATGATGGGTGGATAGAATCGTAATTTGTGGGCCTCGGTCGAGGTACTTAATTGGTGTGGCCTTGGGTCGGGCTGATTGGTTGGTTGCGGCCTTGGGTCGGGCCGATTGGTAAGTTGTGGCCTTGGGTCGGGCCGATTGGTTGGTTGCGGCCTTAGGTCAGGTCGATTGATTGATTGTGGCCTTAGGTTGGGCCGATTGGGTGGTTTCAGCCTTGGGTCAGGCCGATTGGTAAGTTGTGGCCTTGGATCGGGCGATTGGTTAGTTGTGGCCTTGGGTCGAGCCGATTGGATTCAAAATAAGGTTATTTAGCAAAAGTTGGGGGTAGGTGATGTGGTGAAAAATGGAGATTGGCAGGAGTTAGGGTAAACTAGGCAGGTAACCAATATCAGTTAGTGGTGACCGGTATCGGTTAGGAGACTGATATCGGTCTTCTAGGGCACGACCTAACCGACATCAGTTAGAGGTCAAAACCTATAAAAAGAAAAAATACGGCATGTCATTTTCACATTGTCAAATTGAGTGTCAAATTTTTCTTGTTTGAGTTTTGAAGTGATTGGGTCATGTATTTGGGCTGAGTTGGCACTAGTTGACTGGGGGAGTGAATTATTGGTAGGCCCTAGAGATCAGGAGCCAGAGTTTGATTGGTTGAGGACTTTGCTGAGGAGATTTGGAGCTATGGCATAGCTGGAGGAGCAGGAGTCTTTGGAGGTCTTTGGAGGAGATGGACCACCACCACCTTTCCCACCACGATGACGTGTAGTCATACCGGTAGGCTCTGAGTCCCTATATCTGTCAATTTTATGAAGTTAGCTGGGATTTGGGTATTGGGGTAGGAATCCAAAATTTGATAAAATAATGAAGAAATGAAGGTAAAAAGTAAAATGGATTTGGTAGATATGTTAGGTAGGCCAAAATGTCAGAGTGGGTAAGTTTTTAGGCAATTGTGTCAGGTAAATGGGTAGAAATAGGAAAAAAGGTGATTTGGGGGTCGTTTTCGGTTCGGCCCCGAAACCCCACAGTGACCGATGTCGGTCACTAGTCGACCGACATTGGTCATAGGTCTAGGTGTAGATTAGCGGTTCAGAGACCGACATCGGTCATGTGTCGACCGACGTCGGTTCATAAAATTTGGGACATAGACTGTGGGTGGGGGACCGATGGCGGTCGAGGGTGACCGATACCGGTCACCATGGGTAGGAGGTAGGGTTGTAAAATTGTTTTGTTGGGTGTTGTATTGGGCGGGTAGGATAGATTATAGGGTTGCGGGGGAGAAGGATTTATAGATGTATAGGGTAAGATAGGTGGGTGTAGATGTGTTTATAGAGTTGGGTTGTGATTGGGTGGGTGAGTGAGTATAGAGGGTTAAGGTAGTTGTTTTGTGAAGGGTAGGCCGACGGAGTGGGTTGTTTTTGTAGGCATGCACGCAGATTGACCATGCGAGATCGGATCGCCTCTCTTTGAGCGGATGCGGCCACATGTGACCACAGCGTAGTGGATAGTTATGCGGGAGGTTGGACTTGGAGGAGTCTAAGGTTATAAGGTTGTGGATAGGGACCACAGCCTGATGGTTGCCCTCATTGAGAGATGGGATCCGGAAACCAATGCCTTTCATCTCCCTACTAGAGAGATGATAGTCACCTTAGAGGATGTGTATCACATCCTGAGACTGCTGATCATCGGTGAGGAGGTATTCCAAGTGGATGCTGAGACAACAATGGATAGCATCCTGTAGGTATTTGGGGATGCAGCCCCATTGATTACGTATCATAGTGCAAGCATCTGCTACGGCGATATGTATCATGCTCATCGACAGGAGACACGGCTTGCCATGCTGATGATGATCAATATCACCCGCCGTCCTCCCGGACTCGAGATGGAGACCGCTTCCCAAGGGCTCTGATGGGAGTGTTACATGAGATGGTGGAGGAGCACACCTGCTATGCATGGGCACCAGTGTATCTGGTGCAGCTATATAGAGAGCTCTGGGGCTATCACCATATGAGGTAATTCGGTATATGTTCAACATTCTTGTTGCATTACTGGGCCTACGAGCATATCATGTGTTTATGACTAGTAGGGTTGCCCAGCTAGGGCCATAGGTAGTTTATAGATATGGGTTTCAGAGGTGGTTGGGGGTCATGGGCCAGCCACGAGTAGTTATCACAGGGCGGGATGTCACTTATTACAGGCATATGTTAGAGGGCCTGACTACCTTAGATATTATATGGAGGCCATACAGAGGCCATCAGCCCCGTGGAGGAGCCCGAGCACAACTGCGTTGGATCCAGTACATCTTCTAGATATCTGGATGGAGACCTAGGGAGTACGAGAGGATTCCTCTAGAGAGGGTACGACGACAGCTGGGATTACAATAGGATGAGCCACCTCCCTTCCCACAGTATCGGAGGGAGGATGTAGAGGCACCACTACCTGTACCACAGCCATTTGACCCAGTCTGGGTAGCAGAGAGACTGAAGATGATATGGTGGATGATGCCAGAGTTACAGGTTCATTTTTGGTTTGGTGGGTAGGGCAGAGGGCAGCCATGAGAGCACAGCCAACACAACCAGATTTGGTGGTGGCTATTACAGAGAGAGGACCATCTCTTGGGTCGTGCACAGGTTATTACGAGGGCAGCTTACTATTGCACAAGCACGATCGAAGTGTTATAGGGGCATTTTACAACGGCATGGGTACAGTGCAGAGCACGAGCACGAGCACGGCCTAAGGTATAGCCACATGCACAACCTCGTGTCCCCTGTTCAGGCTCTGATGGTAGCTCCACCACCACCACAGGTATAGGTTCAGGGTCAGGGTGTACAGGTAGGGTAGGGCCCACTTCTATTAGGAGCCGGGGACCAGCCCCACCAGCCATGGTGGCATGGGCCCGGTACATGGAGGCGAGAGCGGAGGCCCATTACTATCAGGACGTACTAGATGGTACCGGTGTAGATTATCAGCCATATGTGGCACATAGAGCCAAGACTTCCTAGAGTCACAGGTCACAGGGGTTGTAGCCATAACTAGTGGGTCAGTGATGGGTAGGAGGCAAGATCTGAGACCGGGGCCAGCTGAGGGACGAGCCAAGGGAGGGGGAGAGAGCTGAGTCACCCAGGAGTGGAGATATTTTTAGATAGTTGATTTTTTGATAGAGACACCAATCTGTGAACCGAGTGTGCATATAGAGGCCTGTGTGCCCACATAGGATTTATGTATTCATTTTTGTTGTATATACTGGCTTGTGAGCCGAGTACATTTTGTATAGTTGATACCGGCCTGCGAGCCAAGTATATTTTTGACATGAGAGACCGGCCTGCGAGCCGAGTCGAGAGTTTGACAGAGACAACGGCCTGCATGCCGACTTTGTATTTGGGATCATAGAGGCCGATCTGAGGTAATTTTTGTATTTTGACATTGATTTGATGATATATAGATGATGAGTTTGATCCATATGGTGTGCATAATTGTTGATTTGATTTATATATTATAATGTTACATGTGTTTTGTCGATGGTATTGGAATTTGATGTATATAGATGACATTGATGATGTTTTGATTATATACATTTGTGTTGAAATGTTGATGGTATTATGATGATGGATGTTGATAATGATGTCGTTATGCAGGAAAAAGAGGCGGGCGCCGCAAAAATTTGCAAAAAACAAAGAAAAGGCCTAGGTATAAGCAAAAGGAGACAAGTTGACCGATATCGGTTAGCTAACCGATGTCGATCATTATTTGACCGATACTGGTTAGCTAACCGATGTCGTCATCGCTATTTGACCGAATACGGTTAGGTAACCAACATCGGTTATGTTAAAACGAGCTTTCTAAAAATAGAAAAGCTTGGGAGGCAACTTAAATTCTTATTTTTAGAGTCATGCAACATGTTAAATACGAGGATGCGAGGCTGTTGTCATCCATACAAGGTAATTGCATGGGGAATTGAGTGATAAGGAGGAAAGAGACAGGTAAAGTGATCATGGGCTTGGATTAAGAAGGTGTAAAGGAAAGTTATAGTGAAGATTCTGGTGAACATGGTTGAACAAGGAGAAGCATCCAAGTGGGCGAGAGAGAGAGAGAAGACAGTTCCACCTCAAGCTACTACATCCCAAGAGATATAAATTTTGGTTGGAATGATATTTTGCATGCTTATAAATAGGATGTGGTAAGATAAGTGGGTAAAAAGGTGATAGACAAGGGTTTGGGATGGGATGAGTGTTATAGGGTAGGTAATCAGGTGTTTTAGATATGTTTGTAGGTACGAGAGAGGGTAAACCAAATGAATAAGGTATCATAGGTGGTGTTTTTGAGCAGGATGGATAGTATGAATAGTGGCCGATATCGGTTTAGGCGTAGCGGTATCGGTTATTGTGTAAAGTTGTAGATTATGATAAAAAACACTTAGGGATTCATTTTACGCTTGTTGTTTGTTGGTTCGATGTGTGCGAGTAAAAGCAAGGTTAATGATGAATGATAGGGTACCAGCGTTGTTTTCATGGGTCCGAGCGGATGTAACACCAGCGGAGTGGGAATTAATAAACCTGTGTGGGGTTAAGCGGAATCCGCTATTATTCACGAATCACATGCAATCATGCTATGTTGTAGGTGTTGATTGAGAGATGGAATCCAGAAAAGAATACCTTCCATCTGCCAACAGGGGAAATGATAGTGATGTTAGAAGATGTGTTTCAAATTTTGAGACTTCCAATTATAGGAAGACCAGTGTATCAGGCAGGGCCCAACGTAGCACGGGCAGCGATAATGATAGTATTTGGTCTAGCCGTACGAGATTTGACACAGCGAGGCATGAAATTTACTTATGGTATAATGTTTGCGGCACACCCTAAGGCAACAAGGTTGGCCATGGTATTAATGATAACGGTGGGTTATTATGCATTACCAAGAGTGGACGGAGAAGATTTCCAAAATCATTGATGTGTATTATTCGTGAGATGATAGAAGGTAGCATTACTTTCGTGTGGGCACCCGCATATCTAGCGGAGCTATACAGGGGTTTATGGGCATGCAGGTGAAATCACAAGACTACACTGGATTGTGCATACTTATTACATTGTTGGGCCTATGAGCACATTGTGTGTGTGCGACCAATAGGCCGACCAATCCAGTAGGAGAGACAGGAGTGCAGAGGTTGGGATTCAGGCGATGGGTCTAGACAGAGCAAGAGGCAAGAGCCGAGATTGTGACAGATAATGCCGAGTATTATAGGCAGAAGTTGGAGACGATGACGATTGTGGATATCTGTTGGAGGCCTTACGGGAACTACATGGTGACTGACGAACATAGCCGAGGATTTGAGGGGTGTAGAGCGAGTGAGGTGGATCGCAGGACACAGGCCAGGAGAGTATGAGAGGATTCCTCTAGATCGCGTGCGACGACAATTTGGATTTGTTTAGGATATACCCATGGATCATAGACCATATAGAAGGATCGATGCCGAGGCACCATTCTCACCTCCACGGCCAACTCTTCCAGAAGGACCAGAAGAGATAGCAGCCGATCGTAGGGTAATGGATGCAGGAGCGAAAAGTCTTATAGATTATGGTGGGCAGCAGAGCTGCAAAGTACACACGAGAGGGCCGATCATCCCGACATAGCTTTGTGATTACCGCAGAGAGAGACCGCCTGTAGGGTTTAGTTCACCAGCTTCAAACACAGGTGAATGAGACCACGGGATTGTTAGAGGCTTCGCAGTCTCGAGTGGAGAGACTAGAGGCAAGAGTCCTCCATGCGAGAGGCAGATTCGTATGTTACAAGAGAGATTGGTGGATCAGTGGGAGGAACCAATAGCAGTGGTACCTTTGAGTATGGAGAGGCCAGGTGAGCGGCGTTGACGATCACCATCACTACCTGGTTCGGGACGAGGCGCGGGGGTCTAAGTGAGTTTCATACATAGGGGTAGAAGAATAAATAAGGATTCTAACCTACGCGTCGATGATAGAGAAGATGTATTTGTTTAACATCTAAATAAAATGGAATATGTATGTTGATTTGAGTTTGTGATAATTATAAGAATATTTTTGTTTTGAATGTTTGGATTGATAAAGGATCAAGGTGAGTGTTATCAATAAAAATACGTGAAAATATTTATATTTTTAAAGAAAACACAACACATGATAGGTTATGGTAGGGGATGGTCGAGCTAACCTTGGGAGACCCCATGTCTCCTAAGTGCTACCTACATAGCCCATTGCACAAAGCAAGGAGGGGCCTCAAACCAATGTAGTTCTCCCTTAGGACCAGGGAGAGGTGAATTCAAGCAATTTGGTTGTGGTTAGGCAATTTGTTGGTTGGTAAAAGTTTGATGTTGGTAGAGTAATGTTGTTGGTGTTGGTGTGGGTATAGGTGAAGTGAGGGTTAGCTTACCCAAGCATAGGAAACCGTGTCCTAATTAAGATCAACACACAATCCTAGATTCGGGTAAAGAGGGAAAAAGTGTCCCATAGTTGGAAAGAGCTAAACAAACCACGTATTATCATAGGATGAGCTTGAATCCCTAGGTACCTTGCATAGGTGAGAAGTCGATAGGTGAAAAGAGTTGTATAATCACAATATATCAGATATACGCATGTCCCTTGAGTTTTGTTATTGTGAAGAAAGGTGAGGTGAGGTGGATGGTATGGTTGGGGCGCAGAGAACTTGTTATAAGGTGATTATTCTGATGGAAGAGAACCAAACCAAAATAGACAAGTCCATGACTCAAAAGTACTTTTGAATACTACTTTTATTTTTCTGGATATAGACTGATCAATGCGGGAAGTCTATATGGGATATGCATTTTGTTGTTCTTGAGGTCTTCACAAAGCTGATCAATGCGAGAAGCTTCTGATAGAGGCTGAATTTGTATAGTTGTCCTTCGAGGGAGCAGTCTACTTATAGTAGCAGATGCGGCGTTGCACATAGCTGTCCTTCGAGGGAGCAGTCTAGTTATAGTAGCAGATGTGGCTTTGCACATAGTTGTCCTTTGAGGGAGCAGTCTAGTTTATAGCTTAGAGGTCTAGATGTCATTTGACATGAAGCATCTAGTTTTGCAGGAAGTTTGACTCAAGAATATCCCAGAATTGTATAATTGAGAACTTGTTATTTTGATACTTTTAAGTCATGGACCAGACTAAAAAGGAGAAGGCATCTTTAAGAGGAGGTGATGATCAAACCATGTGGGTTTGATTTTACTTTGAGATGCACGACAAAAAAAAAAGGTGTATGAGGTGGTAAATGAGCTCAAGGGATGAGCGCAAGGTAGATAAGAAGTGATGTAACACTAAATTCAATAGTAGAATGGTCGGAGATGCAAGGCATTAAGGGGTTCAGGCTCAGGTTTACCATTAAGCAAAGCTAAATGATAAGTACCTGATCCATAAGTGTGAGTGATAATGTAAGGCCCAATCCAATTAGGAGAAAATTTTCCACGTTTTCTCTTTTCTAGTTTGGTTACATGTTGATTCTCTTTGAGGACAAGATCACCAATTTTAAAGGTATGCTTATGAATTCACTTATCATAAGCATGCTTGATGCGCTTTTGATAAATTTGAAGGTGGTCAAGAGTGGTAGGATGACGCTCGTCAAGCTCCAATTGGGATAACCGCTCTTGGCGAAGTCATCATTGGTGAGAATATCCTGAGAAATATTCTAAGGAAGGGATTTGTATTTCAAGAGGCAAGACAACCTTGGTACCATACACCGAGAGAGAATGGTGTGGCATTAGTGGAAGTATGAATGCTATTACGATAAGCCCAAAGGGAAAAGGGGATGTGATCATGCCAATTCGCCCTTAATCGTTAACGACTTTCATGGCAATTATCGGTTATCAAGCAATGAGGAACACCGAAACGGAAAATAATGTGATGATTGATGAATTCAACAATTTTCTCCTTTTTGGTTGAAACAAGTGGAATGGCCTCCACCCATTTAGTGTAATATTCTTTTGCCATGATGATCTAATGGTGACGTTGCAAAGAAGGTGGATGAATCTCACCAATAAGGTCCAAACCCCATTGTGAGAAAGGCCAAAGATCTCGTGCGACTTTGTAGCGGGTGGTCTGTGAGTATGTTGAAGGTTGGCATGTTGTTGAAACATAACACAATGCTTAACATATTCGCAGTGATCTTTATTAAGAGTAGGCCAATAATATCCTAGGCAAAGGATCCGCTTGACCATGGAAAAGCAACTAAAGTTCCCACCACAAATTCCGTCATGGACTTTTCGGATGGTATGAGTGACTTCAACACCTGGTAAGACATCGAAGGAGGATACCATTGAAGCCACGTTTATAGAGGAGTCCCCCCATGATGAAATAATGAGAAACACCTTTAAGAAAAGTGTGTTTTCCATTACTACTAAGGTCAGATGGGAGAACAGAGGTTGTAAGGTAGTCGTAAAATTGGTGATACCAGGTATCCTGTGAGTCAACAGATACATTATTTACCATACAAACATCTGGGACTAAGTAAGATGGGGCAAAGAGTTGTTGGACCAAGAAAAATATGTCAGAGTCAGTTGGTGATGTAGGAATTTGCGAGGCCAAGCAAGCCATAGTATCTGTAAATTTATTAGTTGAGCGTGGAATGGTTTGGATAGTATAATGGGTAAATAAGGTCAAAAGTGAATCTACGTAACATTTGTACTTTTGAAGTTCCTCATTTTTACATTGGTAGATGCCAGTAACTTGATTTACTACCAATTGAGAGTCACCGAAAATGTTAGTAGACTTCACACCTAAGTCTAACGCAATATGGGGAGACTCAAAACAAGGGCCTCGTATTCTACTGTATTGTTAGTGTAGGGGAAATCGATCCTGAATGAAAGAGGCATAGGTTCACCTTCAAGAGGAATGAGAACAATGCCCGCCCCTCCACCGTGCTAGCATTTAGATCCATCGAAGAAGAGAGTCATCGGATAAGACACATCACTGAGTGAAAGAGTTGCGATGAGTTCATCAGGGAAAGTAAAATTGGTAAATTGTTCCCCAGGTAAAGGGGCTTCCACGAGTTGGTCTGTGATAGCTTGTCCTTTGACTGATTTCTGGTGTACGAACTCAAGGTTGAGGTCAGCGAGGAGCATAAGCCATCGGGTGATGCGTTGGTTTAGATGAGGTTTGGCATACATATAATGTATGGGGTCAGCGTTGGTGATGAAAAAAGTTTTGTGATTCAGGAGGTAATGTCAGATTTTGGTGGCCACGAATGATAGGGCTTGGCACAACTTTTCGTTGTGTGTATACCTAGTTTCATAATCCACAAGAGTATGGCTTATGTAATAAACTGTTTGTTCTCGATGCTTAGAGTCATGATGTGCGAGCATGGCTCCTACAACATGGTCGATGGCAGAAAGGTAAAGGTAGAAAGGGTGATCGTCCTAAGGTGGGATAAGCACGGGTGGCTGCAAGAGATAAGCTTTAAGAGCCTCAAAGGCTTGGTGGCACTCCTCACTCCATTGAAAGACAATGTCCTTTTTAAAGAGATGATGGAAAGGTTGACATTGATCCGAGAGTTGTGAGATGAAACGTCGAGATATATTGGAGTTTGCCCTGCAAACTACGCAATTGCTTTAGGTTAGTGGGTGGGGGCATTTCTAATATAGCCTTGACTTTAACTGGGTCGACCTCAATGTCATGCAAAGAGATGATAAAGCCAAGGTGTTTTCCCGAAAGGATGCCAAAGACACATTTCTTTGGTTGAAGATGAACACAGTATTATAACAGGTGATCAAAAATAATGGTTAAAACATTGAGATGTTCACTACGATGTTTAGATTTTCCAAGAATATCATTGACATAATCTTCAGGATAGTGTGCATAATGTCATGAACAATGTAAGTCATAGCCCGCTAATAAGTCGCACCAGCATTCTTAAGGCCAAACGGCATGACACGATAGCAGAAGGTCCCCCAGGGGGTAATGAAGGTAGTTTTATGTTGATCGGTTGGGGATACTAAAATTTTATTGTATCCCGAGAAACCATCCATGAGAGAGAGCATCTCATGGCCCACAGTGAGATCAAAAAGTTGATCAATGCTAGGTAGGGGGAAGTCGTCCTTTGGGCAAGCGAGGTTAAGATCCTGGAAATCCGTACATATCTGAAGTCCCCCATCGCTTTAGTGATAGGTACAATATTAGAAATCCATTGCGGATAGTCAATAGGTAAGATGAAAGAAACAGAAAGGAGTCGTTGAAGCTCTTCTTTAACCAAGAGGGAAATGTGTGGATGCATTTTTCTCAGTTTCTTTTTAACTGGTTTGGAGTCTGGTTTCAGAGTGATGTTATGGACAACAATGTTAGGATCGATTCCTGGCATGTCAGCGTAGGACCAAGTGAAAGCTTGATTATGGGCACGGAGGAAGGTAGTGAAGGTGGCTTGTTCCAAGGTGTCGAGAGATTGTCTGATCTTTACAACGTGAGGATCATCCTCTGTGTGGATGTTGATTTTTATAATCAACTCATTCAAGATGGTTTGGGTTTCGAGATGGTAACGCGCGTTGAATATAAGAGTCATCCGCACTTTGAGGTAGGTGAGGATGAAGTCATCATCTTGGCACTCCACAACATTAATCGAAGGCGAGTCTTCTTCGATCGTGTCTGGATACAAAAGGGGGAGAGAAGATGGGTTTTCACCATCGCATTGATAAGTGAGAGGACCTAGGAAGATAGCATTCACGAAGAAAAAAAAAGTTAGGAGGGATAGATTCCGGGTCTATTGACTCCGTGGTTGAAGATGGAAAAATGGGCGATGATGGTTCGGAAGGAGTGACTTCGTCGTCTTCCGAATATGATTGACATTAGGTTTCTTCATGTAGATGGTTCGAGAAAATCCAAGACCACTACGATCTTTGTGTTTGCATGTAGTCATGGGAATGATCATATGTCGTCCTTGTTCATAAAGAACGAAACCAAAACCTTTCCAAGCATAGTGCGTCAGGAAGGTGAGGGTGAAACGATGGTTAGTTAGATATTGAAAATTAGATTGGAAGGGAACCACACCAAGGGGAGGTTCAAGGGTGATAGAGGATGCATCGACACCCCATACGTTAGGTTGGTATGGAAATTAGGTGGTCTCAGAGGAGATCAGCTCCCCCACATGACGGTCGTAAGTAGGATGTACATGTAACTGTCCATATTCTTGTGGGGTATGGAAGGTGCTAACGTTGTATAGGTGGTAATCCCTTAGCGTAAGGCCTTGAAAAACACCTACCAAGGGATCCGAGGTTGGGATGTTGTCTGCGGGGAAGGAAGAGGTATTTGCGTCGGTGGTTTCATTGGTTGAAGGTATGGGTGCAGGTAAGGTGGATGGTTGAGGTGTGTTTGAAGTAGATGGTTGGGTCGGATCAATGGGTGCCTTGACTGGTACAAGCACATCATTAGGGCGGTATAACATATTGCAGGTTTTGAAGGGGGAAGCGTCAGCTATGACAGTGTATGACTTCCCCTCATACTTGAATTTTATGCATCTATGTAAGGTGGAGGGAACACATCCCATAGCCCAGATCCAAGGGCGGCCTAACAACATGTTGTATTGGAACTCTCCCTCAAGGACATAGAAGAGTTTGGGCAAGGTACGTGGCCCTACATGAATGTTAAGGATCACGGTGCCTAGGGTAGAAGTAATAGCATCGTTGAATGAACGCAACATGGTGGGGTTGGCACACATGCAGCTAGGAGGGATATTCATCTGTTGGAAGGCTTTGGAAGAGACGATGTTTAGGCTAGCACCCCGTCGATCATAACACGATGTACTGGATGTCCCAGACGTAAGCCGAGATGAAAAGAGTGGGGTCAGGATCTTCTGTGCCAAAGACGACAATTTCTTCTTCAGAAAAACTGACCGTAGTGGCTTGCTTTGTACATGGACAGAAGTAGTTGTGGAAGTAGGTTGTTTGGTGAGAGAAGCAATATGGTTGGGTGTTAAGATGGAGGTGATGAGAAAGGTTTCGTTAGGTAGGACCTCTATCCCTTGAAGGATCTCAATTAGAGCTTTTCGATGTGATACGTATGTTTGAATGAGATCATAGAGTGTCATTTTTACAGGAGATTGGTGAAGTTATTTGATCATAGTGCGATGGGAAACTCCATCAGAGACTGGGTAGGTAGGTCCACGAATAACCACTTTAGGTAGTGGTGCGATCGGGATGGTGGAAGAAGAAAGAGAGGCCGTAGGTGTGCTTTCTTTAGCTTTTCCATTTGTTTTTCTGACCTCGAGTAGCAATGCTAATCATGTTGATATCATGAATGCGAGACGAGGAAGATGACAGGGATAAGTCATTGTTCTCGAGAGGTGGGGTTGCAATGATGATAGATTTTGGTGAGGTGGGGACAAGTGGTATAAGAGAAGGGATCGAAGCTAAGAGCTTTTCCCCCCGTAAGTTGTCCTTCTGAGATTTTCTATCCGAGGTAGGCAACTGGCGAAGGATGGCTTTCAAAGTGTTGCATCCTTCTACATTGTGTCTTGGTGAGTGGTGGTAGGCACATATTTTAGATTCATCATAACCTATAGGTTGAGGTTTAGATAGATCACGAGTGCAGTGGGGGTAGGGAAATGGTTGCATCCCCTCTACTAGAATATCAAAGATCTTGGCGTAAGATCCTTTGAGCGGTCAAATGAAGATGAGGCTATTGATTGATTGGGTGAGATTATTGATTGTTTTCGTAATGGTTGGGTACAAGTGGTTCGTATGGGTGGTGGTTTAGGCAAAGGATTTTGATGATTGGGTTTAAATAGGTGTGGCTTCTTCTGCGCGAGTAAGTCATGTTTAGCTTTAGTGGTTAGATGATGAGGCCACGATGACGTGGTGGCGAGAAACAACCACGGGGAAAGAGGAGCGGCAACAAACAAGTCCTTCGATGATCGAGTTTTCTTAGAGTTGGTAGGTAGGCGAGATACTTGGGGTGATGGTGTTGAGATGCCTGTGAATTTCTGTATGGGTGCAGAAGGTGCTGGTCATGTTAAAGAAGATGTGGGAGGCATGGTGTATTGAGGCAAGGTGGAGGGGTGAGTCCCCAATATAGAAGGTAGGTGTGATGGTGAGGGTTGAAGCCACGCTTTCTATAGTGGTGTGATCGGGGGATGAGGGTTTTAGTTGTGGCGGAGGCATAGATTGGACTCAAGGAGATTGGGTCTGTCTCTTAGGTGGATTAACGACTTTATTTTCGGATAAGTCTAACCATTTTGGTGGGTGTGTCAGGCTGGGTATTGGTGAAGTCCCAAGCATAGGGGAAGGTTTGGCTAGGTTGATAGAGGTGGATGAGGTATTTGGTAGAGATGAGGGGGGTGGAGGTGAGGACATAGGCATTTTGAGGTTTTGTAAAAACTTCGGGTATATAGTAGAGGTGTCTGGATTAGTCATCTGCATTTGAGTAGAGCATGGTGTATTCAAACGTTCCCATAAGAGTCGTCTATCTTCTGGGGGGTGACAATCTTCACGTATGGATGGGAATTTTGGTATGGAAGAGAAGTGGGCTGTGATTCTGGTCCACTGGGGGTGTGATACAGGGGGTGAATGAGGTGTTGTATCAATGGGTGTTAAGAGGTCAACTACCAGTCATTGGAAAGATTTAGGCGATGAAGAACTGATAGGGAGGAGGGCATGTTCTAGAGGATCCGTCATGGTTAAGGAATTTGGTGATGTAGGCTCAAGGGGTTTCTCTTCTAAGGATGACAGAAAAAGTGATGATCCTTCTTCTTTTGCAGCAAGAGTGGTGGAAGGAGATGTTTGGGAAATAGATAAGTTGGATAACATCCGCTCAGAGTCTTGCAGGGATGTGGTGTAAGAAGGATCTTCTGTGAGAAGAGAACTCTGGGTGGTTGATTCCTTTATGGGTAAAGGAATAGCAGGGCTGTCCTCTTATCCTGATGAAGGAGAAAGGGGAAAGGACTCCTGCGTCGGTGAAGAGGCTCGATTCAGAATTTCCTTGATGGAAGCCCTTGGTTGGGAGTTGAAAACCACATGGATCTCATGCACACTCTTCTCCTCAGCTAAGGTTTCTTGGTTTGTGTTACTATTAGAGGAATGGTTTGGAAATGGTTTGTTGAAGATTTTTAAATTTTGATTAGCAGGGGCATTAGGATTATCGAGGGTTATATCCCCTACATCAACCATTTCCTGCACTATGTTTTTTAGCATCTTGCAGTTTTCGTGGTTGTGTCCCTTTGCACGATGGAAGTTATAGAAGTCATTTTCTTTATACCAAGAAGGTATACCGCGAGCGGAATCAAACCCGGAGTGAGGTTTAATAGGAGGTAATGTGATAGCTCCTACTTTAAGCAATTTGTCCAAGATCACATCATAAGTTTCTCCCAAGGGAGTGTATTTGATGGGCTCGGCTTTATACTTATAGGTGAATTTTGGCTGGGTATTAGGCGGTGCTTGAGATTTGACCGTCACCACGTGTACAGATCCTCTTGATTTCGAAGCAAACGATGCATGAGAGTTGGTGGTGTTGGGTTTGTTGGTGGAATCTTGGGTTTGGACATTTGAGTTTTTGTTGCACAACTTCAATTTCTCCTCCTCTAAGGCTCGAATCTCTAATTTCTGAGCCATAGTAAAGGCCTCATCAAAGGTGCGAAAAGTTTGAATTTGGAGGGTGGGAGAAATGTGTTTAGCACAGGCCCGCATAAAGAGTTTGATGAGCTCGGCCTGAGGTAAGGAATAAGTAAGTTGGTTGATGAGGCCTCGTCATTGCCCAACGAAATCTACGATAGATTCATCTTCAAATTGTCGGATGGCATAGAGATCGGTAATGGATACTTTCTTGGAAATATTGATGGAGAAATGCTCCAAGAAAGATTGGGCTAACTGGTTAAAGGAGAAGATTGAGTGCTGGGCTAAAGCACTGTACCACTCCAAGGTAGGTCCTGATAAGGACATGGAGAAGGTACGGAGTAGTAAGGCATCATCATGAGCAATCAGATAGCAGGCATGTCTAAACGATCGTAAGTGTTTTTGAGGGTCCTCCTTATTATTAAAGGGAGTAAATTTTGGCAATTCCCATTGAGGAGGATATGTATGAAGGGGGATAGAAGGATGAATAGGCTCCTAACAAACTTGCTTGTATGTCAGGGTGTTATGGCTTCCTGAGACAGAAGCCTCAAGATTTTGCATCTTGTCCATCATCTGTTTGATTAAATCATTGGTTGGGTTAGATGATGGTGTTGTCATCGTAAACGGAGGAGGATTGGGCCAAGAGCCACTACTAGACAATGGTGGGGTTAAATGTTGATAAGGTATTGATGATGAATGTGTTGGGGTGGTTGAATAAGGGTGTCCTATATAAGATGTTGAGGCCACCGGATGCATTTGTGGAAATGAAAAGGTGGGCGGAGCCTGAGAGGGAAGGCTCGTGTGGATAGGTGGTAGAGAACAAGTTATGAAAGAGGCAATCTACGAGAGGGATGAGGTAGGGGCAGTGGATGGTAGTGATATGTGGGGCCCCAGATTAACCAAAGGAAAGCCAATTGGTGTAGTATGGACCATCGAATCCACTGAGCTGGGAGATAGGGCTAAGGATGAAGACGGTGAGGTGGAGTTATTAGGTGGGGAAGGAGCTAAGTGAGCGGCTATACTAATAGGCATACCCAAGAGGAGCTGACCGTCGGTGTATGGTCAGGGGTATGAGACAAATAATACTATACGGCACCAAGATTAGCATCCAAAAATTTAGCAAAATCTGGATCTCCTACAGAGATCTTGGGAAAAGCATTGGTGTCCGTAGGATTCCCCATAGGATGCGAAGGGGGTGACTCAGGAAAAGACACGAAACAAGCATGTGAAACCATGGCTGCGGCTTGTTTTTGGGTGATAACAACCATGGACAAGAGGATACAGTAGGGAATTAGTCAATTAGGAACAGAAACAGCAACAAAATGTTGGAATTGGTAGGTTATTGGTTTATTAGGAATCGCGTGACACTATAAATCGATATCGGTTTAGTAACCGATGTCGGTCATCTTATGCTGGCGTCGGTCGTAGCCGATGTTGGTAGAAGAGGACCGGTGTCGGTCACTGTGAAGGAAAAGATAAAATGTAAGAGGCTACCTGTTTGGGGATAACAAGGCTTAGTATACCCACCAAACTGTCTGAAGTGATCACTGAGACAGGGTATAATAGAGAAACAGAACTGAAAGAAAAACAAAAAACAAGCAAGATGCACAAGCAAATCAAGAGACTAACCCTAGGATTAGTTTTAATCACTTTAGGCTTATGCCTTAGATGTAAAATGATGTCAATCCTAAACAAAAGACCTAAGGGAGATGTCAAGTTTGTTTTGGCTTGTAAGGCTACCTCAATTGGGCGGAGGAATACCGCGGAAAGGGGGGATGTTTGAGATGTTGTGTAGATTATGATGTGATTTGGTGTGTCGTGCGGTGAGAGTAAGATTAATTTCTTGTCAATACCATGGATATCACCCCACGTGTACAACTTTGTTACTTAATCTCGTTCACTAGAATTAAAAACAACAGGCAAGAATGTGATGCATGTTTTTTAAACCCAAATAGAAAATGATATTCGATGAAGCAAAGAATGAGAAGAGGTTAAGAATATTACTTTCACTAATGCAACGATGCGAAAGAAAGACAAGTTCTTTTACCAAAATGACAAAATATTTTGTGAATATTTTAGAATAAAGAAACAACAAGTGTGCTCCCTATATGAAAACAAGCAAGAAAGAAAGAAACCCGAGAAGGGTCCCACCAGGCGTGCCAAAATGTTTCGCACATAATTTTGTTCCAGAATAGAGTTAATTCTATCCTTTCATTCTCTTGAGAAACAGATAGGGGTTAGGGTTAGGAGGAATACCTGTTGAGTGTTGGGAAGGTGTGCGCGTACCGTAGAGAGATCAGACCGATTGTGAAGAGATCCTTTTTGTATGGGAAGGACTACCTGTAAATAAGAATGCAAGACCACCAGATTTTAGTTAGACAATAAGTGAGGGAACTGCCTTGGGCCTAGGAAATATTAGACTTCCTTTCGAAGGTGGTCAGTTCCCTTTTTAATACAAATTGATGCAAATGATAATAAAGAAGCTATTGCGAACTCACGATTTAGGTATCTCATTACTAAAAGCAATAGAGACTAAACTACCAATAGTAGAATGTCATGTTGTTTGTTTGGTCACTAGTTATTGATATGTTCAGATCAAGTTACAGGGATAGACCAGTTGGATATGAGATTGTTTTGAGGTGAATAGGTGAAAAGTTGGTTTTGGTATAAGTCACGGTGATCGATGTTGGTCACCGATAAGCTGAACGCGGTTATGAAACTGGTACCGTAGGGAAAAATCGATATCGGTAGAGGGCGATGATTTAGGGATTTTTAAATGGAGGTTGGTGTAAGGTGGTTATGAGGTTTGGAAGGTTGGTAGATGGTTGAGGGGAGTAGTAGGGTGATAGAGAAGACTCAGAGAGTGAGAGAGCTGTCTTTGGGGTAATATAGAGATGGATGACCGAAGGTTAGGTGCAAGTTGTTGCCGGGTAGTAGATCTAGGAGTGAGCTTATAATCCCTATGAATTAAAAGTTCACAAAGTAGTGTCTAGAAGCATACAAGGTGATAAAAGAGACTACTTACTAGTTTCTGATGTGGATGCAGGTCCAAAGAATGCAGTGGCGAAGGCAAGGCTCAGTTGGGATAATCCAGCAATCAGAAGTGATATGATGAAGCTATCCTCTGACTCTCCCCATGTTTGGATGAGTGTGACAATGCTCTAGTTGTTCAGTTATAGTCTTGGGCTCGATATTCCTCTTTGCAAAACTCCTCTCTCTCCTTCACTTGTCTCTCTCTTGCAAATGAATTCGGGGTCCTTGCTAATGAAAATCTGATCCTTTGGTTTTGGTTAGGGGAGGTCATTTATAGGGAACCAATGGCGGTTACGTAACCGACGCCGATCGAGTAGGGACCGATGTTGGTTAGGTCAAAGTTGGCTATTTGTAGTAAAATAGCCAAATTTCCCTCCTGTTCTCCCGAGGGATCAGTTGTGGGCTTGGTCAAGTCATTATTAGGTTCGTTTTGATGCGGGTGACTGGTGATGAGTCATGGGTGTGGGTATGGACCAAGTCATAGGTATTAATTAGGTTAGTTTAGGGTTAGGGCTAGGTCATAGTGAGGTGGCGGGGTTGGAGATGTGGATTTCTTAATCATAAGGTAATTAATAAATAATTCAAAGTGTGTAAGGTTTAGGTGGTGAGATAGGGTTAGGTTGTTGGATGAGATACGAGTGCAGGGCGTCGTGAGACCCAAATTTTGGTGTCTACATATACATCATCGTTTGAGTACAGTTATTATGTCTTATCCTGAGAGTTTTGGTATGTAGTTATGGTCTAGGGTTTGATGCTTGGGAATGTTTACGCCACCTGGTATAGTGATGTATTCAACTTTTGTTATGTAAGACTTTGTCATAATGCATTATGGAGGATGGATTATGATTATTGATGTTTCTAAATATAGTGAATTCATGGTGCAATTGATATTAGTTATTATATGATCTGTTAAGATTTCTTATTATATGAGTTCCATGATAAGATGTATGTAATGATCTATACTTGAATGATTGCTTTGATAATGGTTATTATGGATATGTATGCTAATATCTTGATAAGCATATACCAAGGATGGACCTGGTAACTACATGTGCTTCAGGTGAGTATTCAGATCTCTCTGAATGAGGTTTCAACACGCATATAATTTAAGTGTATAAATAAAGACTACATTTTGGTTACTCACACCAAGACCTCTTTTCAAACTTTCGACAAGATGCTACATATAGATGGCGTATCGATTGTCTTTGGACAACATTGAAAGTTGGGTGGAAGACAAACATCATAAGTTTTTTAGAGGTATAACATTGGACCTGATTTCAATACACGGAAGTGGGTGTAAGATAATATTTATCATGAACTATATGAGATGTTTTTCAACTTATTTTTAGCAGAGTTGTATGAGTGGTTGGTAGCATATGCATCAAAGAAAAGTTGGGGACCCAGGTCGAGGATTTAGACATAAGAATATTACCAAACTCGGTTTGATGAGGATAAAGATTAAACGAGAGTTATATAGTTTTGGTGGGATGGTGTGTTGCATAATTATACCTTGGAGTATGTTATTTCTACGTATTTGTGTCTAGAGGTAGCTAAGTTTGAATTTTGGCACGAGCCCAAAGGATCTTATTTGCATGATATCCAATTGAAAATCTATATCTTGATGGTAGAAATAGACTTGGAAACACTACACATGGCTAGCTAAAACCCCACCTTGCATAGGGTGGAGAGGAGTGTAGCGAACATTGGCGGACCTAGAGGTAGATAGATAAAGAGAGGAGAGATGACTCAATTCTAATGAAGCATGGGAGAGGGAAATTACACGGGAGCAGGATGTTGAGGAGTCACTAGGGATGTGCAGGATGATGGCTTACGAAGGTTTTGAATCTCTCATAGAAGGAAAGAAGCCGCTACGTTAGGATCTCTCAAGTTTAGGCAAGTGTAGTAGATAATTCCATTTGGCTTCAGCTGAGAGCGCGTCAAAGGAAAGACTAAGGACCATAGGTGCTTATCTAAACTCACTAAGCCACCTAGCCCTTGCGCATAGTGTTCCAAATCCAATTGTATTCATTGAGAAGTAGGCTAGTGTAGGGAAGCAAGTAGAGACAGGTATATATCATTTTGTGTGAGGATCAAAAGTGCATCATACAACACGTATACCTATGGTAGCGCAATAGGTGTCATTTTTTGGGATTAGTTTTGGAGGATTATTTCTAGGAGTGTCATTGGAATAGAGTATTGGAGAAAATAGTGTTGGGAGAAATTATATGGGTGCTATGACCATGCAGACTATGGGTTTCCAGTTTAGTACTACAACTGGGACACAAGAGAGTTCGTTAATTGGTCTGCATCCCACAACAGGGGGCGCAAGAGGCTTAGGAGGGATAGGTTAACCACCCAAAGGAAATACTGGTGTAATTTATGGTTCTAGATTTGGTGGATAGGGTCCACATCCATAACAACCACCACATCAGCCTCTGCAACCTCTACAACCATAGTAGACACCTCATGTTTACCATGAGATGGCTCTCTACTTGCTAGAGTACATAGGTAATTAAGATGCAATATAGAATGTGCATAAGTGTGAGGTATTAAGGCACACTAAGGGAATTACAACTTTAGATAGGAAGGAAATTCAATTTTCCACTACTCTTCAAGGGTGCACACATAGTTGGTACATGAATTATGATCCACATAAAACTATAATGGACTACAATGCTTTGCACACTACATTTTTGATAGAGTTTCACATTCCAAAATTTGAACAACAAAGCATGAACATACTCAAGGATGTCAAGTGCAAGGTTTATTTGAAAGTGTAAGGGAGTATGATGCATGTTCTAAGACATTATTGTCCAAGTTTTCTTATGATATTCATCAAAGTCATCATGCACAATGGTTCGTTGGGGGATTGTTGACTCTATTTCATAGATATTTATCTCATAAGATGTATAATGATCCATGCAAGGCCTTGGAAGTGGCTCTATACACCGAGGTGGTTAGGAGTGATGATACTTGAATTGATCTCATTCTTGGAAGCACAGATCACAACCATGGAAAAATCATTAGAGAAGTTTTTGCTAACTCAAGTAGAGGTATCAACATGTTACATATCAACAATTAAACCTTGTCTAACCATAATGCATAAAGGTAATAATAATTATTATTTAAATATAAATTAATTATTATTATCATCATCTAAATTATGTTTATTATTTGTAGAAATAACCATTCAAAACAATAATATGTGCAAGAATAGACCATAACATGGATTCAATCATGAAATTTCATGCATTTAATAATCTTACTATGGTTGATACTTGATTAAATATTCTTGGGGTGGGACGCTCGGAAAATGGATTCGTTAAAATGTGGGCAAAATACACTCTTCAAATAGCACATCAACTATGGCATGTTTTGTTTCTATGCCGATAGGTGTTCTTTACAATTAGATGTGTAGTGGATTAAGGGAAGTTGGTACTATTAATTTTCGTCAACCATCAGAAAACATAGATTTGTTTTCAGAAAGAAATTTGGATTTTGGTCAACGGGCATGTCACATCAATACAATGCACTGCAGCTTGTTGCACGTTGTCAGAGATTGGTACTCATCACATAGAAATATCTTTGTTCAATGCATAGTGAATAAAAATGAGGTTCGACTTGTAGGTTTGAAATTTATCAAAAAATAATCTAACAATGTAAACATGAGATTCATCACTTTCTGCCTCTACCAAAACATTTCTTCAACAAAATCAATGGTGAAAATATGGGCATAAATCTAATAGGAGTCGGGGATGGCTTATTGCGAATCTGAGACTCCTTAATGGATATTTATAAACATCAAATAGTGTGATCTATATATTGACGGGTAGTAGTAATAGTGTAAGGGCGTATGTAGAAATTAGGCACATAAATTATCGAACAACATAAATAAAATAAATAATGTTGTAAATAAACAAAGTATTCCAATCTCAAATCAGCACTTATATGCATATATATTTTCTTCTCTATCAAATATTTAGCTCAATACAATCTGTGTGTATAAATATCTTCTTCCATGTCAAAGCTACATCTCAATTCAGACTATGTGCGTCATCTTCCATGTCAGAACTATGGTTCAATAAAATATCTTGCCTCATTTATATTGAGGTATTTCATCTAACAATATAACATCTTAATAATAAAACTATCAGCTAAAAATAGTGCATGCTTTTATGCATGAATACAAAGCTTTTTGATTTATTTTCTTTTCCTTAAAATAACAACATCTAATTAAAACTATCCTATGCATGGAAAAACTATTTATTTTTACTTTTCCTAATAATAGAAAAATCATGGAGGGAGAAATCATCTATTTCCAACACGATATGCATGGTTTGTTACCTAAATTTTAAACTATAGAGCAAGGACAATGTTGAGACACATTGTGTATTGTTGTGCCCATTTAATATCTATATTTATTTCCTTTCCGAAGTGCATATAATATTCATATTTCTTGCATATGTCTTATCAATGATCATGATGCTCTAAGGATAACCATATCCGTTGAAGACATTTTGTTGATGTTTGTTGCATGTAAAATCGCTGTTGAGTGTTTCATGTTTATATGTGATTGTTGTCCAAAATTGTACCCCTATGCAATTTTAAGCAACTCATCAAAAATGGACTTAGCCACTTTTTTATCAAGAAGGCCACATAAAACTAGGTTAGTCTTCCATGGAATGCAATAACGTAGTGTTATATGGGTTATCCTAACCCGTGGAACAAAGGAATTCAATTTTGAGACTTAGGTAAATTCTTGATGGAGATAGTGTCTCGCATAGATTGTTAGTCCTTCGCGGAACTATGGAAGTTAGTCTTTTGCGGATGTCAAGGTGGTCTCTTGTAGGTCGAAGGAAATTAAGAGAACTAAAGCTTGTACATACCCACAAAAAATTTGGAACATTGGCTAAGGACAGAATCTACGAAGTGAAAGGGGGTGGAAAGAATCTTAGTGCTTCGCAACGAAAAAAAAACAGTGTCATGTAGACTTTGAATATATAGAGTTCCATAGAGTTTGTCAATTCCGCGAAATGAAGGATGAAGTCCACCTAGAATAAGTCATAATGTAAAATAAGAAGTTCCCACAGGAACTTCACGGAAATGGAAATAAATTTGGAAAGCAATTATGGTTGTAAGTCGTGAAACACTTCCTAGTGTCCCACGTTTACCAAATGTAGTGTTTCACAGGTTCTCAAATATTCATGGAATGAAACATGGTCATAGGTTAGAATTTCACACAATAAGAAGGAAAGACCTCCGCAACATAGAGGGAGCTTTAAAGGGATATGTCTGGAAGTTTTCAAATCCACAGCTTCACATCCAAAATCACCGCAACAAGAAATGTTAGCAAATGAAGGAAGATCCATAGAGCGTTGTCAAATCCACACAACAAAGAAACTCCTCATATGAGGTTGTGAAGGCCATAAGAAACCATGAAAAACATCAAAATTCCATAGATTGCACATAGGAACCACACCTATTTGAAAATCAAACACTCGATCACTTCACCATAATGAAGTATGGGCACTATTTCCTTGACTTGCAGAATTTGATGGTGTACGATTGGATCCATGTAAGGAACCCATACCTATCTACAAAAATCTATGATGATTGGTCCTTGGTAGTTGAACTCTCTCTCTTGTTGGTGCCTCTCTCCCATTTTCTCTTCTTCTTCCCATTTACTATAAATATGGAACTCATGCATTGTAAAATAGATACCTCTTTTGTTGTAATGACACCATGCCAAAATGGTGGCTGATTTCCCATGAGTTTTGGACCTCCGATTTGAGTGTCTATGGTGGTTCCAATGATTTTTGAGTGTTTGTAATGATCTATGCATATTCATAGAAAAAAATTAATGAAGATTGAAGCCCAATTCTTCCCATCTCCTTGAATTGTTGTCTTTTACCTCTTTTTCATGTGTTTTATGATGTGTATGGATTAAACTCATGGGTTATTCACTTCTATGTGTTGTTCATGTGTGGAATGGAATTGTCAATGCAATACTGGTCTATGACATGTATCTTCCCTCTCTTTTGGAATTTGTGTTTCCTTCTATTCTTCCCTTCTTGGAGAGTGATCACCCCTTATTTTTAGTGCTATCACTACCCCTTTTAACTTAGTATTTTATTTTTGTATCTCTCTCCCTCTCTCTCTCGTTGGTTCCTTCGATGTGTTAGTTTAAGTTAGCTTAGAGGTGGTGTTAGCATTAAGTTAGATAGGTAGATGAAGTCATCCTTTTTCGGAGGCCTGTCTCAAGATGTAAGTCCCACACTTGGAGACAATCCTATGTTGAGAAAAAGTATTGATCTTACATGATCAAATTTAGGGTGATAATTTTGAGCTCCAACAATTTTGGCATGCCCAATGGACACTTTGTTTAGATTTTGGTCTTATTTTTCAAGTGTTCCATTGCAAACATTCTAACCACCTTGGTGCCTTCAACTCCAATAGTTTTGGCATGCCCGATGGAACAATTTTGAAGCACTTTACAACTTCATTTCACCAAGTTTGATGTGTTCTTCATGATATCCAACCTTTGGAGGAAGTGCTCGACACCTATGGTGACTCCATTGAATCAAGCAACCCATTTTCTAAATTTGCGGACCATCCCCTCCACCTTTCTACTCATTTTCATGTTTCCATTCCTCCCATGGCTCTCCAAAGAGCTCTTCCATTTGATCATTTTAGTTCTAAACCCCTTCATTTGTAGCAGTGGGATGATATCCGCAAGAAAAACCTAGTAAACTTGCCTCTTTTCCATGGACATGGGGATCAATCTCCTATTGATCACATCTAATACATAACCCCAACCATTATGTCATTCACAATATCAGAGAAGAGAACATTTTCCTCGGAAATTTTTGTTTCATCATCATTCGAGGCAAAGTAAAGGATTGGTATAATGGTTTGTATCCTCAATCCATTTGCATAGGGGATTAGCGGGGAGAAAAACTACACATCCGATTTGATGAGGATGTAGATGTCATTTCTCTCATAAAACACCTTAGCAAAATACAAAGAGATTCAATGGAGTTCATCTCATATTTCAACATCAGATTCTCAAGGACATGGCTTAGAATCCCGCAAGAATTCAGACCCTCGAAAGTTATGGAATTATTGTATTATTTAAGGTCCTTAGATGTTGATTTGGTTGTATTGATATAATCTTTAGGAGGCATTACTCTTCCTCAAAATTTTGTAATTACATTGCATGTTGAGAAGATGCTTATGAAGGATGGCCAAAAGAAACCCATCCCCATTTCTCTCATTCTTCCTTCACCTTCCAAACCATTTTTTTAATAATGCAATCAACCAACAACCCTTTCTTATGTCTTATCTCCAACCAGTTTCACCAAGTAGGACAATTATAGACTAATTGCGGATTGGTATGATTCTCATTGGGAGGATGAGATTGCAAAAATGTGTAAAGAAGGGCATCTACTTTAAAGAGAGATCAGTTAGACCCAGATGAGCCTGCAGATGAAGAATGTGTCTCTACTAGCTCCAGTCTTACAGCTAACTGTGAAGAAGATGGAAAAACAAAACAAATCACCCAAAGAGTTATGAAGAATATCTGCCCAATCATATATTTGGTTGTTTTACAGCCTAAAAAAAGTTACCATCGATCATGCTTACTTTAGAACATGAGGAGTATCATCAAGGCAAGGTCAACTGCAACACTTCCAGAAACCAAATGAATAGAAATTGGAAGAGGTATTTTTTCTCTTTCTGTCTGATACTTTGAGCAATAATGAAGTGTGGATCATGTCTTCACTTCAACCATGTGATTTAGTTACAAAACTGATCACATGGCTGCATTTCATAAGAAAGGGAAGTTATTTCTCCCATCTTGTATCAGGATTTTTTTAGCTCCTTTTCTTTTGGTTAGGGTAGGAGTAGATTAGGTTTTCTTATTGTAAAACAAGTACTTGTGTACACTTTACATGTTTCTTCTTAAAACATGTATGATTTTCATGTTTGTATATAGTTTTTGTGGCCCTTTGTTGCTATTGCACAGTTTAGTTTTCAAAGTAGGTTCTATGGAAAAAATCATATATGTGGGGTAGTCTTCAATGTATTTTCTTTCATCTTCACAAGATCAACTTCAGTTAGCGTTAAGTTTATGTGGATCTAAGAGACATGTTTTAAAGTTTAAGATCAACTTTCCTTTTAAGGTTATGCTTGACTCCATGTTCAATGGATACTTCAAGGCTACTAGTTGTCATCATCTAGTATGAAGATGTCCCTTGGAGGTCACCAAATTGTTGGCCAAAATTACATCCCCATGCAATTTTTAACAACTCATCAAAAAGGAACTTCACCACTATTTTATCAAGAAATATGTGGAACACTAAGTTATTCTTCCACATAATGGAGTCACATAGTGTTATACGGGTTCTCCTAACCCACGGAACAGAGGAATTTAATCTCCGACTGGGAGGATTCTTGATGGAGATAGTGTCTCATAGATATTGTTAGTCCTTCTCAAAGCATTAGGAAAGTTAGTCTTCCGTGAATGTCAAGGTGGTCTCCCATGAGTCGAAGGAAATTCATAGCACCATGGGGTTTACATGCCCATGAAAAAGTTGGAAAATCAGTTAAGGATAGAATCCGTGGAGCGAAAAAGGAGTGGAAAGAAGCTTAGTGCTTCACAGTAAAAAAACACAGTGTTACACGGACTTGGAAGATATTGAGTTCCGTTGAGTTTGTCAATTCTATTAAACAAAGGATGAAGTCCACCTAGAAGAATCCATGATGCAGAAGAATTTTCGTTAGGCACCGTACTACAATGGAAATAAATTTGGAAAGAGACTAATGTTTGAAGTCGTGAAACACTTCCTCAATGTTCTGTGGGTTTCCCAAATGTAGTGTTCCACATGTTCTCAAAGAGTCACGAATGAAAGAACATGATCCCGTGTCAAAATGTCACACAAGAAGAAGGAATGAACTATGTGGCATAATAGGAGCTTTAAACGGATAAGTGCAGAATTTTTCAAAGGCGTAGCTTCACATCTAAAAGCCATGCAACAAGAAATGCCAACAAATGAAGGAAGAACCATAGATTGTTGTCAAAGCCACATAAAAAAAAACTCTACGAGCATGAGGGTGTGAATGCCACGGGAAACCATGAAAAACATCAAAAGTCTATGGATTGCATACATGAGCTACACCTATTTTAAAATCAAACACTCAACCACTTCACTAATAAGAATTAAATGAAGTATGGGTACTATTTCCTGGACCTAAAAATCTAATGGCTTGCGATTGAGCCATGTCGTGCACCCATACCTATCTACAAACATCTATGGGGATTGGTCCTTGGTGGTTGAACTCTCTCTCATATTGGCACCTCTGTCCTTCTCTCTTCTTCTTCCCATTTTTTATAAGTATGGAACTCATGCATTGTAAAATGGATCCCTCTTTTGTTCTAACGGTACCATGCCAAAATGGTGGTTGACTTCCCATGAGTTCTAGACCTTGGATTTGAGCATTTTGGTGTGTCTAATGCCTTCCGAGAGGTTGTAATCTGGTCATGCATATTTATCAACAATTTAATGAAGAATGTGGCTCGGTTATGCCCTTCTCCTTGTATTGTTGTTTTTTTCCTCTCATTTTCATGTGCTTTATGTTGTGTATGGATTAAACCCACTTTGGTTCTTCATTTTTTTGTGTTACTAATGTGTGGAATGGAAGGGTCGATGCAATATTGGTCTCTTGTGTGTATCTGTTTCTCTCTTCTCTATGTTTCCTATTCTTTTTCTCCTCTTGGAGAGTGATCATCCCTTCTTTCTAGTGCTATCACCGCCCCTTTTAGCTTAGGATTTACGTTCTGCATCTCTCTCTCTCTCTCTCTCTCTCTCTCTCTCTCTCTCTCTCTCTCTCTCTCTCTCTCTCATTCCTTGGATGTATTAGTGTAGGTTAGCTTAGAGGTAGTGTTAGCATTAGGTTAGATAGGTAGAGGAAGTCGACCTTCGCCAGAGGTCTGTCTTAGGATGCAAGTCTCACATTTGGAGACAACCCCATGTTAAGAAAAAGTATTGATCTTCCATGATCAAATCTAGGGTGTTACTTTTGAGCTCCAACAGTAACCTTGGATATTTCATAGTACTAATGATAATAATGGTATAGCTTTGATACCAAATGATAGAATAGAATAAGATTGCAATGACCAAAGAGGGACGGAAGCCTCAAAAATATTATTGATCATGAAATCAGATTACATAACAATGCAAGAGCTGTAATATTTATAGATATTAGACAGCCTCATATGGATAGACATGACACCCTAGCAGGCACCAACTACGAGATGATAAGACCCATCTCACATGCACATGTAATTACTACTAATACCAATATTGAATGTTATCCAACATAACAATATTGAATGCAAGTCACTAGACTAGAGTGCACATGTTGCACATTATTAAATAAAAGACAATGCAATAAATATGCCTATGCTAAATTATGCTAACATTCCCCCCCTTAATTTTGCATAGTTTCCAATGAAGTGGAGAGGAACTCTCTGAATAGTGTGAATTTGTCACATGCAAGTGACTTAGTGAAAACATATGCCTTCTGTTCAGTTGTAGGACAAAACTGGAGCTGTATATGTTGTGCTTCAAGACATGCTCACGTATGAAATGAACTTGTACTTCAATATGCTTGGTTCTCTCATGAAATATTGGATTGCAAACAAGCTTCAGAACTCCTTCATTATCAACATATACTAGAGTAGATTTCTGTTGTGGTAGACCAATTCCTTCCAGTATTCGGCATAGCCATATTGCTTCACAAACAACTTCACCTGTAGCTCGATACTCTACTTCTGTAGAAGAGTGAGAAACAAAGTTCAGTTTCTTGCTTCCCCATGATATTGGTCTAGATCCCATAAAGAAGACGAAGCCTGATGTTGACTTCCTATCATCCATGTTTCCTGCATGATCTGAATCTGAATATCCTGTCAAGAAGAGGTTGTCATTCTTCTTGTACTCTAGACCAAGGTCAACTGTACCCTTTAGATATCTCAGAATTCTTTTTGTTGCTTTCTAATGACATATTTTTGGTTCTTTCGCGTGCGTTAACACCTCTTTCCATACTGAAGGGTATATTGAAAGGGTGATCTTCTTCCACATACCGACGGGTATATCGGCCTGACGGTATATTGAGAGGGAGACCATAAACCTGGAGTGATAAGAGCCTTACCCTTTTTCAAAAATTTAGAGTTTCAGAAATTCAGATTGTAGAAATGGGTGCACAAGCACCAAAGTTCTTCTTGCCAGATTCACAACTACTTAGAGGAGACAACTATGCTGCATGGAAACCGAAGATCAAGATGTTACTTGAGTTTGAAGACCTATGGACAGTTGTAGATGGAACAACTGTTTCAACAACTCTGCTCATTAGGGCATAATTGACCTCTTCACGAGCTTGATGCGAGTTCTAGGTTCGAGGATTGGATGATATGCTAGGTGCTTCATCCAAATTTACATCTCTTATTAATTGAGTATACCATTTAGGTAACTTCTTAGCTGTTCCATTGGCTTGTGGTGGATCCAAGTTTTCACCATCATTCAATTCATCACTTGTCATCTTTAGTGGGAACATCAAATTTTGTCTTCACAAGAGTTGTATTTTGCATGTTTGTTGAGTCATTGAGTGGAGCATCTTGCTTGTTTCTTCTCAAAGAACTCAACATCACTACTTTTGTATACTTTCTTTGCTTTTGGATCCCATAATCTGTACCCAAGTGCTTTTTCACCGTATCCAATGAATATTAGTTTCTCGGCTTTCATAGCCAAATTTTTCCTATTCTTCTTGGGTATGTGCATGCTAGCTTTACACCCAAATACTCTTAGGTGTGAAATTGATGGTTTCCGATTTGACCATGCTTCTTGAGGTGTCACTCCTTCAAGAGCTACCGTGGGCACTCTGTTGACAAATAGATTGCGAGCTTGCAGCCTTCGCCCCAAAATGTCTTTGTTAAACTCCAGTAAATCGATCATACATCGCACCATTTCCATGATAGTATGATTCCTTCTCTCAACTATACCATTCTCGTTGTGTGTGTGAGTAGGAGGCATTTTTCGACGAATCCCATGAGCTTCTAGGTAAGTCTTGAACTCATTTCTTGTCAATTCCCCCTCAATCTAAGTGGAGAGTTTTGATCATGCGATCAACTTCATTCTCAACAAGTGCTTTGAACTTCGAAATGTCTCAAAGGCTTGACTCTTGTTTCTTAGACAATATATCCACATCTTTCTTGAGTAGTCATCAACACAAAGCATGAAGTATTGACATCCGTAATGACTTGGTTACATGGGCCCACAAAGATCGGTGTGTAACAAATCAAGCTTTCCCTTAGCTCTATATGTGTTCTTCTCGGAAGGGTACTCTGTGTTACTTTCTAGCTATGCAATTGTGACACTTATTAGTGTTGTGCTTGAGTGTAGGTAATCCTTTCACCATGTTTCCCTTTTGAAGTGTTTGGAGATAGCCAAAAATGATGTGACCATATCTCTGCGATGCCATAGTTCTGATTGTGTGCCTTTGGCCACTAGAGCTTGATCATCCTTGTGGACAAAATCAAGTTGGAACATACGTCCCACATTGGAGGCCCTTGCTATCTTGGAACCTCTTGATTTATCTCTTATCAAGCACACTTTTTCTCCATTATTATTGTCAAAATCCAACTTCAAGTTGTGATCAAGGAGTTGACTAACTAATAGAAAATTCTTGGTCAACCTAGGTACATACAATACATCTATGATTTTGTAGTCATGCTTTCCAAGAGGTAGTGAAATGTTTCCAATCCCCTTGACACTGTATGATGAGTCATCACCTAATGACACATGGTTCTTGTTAGGTGAGTCACGTAGTGTGTAGAACCAATCCTTGCGTCCAGTCATGTGTTGAGTTGCACCCGAGTCAACATACCAAATATCTTGTGTGGACTTAGTTTCTTCATCAAATTGAGAAAAATACATGTGGTGTCCTTCATCTGAATCATCCTCATGTTCGGCAATGTACCCTTGTTGTTTGGGTTTTCTTTTCCAATTACCATTTTTCTACCCTTGATTGTTGTTGTTGTTGGACTTCCCTTTATTTGAATTGTTGTTACCCTGTTGGTTGTTGGGTTTTGAATTGCTTGATGAACCCTTTTTGTAGGAATTATACCAACAATCTTTGATGTCATGTCCCCTCTATTTGCAAATGGGACACTTCTTGGTGTTGTCTCGTTGACTTTGGTCCCTTTGTTGACTTTGATTTTGTTGGGACTTCTTGTTATTGGACTGAAATTTCCCCTTTCCTTTATGATTGGAAGATAGTGCTTGCTCATCTTCATGATCTTTCTTGTTCATTTCCTCTTCTTATTGGAGTAGATTGACCAACTTCTCAAAGGTGACCGTGTGTTTCACCGATATTGATAGTTGTCACAAAGATTCTGTAGGAAGGAGGAAGTGCTTGAACACAATTGGTACTAGAGATGCCCTCAAAGTAGCAACTCGTCTCAAAAAAACTTCAACCTTCTCATTGTGCTTGAACTTGAGAGTATGTAGTTGTGATAGTAGGTTGAGGATGGCATTCTTGTTCTTTACCTCATAGACTGTGCTCAACTTATCCCATGCATCCTTGGCTGATGTGGCATCTCTAATGTGGGGTTGTACATCATCTGTTACGTTAAACAAGATGATCAACTTGGCCTTTGATTGGCCCTATCAAATTGAACTTGTTTTTTTTTCATGTACAACTGTCCATAGGTCTTGAAACTCAAGTAACACTTTGATCTTCGGTTTCCATGCAACATAGTTTCCTCCTCTAAGCGATTGTGAATCGCAGAAGAACTTTGGTGCTTGTGCACCCATTTCTGCAATCTAAATTTCTGAAACTCTGAATTTCTGACAAAGGGTAAGGCTCTTATCACTCTAGGTTTATGGTCTCCCTCTCAATATACCGTCAGGCCGATATACCAAACCTTTCTATATACGCTCCTTCGATATACCCGTCGATACGTGGAAGAAGATCACCCTTTCAATATACCCGTCAGTATGAAAAGAGGTGTTAACACACGTGAAAGAATTTAGCACGTGGTACTTAGGCAAGATGCAGAGAGGGGTTTTGCAAGCACAAGCAGGATGGGAGGGCTCAAATATGTGTGTATTGTGTCCTTATTACTCCTGTCGATTTTATAGGGTCGATGCCCAGATGACATTTAGGCAGTTGTGTTAGGCATTAAGTGCAGTAGTATTCGCGACGGCATCACCGTAAGCGCTTCCCAGAGGCACCGTATATACCGAACGTTGCTATGAGATCAAAGATCTAGTGTGATAGAACCAAATAAAAAATAAAAAAATTGCACTTCTTTTTTTATCTTTTCAACTTTATGTACCAAGATTAGTACAAAATGATCCAAAAGTACATCAAAATGAAGTTTTTGTGTCCCCCTCTTTAGAAAAAGGGTCTAGAATCACAAAATACACAATTTAGGCCAAAAATATTTTTACCCCCAATAGGTGTTTTTCTACGCTAAATTTAGCGGTGGCTCTAAATGTGTGTGATGAGCTTCTAAATTTAGAAATCTCCCAAAATTTAGTAATTTCTCCAAATTTTTCAAAAAAATAATTTAATAAAAATATGGAGAGAGTGGGAATTGAACCGTGACTTTGTTTGGTCCCAGATCCAAACAAACAATCGAATATTGTTTTCACCTTTTCTCACATATCGCGATCTCGGGTTTTTCTAAAATTTTTACAGCAGCATTATAAAATATTTTTCTTGAAACCCAAATCCTTTGATAATGGGGCCACAAAATTTTAGAAGAATCGAAATCTTAATTTTTGATATCTTACCAATTTACCAACTAGATCTATTTTTTCGTAAAAATGATCCAACTTGTCTGATTTTTCGTCATATTTAGAGGCCGAATCAAAGATGATGTAAACTACAAAGTTGTGCATATCCTTCTTTTCTTTCCATCAAAAGAAATGGAACATCAATCCAATTTTTTATGAAAAATTTATGTCCTTTTTATAAGAGCTATTTTCTAGAATTTTGTTGTGGATCGCTTGCTGACCTTTGCTCCCGAATTCTTCACACCTCCACTTTCAGATCTGATTTTTTTTTAGATCTGATCTTTTTTTTTTTTAGATCTGCAAATTTTTTTTCAAGATCTCTCTCCTTTTTTAAAATCTTTTTTTTTTTCACAAATGTTTTTTTTTTTTTTTAAGTTTTTTTTTTTTAAAGATCTCCAAATCTGAAATATTCCGCCAATATGTTGGATCAATTGGCTATGCCAATGACTAATCCAAAAAAATTACCTTCCAAATAAGTGGATAGGTCAAATTTTAGTTGAGGAATGCTTAGAAGGAATGGAGGTGCAGGATGCTTGAATGACTCTCCTTTGATGCGAGATCTTCTTGTAAACACCTAAAATTGGTTATCCATTTAGTGTCCCTCGTCTTGCGTTGCTCTCTCGGGTAACTCAGGGCACATTTATATCACCACTATCCCCTTTGGGTATTATTCAATTTTGATTCAAACACCTATCCTAAGTTTAATTTTCCCCATTATGTTTTACCCGTGAGTAATTAAATATTAACTATTTAATTACACCTTTTTACATGTATCCTAACCACTTATCTACCCCATATCTATTCTATCCATATATCCCCCCTATTTCTCCTCCTCCCAAACCGGGATATTTCCCATATTTGAGGTGGAGGGATCACTCTTATCTTTCCAGAAATCGCTCCTTTTGGCCATTTCAGAATCTGTTCCATGATCGGCGCCGACCGGTACTCGGTCGACGCCGATTTTTCGAATGGCGCCGATTATAAATAGAGGCCCAGAACTCAGTTCTAGAGACACAGATTGTAAGAGAGAGAACGAGAGATCTTTGAGCATCAAGTGTGAACATTATCTATCGAATGAGAGTGGATCTTGTCCAAATCAATCCCTGAGAGGAGCACCGTTACTCTGCTCTTATCACATCAACATCGCACGTCTCCATTGATTTTCTGGTGACTCTGTTCCTGCATCCAGCACAGGTGGAGCCTTGCCAGTATCTCTCCAGCTTCTGCAGATCCAGCAGACGTTGACGATCTTGCCTTCGTTTTCTGATTCCCAAATCTTCTCGCACTTTGTCTCGGATCGACGCCGATCTATATCAGTCGACACCGATCTGGACCAGTCGACGCCGATCTATATCAGTCGACACCGATCTGAACCAGTCGATGCCGATTGTACATAATCAACGCCGATCATCCTGCAGATAGGTAAAAAGACATAGGTAATACAAATCCAGCTTTATTTTCACAGTTCCCTATTTTCTATTGCTTTCTGTCTTCTGTTTAGATTATGTTTATTACTTTGATCGAAAATCTAGTCCTATACGTACATCTTTTATCATGTAAGCTTCTTTACTTAATTGAAAACGTGGGTGACATCCGCCGAGGAGCTTATCGCTTCCGGATCCACTTCTCAGGCAGATCCACCTAAATATCTTTTAACGTTGTCTTTTACATCAAAGCATCGGTGTCTTGCAGGTTACTCGGATCTACTGTGCAGAATTACTCGTGTGCACCCATCTTATCTACATCGGCTTCCTTATCCATCTACATCTTCGGATCTTGTCCATCAGGTATCAATTTCATTTGAGTTTTTCAAGGTTTTTGTGTTTAGTTTGGTACATTAACTTGGACAGGTAACAAGCGCGAAATTCTTGATCAACATTCTGGCACGCCCGGTGGGACCCAACCAAAGTCCCTTATTGGTAAGTTCATCTCTTTTTTTAGTTTTGAGCTTTGTTCTTTTTCTTCACTGATTTTTATCAGTTCTGCTTGAGCATTTCCTTTCATCGTTTCAATCTTGCTCTTTATGCGAAATTGTTATTTCCTTGAAATTTTTCTAGTTCCTTAAAATAGAAATTTTCGTTTCACCATTATCTGGATATATCTTTCTGGATTTTGTTTGGTGTTTGCTTAACCTTTTCTTGCGGAGCACTTTTCTTGTTCGTGGGATTGTTCGAGGGGAAGAGCTCAACAACACACTTTTTGAAGTCCACACACCTTGGAGAGCTAAATCTACAGGTATTTCTCTTTTACGGTGTTTTCTCCTTTTTAGGAACTAAAAAAAAAAAAAACTTTCTTTGTTTGTGGTCTATCACATTCAAACATTTCAATTTTTGGTGCTTAAAAAGAATTTAATCGCATTTGGGAAAGAATCTGTTTGACTTGTCTTCATCGAAATCAAACACTTCGTTTTTAAGTGCTTAAAAAAAAAAAAAAAAAAAACTCTTTCTTTGTCATCTCTGCTGTATGTTTTTCATCTAGTTTTAATTAGGCTGGAAAATTGATCAAAATCGGTAGTGACACTATTTGATTTTTATTTTTCACCCTTGCACACAAAGCCAAAAGCGGTACTCGGCCGCGCTTATAAATTCACGGAAGTTCGGTATATATTGGCAAAGCACTCGGCTCCTTTATCGCAGGTGTGTGAAGTGTGGGGGTAGGCCCCTATATCGAGCCACGTCACGGTATTTTCTTGAAGTGCCTTCGGGACTCCTCACCAAAACATCCCCCAAACCATCCTTAGTTTGGCTATCTGAGTAGTTCCTGTTCTAAAAAAGGCCTTCCCTAATATTTTCTTTCTTAAAAGCATAAAAACTTAAAAGAGATAATCACCTACGCTTTGCTTGAATTATCTATGCATTAGTTAGGTCAATCTTCTTTTCTCGCTTGTTTATGACGAGTCATCACTCGATTCTGATCTAGAAGAATGGCTCAATTAGCCCCTTCTTCCTCTGAGATCACCACTAGTGTGGATGTTTCGGCACCCCGAGGTCTTCCTCGGGACCGGCTTGTTAGTTGGTTCCCATCCTGGTCATATAATCCTTTCTATCAGGCCAAAGCAACCCCATCACGTCCAGCTTCCCCTAGTCCTTTAGAAATATCATTTACTTCTGACTCAGAGTATGTTCCTCGTGGGGATCCTGAATTTTAGGCGCTCCTTGATCGCAATCTGGTAGCCCTCATGGACTACCTAGTACACAAGTCTATTCAAATATCTGATCAGGGACCACCAATCCAGCAAGTGTACGATTATCCTCGTGAACCATCCCAGGCTTTTGTAGAACAGTTAGCATCATTTTTCTCACCTCGAGCCACGGAGGAGGGTGGCGCACCTGTGCCTCCTTTTTCTCTTCCACCGACCATATCGACTAGTTCTCAAATAGTCTTACCTATTCCTAACGCCGCAGTTACCTCGACTATTCCACAACCTACTTCTGAGAGGTCCTCTTCTCTGGCTATAATGAGTGCGTCTGTGCACCCGCATATTGCTTTGTTAATTCATCTATGCCATCCATTGTGTCCCAGGGTCAGTACCCCTTTATGAGTCAACCCCCTTCAACTAGTCAGTTGGTTCCTGCTTCTCGTCCTCCAGTGGGTTTTTCTTCCAATGTTCCAGCAACAGTGACCTTCACCCATCCTCTAGCATCGGCACCCTTAACAACTAATCCAGCAGTAAAAAGCCTCTTTCAGGTCTTGTTCCCCACCATGTCCAATCAAATCGGCACCCATGTTCCTCAATCTGTTCCGATTCAGTCAACAAGCATAGGAGTCCACCAATCACAGGCTCCATCCGTCATCCAACCTTCATTTTCTCAACCACTTATTATCTCACAGCCTACCTATACACAGGCTCCTTCACAACAAATACCCCACCAAGCGTCACCCAGAATGCCTGGTTACTCCTCTTATCATCCTATCAATCAACAGATGAATCCCCCGACACCTCAACAACATCCACCATTTGCTTCTTATGTAGGACATGCCAGTGTGCCTCCTCCTCAATCTGACGTGGTTCAAATTCTTTTCAAGAAAATCATAGACTTGGAAGCCTCCACCAAAGGGGCTCGTCCTTCATACTCTTTTGAAGAAGTGTGTAATGAACCCATTCACCCCTCAGTGGCTTTTAAGCCTTATCCTCCCCAATGGGAACTTCCTAAATTTTCAAAATTTCACAGTCGGGAGGACCCTCAACAACATTTGTGAGCATTCAAACATGCTTGCTACCTCATAGTCCAGGATCAGGAGCTTATGCTCCGTACTTTTCCTATGTCTCTAGCAGGTCCTGCTTTAGACTGGTACAATAACATTCCTCAACATTCCTTGTTTTCTTTCTCTCAATTGGCCCAGATGTTTGTTGAAAACTTTTCAATAAATATCACACATAAGATCTTGATTACAGATCTTTATAACATTCGTCAATTCAATGATGAGTCTATTGCAGACTTTGTCACTCGTTGGAGAGGGATAATAAACCAATTGTCTTTCTCCCTTCCTCAATCCCAACAGATCGAGTTGTTTACTCGATCTTGTGCTAATCATATTTCTTCCACTTTAAGGATCCAGACCTTTCATACATTTGAAGAAGCCTTTACGATGGCACGCAAACTTGAATCTCGCGCCATTGAACAAGGGAAGTTAAAACTTCACTCTAAATCTAAACCAGATTTTTCTCGGTTTACCAAATCAAATCCTTCCACTTCTAAAGACAAGAATCAGGGATCCACCAACGCTATCGTATTAAAAACATCACGAGCCAATAACACTTCTAATCAAACACCATGAAGAGACTCCCCATCTTCTCGAAAAGGGTCCTCATCATCTCGATCTTTCACTTCATTGGGGGAATCATATGCTTCTATCCTGGAAAAAATGTTGGAAGTCCACATGATCGAACTTCCCCCCATTAAGAATATTGATAAAAGCCAAGAACGTCTATTCTGGTATAGGGAAAATGACTTCTGTCATTATCATAGAACCAAAGGTCATGACATCAAACGATGTCAGACCTTCAAAAATCTTGTCCAGAAATTCATTGATAAAGGCGAGCTCATTCTGGATAACCCAAATGCTCCCCCAAATCAAGCGTTGGATGTCTTTAAACAACCTTTTCCCAATCATTCCCCGAACCATGATGCTTCAGAGTCTCAAAAACCAAACACTCATACTATCAGCTTCATCTCTACTGAAGAATCTTCTTCTAAAACTAAGCCATCTGCGAACACATCGACCGAATCAGAACCTCCTTCCGCTTCGTTAATCGTTGGGATTCCACCATCTTCAGATAGCCCGTCTTTGAATATTCCAACATTGTTAGATACGGATTCACCTCTCTCTGCTTCTTTGTCTGATCTCCCGTCCATACCCGAGACAGTATCATCCTCATCTGTCTCATCATCAGACATTCTTTCAATGCTCGAGGCAATTACATCCCTTCGAGTTTCCACTGTGGATACATCTACTTCTGTTTCTCCCATTTTTGTTGCGACTATGCCATTGGTAAGCGTGCACTATAGTCGTGCCGACTTCGACAGAGCGTCTTCGATTTTGACCCTTCATGTTTCCTTTCCTACTGTAGTTTCACCCACAATGATCTTGTGCAGTAGTTCCTCGCGAGGAGCTTCTTCATCACTCACTTCTTCCATCACCAATGCTACTTTGCCTATTAAGGGGAAATCTAAAGAAGTAGCACCAACACCTATACGCTCGGTTCCTGAACTTAGACCGAGACAACCAAAATCTAACGTTGCGTCATCAGTACCTCCCCATTTGCTTCCCCCGAAAAGGTTATAATCACCTTATGTGGTTGAAATTGTCACCATCCCTGAAAAAGGAAAGCCCATATTTCGAACCATCAAGACTCTTGGTGCTTTCCCGCAAAAATCCTCTGCGCACTCTCATAAAAGATTGGATTTGTCCGCCGAGAAGGCGTCTTCTTCTACACACTTATCCAAACCGTCATCTTCTTCTACTGACATGTTCTTCACCAGCACCTCGAAAAGTGGACTTACCTACTAAAAAGACGTCACCTCTTTTATCAGAATCATCATCTTCGTTACCAAAAACTAGGGCACCCTCTGTTCCTCTGATTATACCTACTTTGGGAGCTTCTTCCTCATCTAAATCGACATTATCTAAATCATCATTAGTTTCGACCAAGCAGCCTCCCTTATCTCTGAAGACCACAACACTTGTCACATCTCCATCATCTTCAAAATCTATTTTAGGGGCTCCTCCTCCATCGAAATCAATCATGTCTCACTTACTTCCATCTCAAGCACCTAAGGCTGCTCCTCCATATGTCCAAAAAAATAAGATGATCCCTAAAAAGACTGTCAAACCTAACATGCAGGTTCTTTTACCTCGGCAGTCTATTAAAGTAAAAGAGGTGCCTTCATCATCTCTGTCCTCATCTTTGTCTACCGGGTTCTATACTGAAATCCTTCGCCAACTTATCCAATCTTCATCCATATCTCTTCCTCCGATTAAACCCTATAACCCTAAAGGAGTTAAACCTACCTGGTTTAACTCTGATTTGATTTGTGCTTACCACCGTACCCCGGGTCATGATACTGAGGGATGTAAAGCTCTTGATCATTTGTCAACAACCTTTTGGAAGAAAGTGATCTTTTGCTGGAGGAGGAGGAACAAGTATCTCCTGTCATCTTAGCTCCATCTGAGCCCCAACGATCTACTCAGACCTCTACTTCTAGTGATTCCACTCCAAATGATCTTCCACCTTCTCAAATCGACACAATTCATATCGCCACTAGAACCCAACAATATGATAATCCATCCTCATCTACAGCATCTCGACCACGGGTTGTCATTTCTGCAGCCCCCGAAGGAGTTCCTCCTTCCTCATTAGCCCTGAGACCTCGGGTCTCTATTCGTGCTGCACCTCGGGCTCAAATTCCCGTGTCAGTTGAGGAGAGTGTTATGAAACAACTCACCCAGGCTCCAGTCAAAATGTCTCTTTTTGACCTCATTCAATCCTCTCCGCAACATCGCCAGGCTCTGATTGATAATCTGCGTCGCATCGCAGTGAATTCAGATGAGCCCCAGCCCTTCGAGATGGTTGTTGGATTGAATAGACCATCAACCGCCATTTCTTTTGAAGATTCGGAAATTCCTTCCCTTTCTTCCGAGGATTTGGAGGCTCCCCTCTTTATCACAGTCCAAATCGACAACACTACATTAAAACACATTATGATCGACAGTGGTGCTGCACTCAACGTCATCTCCTCGCACACATTCGAGAAACTTAAGTTACCAAAGAATGTAGTGTCACCCCCGCCTTTCGCTCTTCGATCATTTAACGATCAACTAGCAGTTACTTTAGGAACTGTGGTCCTACCCATTCGAGTAGGTAAGAAGCTGCTTCACGAACTCTTTTACATTGTTGAAGGGAAATTCCACTATAATATGATCCTTGGATGCTCCTGGATTCGTGCAATGCATTGTGTCCCATCCACCCTCCATCGATGCTTAAAATATCAATATGAGGGCAAAATCTATACTCATCCAGGAGATCCTTTTCCTTCCGCGCAATGCGACATGACCACAGGGTCTGCCCCTCTAAAGGAAAATGCTTGTTCTCCTGACGGGGCCTCATCTTCTTCCATACCTACAACCAAACTACCGGATTTACAAAATTTAGAAGAGACATTGCAGCGTTTCTCACTGGGAGAGCTTCCTCTCCTTTCTTTTGACACCCATCTCAAACCTAGTGAGTATGGTAGACCAGACAAACAACCTGAATATCAGCCAGGTCTTGGTCGCATCGTCACCATTGGTATGCCCAATCAATAGAATAATTTCATTTACGGTGGTCTTGATACGCCTCACTATCGCCCGGATTCTCCTCCTAGGACCAAACCTTATTTAACAGGGTTCGATTGTCTACAGAATCCCACGTTTGCAAAAACTTATTTATATCGATGCGCGTGGAAAGGCTTTGGCTTGGGTAAATATGAACAAGGTGTGCATGACCTTGCATCCATTCCAACTCTCAAGCCACATCAAAAATTTGGTTTAGAATTAAACCTCTTTGAAAGCCACCATCCACTTTGTTCTCGATGAGCCTCTTCCTATTGAGGAACCATCTTCTCCGCTTAAGTCGAAGCATCATTCGATGTGGATGATGCCATTTCCATCCCGTCTAAATTTTTTTAGTCAATACCATTTCCTTAAGGCCACTAGCCTATAAGGCTAATGACAAGTCCACTTCCATACCGTTAATTTTCCCTGAAATAGTTGGAGACGACTCTCCTACTATCAACACTATCCACTGATGCGGATGATGATTCTGTCCTCACCTATCTGGGGGGAGGATTCCTATCTTCCTAAAACCATTCCTTCTAACACGTCTACGCTTCTCAACGAAGCCATTGTTGACCTTAATATAGGGACTTCTAAAGACCCTCGCATCATTAAGGTCGGCTAATCCCTTAATCCATAGGAGTTAGGAGACTTTACTGCTTTTCTTTCCAACCATCATCAAGCCTTTGCTTGGGCATATGAGGATATGCTAGGACTCGATCCCGATATCGTGGTCCACAATATCGTTACTCTTCCCGACATCAAACCGGTTAAAAAAATTACGTAAATGAACCTAGAGTAGCCCTTCTTGTTAAAGAAGAATTGCAACGCTTGCTCTCGGCTAACTTCATCCACCCATCGATTATCCACAATGGGTTTCCATGTAGTACCGATAACTAAAGCTCTTTGGAAAATTTGAATTTGTACCGACTTACTCGGGATCTTAATCTTGCTTGTCCAAAAGATGATTTTCCTCTACCTAATATTAACCAACTCATGGATTTAAGCTTTGTGGGTCATGAGATGATTTCTCTTATGGATGGTTTCTCTGGGTATAATCAAATTATCATCGCACCAGAAGACCAACATAAGACTTCTTTCATAACTCCTTGGGGGACCTTTTGTTATCGTGTCATGCCTTTCGGTCTTAAGAATGCAGGAGCAACCTATCAGCGAGAAATGACCTACATCTTCCATGATCTCTTACACAAAACTGTGGAAGATTACGTCGACGATCTCCTCGGTAAATCCAAACGTCGTCAGGATCATCTTTTCATTCTTGCACCTCTCTTTGAGAGGCTTATTCACTTTTGTCTTCGTTTAAATCCATCTAAGTGCGTGTTTGGCATTCTCACTGGTAAACTTTTAGGTTTTATCATTTCCATTAGGGGTATCGAAGTAGACCCCACAAAAATAAAAGCTATCCTTGAGATGCCTCCCCCTTCTAACTTAAAGCAACTCCATGAGTCTCCAAGGATGTCTTCAATCAGTGCGTCATTTTATCTCACAATTGTCGGACCGTTGTCAACCTTTTCATCATCTCCTCCGTAAGAATGTTCATTTTGAATGGGATGAGCATTGCTAAAAGGCCTTCGATGATCTCAAAGCTTATCTTCTTTCTCCACTTGTGCTTACACCTCCACGCAAGGGGGAGCCTTTCTATCTTTATATCTCTGTGACTGACCATGCTCTGGGAGCCATGATCTCGCATCAGGATGCTTGCGGTAAAGAACAAGTTGTCTATTACATCAGTCGCACCCTCCATGAGTATGAAACACGTTACTCCAAAGCCGAAAAGTTGTGTTGTGCTCTCTTCTTCGCAACTTCTAAGCTTCGTCATTACCTTCTTAATCACAAAACTTACATTGTCACAAGTGTCAATCCACTCAAGACAATTCATGTGAAGCCTTATCACAATGATCGTATCACTCGTTGGCTCATGCTTATGATAGAATTTGATCTTGAGTTTATCCCGCAAAAGTCTATCAAGGGTCAGGTCATTGCAGATCAATTAGCTGATGCTCCTCTTCCGGACACTCAAGTCCCCCTTGCTCAATTCCCCGATGAATATATCCAACAAACTAATTTTGGTCTGTCTCCATTTAAAGTAAAGCTCTTCTTTGATGGATCCAAATTCCAATGAGGGGAGGTACGGGTTTCGTGATGATTCCTCCTTGGGGTACGCCTATCCCAGTCGCACACAAATTGAACTTTGAGTGCACCAATAATATGGCTGAATATGAAGCTCTTGTCTTAGGTCTTCAAAATGCCATTAATCTCGGCGCTCATCATATTAACATCTTTGGTGATTCTGAACTCATCGTTAATCAAGTCACGGGTGTCTATCAATGCAAGAATGATATCCTTCAAAAATATCGTGATATCGTTCTCGTTCAACTCGATCTTTTGATAAATTCACTATCCAAGCTATTCCTCGTCTTTGAATGATTCGTTCGTGAGATACAATGGCTTTGTTAGCCTCGCTTATCCCGCCTTTCACGAGGACTCGCGACTTTGTGTCGCTGTGCAGGCGATTAGATCAACCATCTCATCTTAGGCAACTAACTTCAATCCATGTTGTCACCAACCCATACTCGGGATGAGTGGTATCATAGATCGTTAATTATCTATCTCATTCGGTGCTTCCTCCGGATCGACTTCCATGGAAGAAGATCTTTTATCCTGCGCTAATCGCTATACTATTCTAGGCGGGATCCTCTACAAACGCGCTTTGATGGTATTTTGATTCGGTGCCTCAAAACCCTTGAATCCTCTAAAGCTATCCAGAGAGGTCCATGACGGTATCATGGTGGACACTTTAGTGGCTTAGGTTTCAAGCTAAACGCATCTTACGTTTGGGATATTATTGGCCTTCTCTTAATCGAGATTGTTGTGAATACACTAAGAAATGTGTCAAGTGTCAACAACATTCCAATCTCACACATATCCCTAGTCAAGCTTTACAACCTACAGGTGGATTTGTGGCCTTTTTCGCAATGGGGTCTTGATCTCATTGGTCTCATCAATCCCCGTTCTTCACAGCGTCATCATTCTATCATTACTGCCACTAAATACTTTACTAAGTGGGTGGAAGCTATCCCTCTTTCTTCAACAAAAGCTAAACCCATAGTTGATTTTGTCTATCAACACATCATTTGTCGCTTTGGTGTTCCACACAAACTCATCATAGATAATGGTAAGTCTTTCAAACGTTGATTTGTAGAACCTCTGCGACACTTTCAATATCAAACTCATCTTTTCTTCTCCATACTATCCTCAAGCTAATGGCCAGGCCGAAGCTTCCAATAAAACTTTGCGTATTATCCTCGCAGGTAACTAGTCAAGCTAGTAGGGATTGGCATTTACATATCCCTTTTGCTCTCTGGGCTTATCGGACTAGCATTCGTACTCCCTACCGGTGCTACTCCCTTCTCTCTTGTCTATGGAGTGGAGGTTGTTCTTCCTTTGGAAGTCCAAATCCCATCTCTCTGTGTTTCTCTCAGAGAATTTGTCTCTGATGAGGGCTATCGTCAAAATCGTCTAGCACAACTTGAATTATTAGATGAGCGGCGTCTCAACGCTCTTGAACATCATCAAGTCTATCTTGAGCATGTCAAACGTGCTTATAACAAGCACTTGCAGCACCGTGACTTCAAAATTGGTGATCTTGTTCTTAAAGAAAACCAAAATGTCACTACACTCGAAAGGAGTCAGCGTGGTAAGTTTTCTCCCAACTAGATGGGTCCATACGTTATCACTCATAAATATGGGTCGGGGGCTTATCGTCTATCTTCCATGGATGGTATACCTGAAGTGGAACCTCTTAATACCTTGCATCTACGACCCTTCTACTGTTAAAATATATCTTAAACAAATCTAGTCGCAAGACAGATCTTTCATCCCTCTAACAACCAGTCATATACTTTCATGGTGATTCGAAACTATGTGGTTCTCCACCTATTGTCTTTTTTACCTTAAATATGAGTATCGTGGCTCTACTCATAGCATTTTTCTTCTGGATATGTTTCTCCTCATGGTAGGGATACCTTAATCACCGCTTCATTTGTCCCAAGTTCTTATCTTAATCGGATCTACTCGGGCATGAGTGCGTTCTCTTTATATGTTTTCTTCCCCTCTATCTGATCTATCTAGGTCTAAACTGAGCTTCTTCCAAAAAGTTAAAAAAAAAAAAAAAAACCAAGATAGACTGATCCCTTGAAGGATAGCTATCCATACAATCAAATGAATCAAAAGATATAGACCATGCCCTCGAAGGATGGCTATCATTAAAATTCAAAATACAGACTGCTCCCTTGAAGGACGGTTGTTTCTCAAAGGAATACTCAGGCTTCTTGCATTGATCGCCTTTCGATCGGTTTATACACTTTTTAGCATCAACTTTGAAAGACTTCCCGTATTGATCAATCTTTCCATATCTAGCAAACTTCCCGCATTGATCAGTTTGCTTTTCTGCCAGAAATCATGAAGCTAAGATATAAGACCTTTTGTCGATCATATGGAGAATCCTATTTTCCTAGTATGAACATGTATTCTATCCCTTGTAAATTTTGACAAGATACCTACTTACTGCTCCTTCCGTTTCCCTCCTAAATCTGGTTTGCGGCTAGTTAGTGTCAGGTTTATTTTAACCTCATATAGGGCCTTGTATGCATGATCTTTTGGTTTCCTATCCAGATTCTATTTATGGTCGGTTGGGAGTCCAGCTTATCATTTTTCTTCTTATATGGGTGTATTTCCTTTATTTCTAATCAAGGTCATTTTCATTACGTCCTTGACTCTCACAGAGAGTATTTCCAATTATTTCATCCAGTTAAATTAACATTTAACATGTTAATTTAATCAAACTCTATCATTTGTCTAATTTCATCTGATCTACTTTGTCCAAAACACATCTCATCACCTCTATTATAAACACATGTGGGTCTATCTATCTATTTTCATCAAAATTTAATTAAAAATCTCAAAAAATATCAAATCCATTCCAACTATCAACTCCCACCACATCATCTAAACACTTGCCCATTCAAGTAACATTACATCTATCTATATCTATTTTCTCATCCAAATTAAATCCACATATCAATCACATCAAATCACATCTATTTATATCCTCTACATCTATGTCTATCCCATCACATCTATTCATCATCTATCGGTCTATGTCTATATCCAACATAATTACGCTACATCTATCCATGTATATCAAAATTAAAGGCATGAGAACAATTATATGACAAAGGAAATGATGAATCTATATATATACATGAGTGTACATACAATAAAAATGGGTGGCTCTCAATCAAGCCATCTATAAAATGCCTTCCAATCGAGGCTACATCACTACATTGATACAAAATACATCAATCTCTATATCGTGAAATCTGATGCGTGGAAGACACTATCTCCTCCACCCTCCTCTGGACCAGGCTGTCTCTCCTGGCCGCCGCCTATCGAGCTAGGCCTTTTTGCTGGAGGCCTCTACCCACCTCGGTCTCTCCCGGTGCTCCCTCCCTCTGATGCCCCACTCGTTGTGGCTGTCGTTGATCTCCTCCTCGCCCCGTACCGAGGCACATCTGGGGCATGTTGTGCTAGGGCATCCTCGTAGTATCTCACCTCAGCGAGGAGAGACTGATATGTACTCAGGCTCATGGTACCAGGTGCTCGTAGTGGTCTTTCTTTGTGCTCTTTGCTGGTGGTGCCCCTCCTATGGTCGTGCCCTATGTCCCAGACTCTGACATGGTACCTGTCTCACCATATTTGGCCCTGAGGGCCTCCCTATGTCGATGGTAGTGATCCCTCTGCTGGATCGCTGTATCTCGCTCCTAGCGAGCGGTGTCTCTCTCCAAAATCAGGGCATCCCTCTCCACTGTCAGAGCTCTGATCTCCTCGAGAGCCACCTGGTGTGTATGTGTCAGGGTGGCGTGCTCTCCCTCCAGTCTCTCCAGCACTGTAGCCATATCCTCCTCATCGGCATCTATAGATGCTGGAAGGTGTCATGGTAGCTCTGTCACATACCATGCCGCATAACCATCATCCACTCCAGCATCATCATCATTGTTTGTGGAGGGTGGGGCCTCTCTCAATGGATTTGCCGGGATCAAAATCGGCAGATCAGTCTCTCTGTTGTCTACTTTGTAAGGCTGTAGGTAGTCGGCCTTTATGTACTAGGCCAAAGCATCTCAATACCCGTATAAACGGGCGCACTCCCCACATATTAGGCTGCGGCCCTAACTACTCTGCTCCATCTCAATCCCACCAAGTGAGCATCTGGCCATTCCCATGTCGAAATGCACGATATGGTCTCCGGATGACTGCTCTAGTGTCGGCGTCACGAAACGCTCGGCATACCAATGTCTGTGGATCTCTCAGTATCTCCAGAGGCCATATCGGCTTGCATTCGCCGGAATATGTAATCAATAGCTCCCACTGCTGCTGGCATCCAAGGAAGCTGAATGGCCTGATCACTGCTATGTGCTCATATGCCTAGCAATGGAGCACAAAACTGACATCAATACTTGTCCTCCGGCTAGTGGTATACATCCATAACTCATAATATATCTGAGCTATCAAGGCATCGTGTGAAGCAAACACCTTTACGAGGCTGCAGGATGTCACAAACACAATCTAGTAATAACAATGGGAATCTCCCACCTCCTGAATCTGGTAGAGAAAAATAGGAGATCGCCATCTGAATCAACACTATACGTCTGCTCCTGGGAACATCCTTTCTGTGCGAGGCTATCCTCACTACCACTGGACACTATCTCTGAATCATCTGCCCTATCTCCATACAATCGACCTAGGGCCCTCTACTTGTTGCTCTCGTGGTGTAATCTCTATCGGGTCCCCAGTGATCGGTAGCCTCAAAATCCTGTATATGTCCTCGTGGGTGATGGTCATCTCACCCGTCCTGAACCAAAAAGTGCAAGTCTAGCTATCCCATCGTCGCACTAGTGCTCGCATCAACTCTACATCTCGCGGCACTCGTCCTCAGTAGTACCCGAAAGCCCCGAGACCGGCTAACTCTAAGTGGCGCCCGAATCTGCGTCGGTGGCGTCGGGAGAATGGTCTCCGATGGCTAGCGAATCGCATCCCTCATGTGTAATACCTCTCGTGCCTGCATCCACGACATCAAGAGCAATGTTAGCTTCATATTTACCCAAATCCGAACATCCAAAACAAATTTTTTTATCCACATGCTCTATCCAATCGGCGTCGATTAAATACAATCGGCGTCGTTAATTCGTGGTCGAAGCTGATTCATATTAATCGGTGCCGCTTACATTACATCGACGTCGATTCTACCAATCGACGCCGATTGTCAGGCCGGATGTAAAACACACTCTGGCCTCCCACCAAAACTAAAATAAAATAAAATAATAAAAATGAAGAATAAATAAGATAATGATGAGTCAGGAGGAACCACTTACCCCAGGTCGTGTCCTCCTCCGCTTCTGACCACTTCCAGAGGCTTCCATGGTGCCCAAATCCAATTTTTAACTCTCTCTGAATCAATCAATCACCCAGTGTAAATAAATCATTCACGTTTTCTGTTCACATATTTATGTGTCTGTGAACGGTCGGGCGCGATTAGCGATGTTTGGTCGGCGCCGTTTATTTAGGTCGGCACCGATTAGTGTGATCGCCGCCGATTTTCCATATCTTTTTACCACAGTGTTGATGCTTGGCTTATTTATCTAGTCATTATTGTGCGCTGAGTGTTACCTTTTGGCGCATAATTTTTCGATATTATCATCCATTTTGAGTTTGTTCCCTTTGCATGGGGCACTTCGCACTTTTTGGCAGCTTTGAGTTAGCAGTGCAGCAGGCACTAACATCGTGCTCGCTTGCGAGACCGTGCAGGTTTTCCCTACCCAATGTGTCTCTCTTAGATCTTGTTATTTTACTGCGCCCTCCTTACACTCATGGGTGCAGTAGGTACTAATGTCGTCTCATGAGGGAGCGTCTTAGTCTCGCCCTACCAATGTGAGTTCCTTAGGTGTTTTGCCTCTTTATTTATGTTTGTGCATCATTAATGATCGGATCTACTCCGGACATCCAAGGCACCGGGGCATCCTGCTTTTCATCTACCTTTTTCAAACTTGGGATCGTTTGTTCTATCACCCATCCCATCCCTAGTTTGAGGGGGATCACATCATCACTTTTTCTTCCTTTCTTCCACCTCCTTGTTTTTGTCTCACAACCTTGCTTATCGCAAGTTACTTGACAAAAAGGGGCAAAATGTAGACACCTAAAATTGGTTATCCAATTTAGTGTCCCTCGTGCGTTTGCTCTCTCAGGTAACCTGGGGCACGTTTATATCACCACTATCCCCTTGGGGTATTATTCAATTTGTGATTTAAACACCTATCCTAAGTTTAATTCACCCCATTATGTTTTACCCGTGAGTAATTAAATATTAACTATTTAATTACACCTTTTTACATGTATCCTAACCACTTATCTACCCCATATCTATTCTATCCATATATCCCCCCTATTTCTCCTCCTCCCAAACCGGGATATTTCTCGTATTTGAGGTGGAGGGATCACTCTTATCTTTCCAGAAATCGCTCCTTTTGGCCATTTTGGGAATCTGTTTCCATGATCGGCGCCGACCAGGTACTCGGTCGGCGCCGATTATAAATAGAGGCCTAGAACTCGATTCACAGAGAGACACTGGAGACGAGATTGCAAGAGAGAGAAGGGAGAGATCTTTGAGCATCAAGTGTGAACATTATCTATCGAATGAGAGCGGATCTTGTCCAAATCAATCCCTGAGAGGAGCACCGTTACTCTTGCTCTTATCACATCAACATCGCATGTACGTCTCCATTGATTTTCTGGTGACTCTGTTCCTGCATCCAACATAGGTGGAGCCTTGCCAGTATCTCTCCAGCTTTTGCAGATCCAGCAGACATTGACGATCTTGCCTTTGTTTTCCGATTCCCAAATATTCTCGCACTTTGTCTCGGATCGATGCCAATCTATATCAGTCGACACCGATCTGGACGATCGACACCGATCTATATCGATCAACGCCCGATCTCGAACTGGTCCGACGCGATTCTACATAATCGATGTCGATCATCCTGCGAGACAAGGTAAAAAGGACACGAGTAACACAAATCCCGGCTTTGTTTTCTGGTTCCCTATTTTTTACCATTGCTTTACTGTGTTTTAGATTTTGTTTATTACTTTGATAAGAAAATCTAGTCACATACGTACATCTTTTATCATGTATGCTTCTTTACTTAATTGAAAACGTGGGTGACATCTGCCGAGGGAGCTTATCGCCCCTGGATCCCGCTTCTCGGGCAGTCCACCTAAATATCTTTTAACGTGGTCTTTTATCATACGTACGCTCATCAAGCATCGGTGTCTTCGGATCTGTCCAGTTACTCGGATCTACGTGGTTGGTGCGTTATTGCTCGGTGTGGCCCGTCTTATCTACATCGGCTCTTTCATTATCGGGGACTAGTGAATTGACTGACCACTCGAATTTCCTATGGGATAGATGATCTTTGCATCCAATATGGCTTCCTTATTCATAATTGTAACAAGCAATCACCCCGGTTACTAATTTAGGTAAGGCATTGTCGGCTCCCAATTTAGTAATTGTGTGTCGGAGGAAGAGCCTTCCTCATTTTCTTCATTTTTCTGAACTTAAAAAATGATCATAAGCTTGTCGAGACATTTCCTCGAGATACGAAGCCTTTGGGAATTTTATTTCCCTTTAGTTGGATAATCTCACGACGACCTCTGAGAACGTCGACATCCATTTCTCAGACGTGATGACAGTACTTTCTAGGAGGTGGTTGCTTCCCTCCGCTAGTAGATTTCTTCAAGTTGTCATACATTGGAGAGAGCACTTGGCGGCCAATCAATGTGTCATACGTTAAAAACTTGCTTCTTGGTACGTTGTCAAGGAACCTTTGGGCGAAAAACCATTTCCACTTTGTAGTCTCTCCTGTCCCTCAGAATGGGGGGCTGATCACGGATTCCACTGAGGCTGCGATAAATCTTTGCTGAAAACGAATCGTAGGTCAACCCTTGAGATTTTGTTCTCTCGGAGATGTGAATCTAAGAAAATTTGAAAAATCAGGGATAGCGAGTAGACCCGATCTCTGCCAGTGCGATGTTTGTCTTTTTTGACTTGGTAGAGGCCCCTTGCTCCTTCACTGCAATCATTCAGCATCTCCTCTTGCGTGTAATAATTTGATTCCCATTGTTACTTCACATGCTCCATGCGCCATGACAATGCTTGTACCTCCATCTAGTATTGTTGTATTTTCCCGAAAGACATCAGATTTGAAGGAGTCTTGCGCGTCGCTTCTTTCCCTTCGGGGAGAGATAAGATACGGCTGCACTCAGTCATCGAAATGACAGAGCATTAGGTACCATCGAAATTCCGAGTCCAAATCTTGTTATCAATTTGATGTGATTCTCCCGAATCATAGGTTGAATTTCTTCTTTATCCATTTAGATAATAGACTCGTGATCAGATTCTGAAAGCAAGATCGAGATCTAGGATCCTCAGTTTTGATGCGGTATCTTTGTGTGGAGTTTCTTCTGAGGTTCGGCGTGCGATTTACTCCTTTGATTGGTATGTTAACTCTTTCAAGACAATCCATCTTCCACTTCTCCGCTATAATGCTTGCTTTGCTTTAAATTTCTACTCAACTGACATGCATAAAAGTGGAATGTAATTGCCTGAGGATAGTCATTTTAGATCTTTTGCCTTATCTCTCGGAAAGGCGAAATCTTTTGCTGCATCTTTAATTTGTCCCACCAAGAGAGGGACTTGCCTTTAGCTGGAATAACATCTTCGATAGTTTTTGTCGAAATGTAAGACCCAAGGCATCGACAACTTTGGCGGGCGTAGCGTTGTCGGAGGCTCAAAGTCCAAGATCACGGTGCTTAGCTATGTCTGTTGATGAGCCAGACACATAGAATGGCTCGATCCTTTGATCGTGTAGCGGCGGAGGAAGGGGTGGAAGGAGAAGAAGAACTTGCAATGACATTATTTGAAGGTGAAGTAATCTTTGGACTTGACAAGAATTTCCGTGAATTATTATTTTGTTGGTGGGACCGTTACTTTGCACATATGTTGACCCGATCTAATGGTGATTAGGAAATGCCCTCGAATAATCACCGACTTCGACATTTGGACCTTATTTCTCTTGATGTGATCAATTATGTCAAAAAGATTGACTTGTAGACTGACGGGATGTGCATGTTCTTCTTTGGCATGAATTGAAAGAATTTGAATATTTATCCTTGAGTAGCGTAATGAAAGAAGGAAGAGTGCTTACCTCTTTTAAGAATAGGTAACATCCGGGCAGGATCTTCTCTCTCTTACGTGGATGCTGTGGATGCTTCAAACATTTTAAAGCATGTTGAGACCTTGTAAACACCGCAAAAGTGTGACCATCGAGAATCTTAAAAGATTCATAATAGCCATCATTAGATTGGTAGTCGGGTAGCTTGATAGGTACGCGGTCACAGCTGGGTCTATAAAGTCTTCATCCATCGAATGATTCATCAATGCAGAGATCCTCTTCATTAGTTTCAGTTATTCCTTGGAGCAGCTTATTTGAACCAATGACGGCGTGAGTGCAGTGCAAATCTGTTTGATTTTGATTTTGATTTTGACCATTGAAGGTCTAGTAGGAGCTAATCTTGGAGGGGATTGCATTCCTGGCAGAGATCGCTTCTTGATCTGTTGACGTGTCATTGTGATTTGCCTGACAAAGGATCGGAAGTACTTGCAGCAGAAGTGCCATCACCTTTTGTGAGATGGTTGTTTAAGTTTTCCTGACCATGATCAAGTCGTCCTCGGCCTCCGTGACATTTGTGCTTATGAGATTTACTGAGTCTTGCCCTTCTTAGGCGATATCGACTTCGAGCAATAGGCGTTTATAAAACGTCTTTTGATTTTCGTCATACTTCAATCGTTAAGCGAAGAAGTGAGGATTTTATATAAAATCCTTTGGAACCTTGCAATAAAGTCCCGCGTGTTCTCGTTTGGCTCTTTCTTCAAGCTGCCCATGGTTGGGTGATCAACTTGCTTCAGCGTCCTCTGCGAGGCTTGAATCTTTTCAAAAATTGCTCACGCATAGTTGTCCAGGTTGGTTATGGTCTTTGGAGCAGACTGACAGTAGATGGGAACCATTCTCCCGATGCAAGTCGTGTAGAGTCTCGATGAATAACTTGTGTGTGAGACATCTTCATGCTCCTTTATGGATTGACACACCACAAGATATGAAAGAGATTTTGCGAATGATCATAGGGTTTTGCTTTCCATCTCGAAGAATTTTGGAAAATTCTTCTGGATCCCTTTGTGCGAGACTCGTGCGTAGGTGGAGCGAGTTGAGAGGTCCAATGCCACTCCCCATGGGCAGTACAATTTGGTGCCCGATGTTTAACATTGAGCACGTCTCCTCCTTGTGTAGACTTGATAGACTTGATGGATAATTCCGGCCGTGGATTATCTTTGAATACGATCCGGATGCAGGATGAGGTGTGTACTCTCCTTCTGTGAGAGACTAGATCTGCAGAGCCTTTGAGCAGGGAGGATGATTGGAAATTGAATTGCTCCTACAAGTCGGAAGAAATGATCGAGTCCTTCACTTGCGCCTTCGTGGATCGGGTGAATGGACGTTCGGCGAGATTGAGATTTGTATGGAAAACACTACGATGCTTGATAGAAAAGCTTTGATCTCTGACAAAGATAGTTGTTCCACCAATGGAGTTATGCACGAGCTATTTGTCTAGATTTTATGCACATAGCATCGAAAGCCTAGGCGATCATGAGATAAATCTCCCTCATTTAACAGGTGAAGGCTCAAAATGTCAATTGATTTGTCAATATAAATGTGTTTTTATCTATCGGAGGTTTTACTTTAACCACTTAGTTCATGAACCATAACTAAGAAGTTTTGCAAGTGCATAATTTGTTTAAGAAAGGAAAGTATATAGAAGAGAAAGAAGTAAAGGAATTACGAGGAGAAGAAATGGGGAAGATGTGCATCCCGATTAGTAGATAATGCGAGAGCTAATTGCATGCACATAGAAGAAACTTAATAGATTTGAACACCAAAATTATAAAAACAAAGCTGACTCTAGATCCCGAGATCTAAAATAACACAAAGTTTACTTTAAGATCTAAGATTTAAAAGCAAACAAACACGATGCAAGCTTGCCGTGACACAAAGAAGTTCTCCAGGAAACTTTGCTTCTTTGTATTCCTCTGCTCAGGTTGCTCTCGGGGAATTCACCACAAAGTCTAGAACACAAGATTGCTTCTTACAAATTCGATTTGATCATTAACCCGGAGGTTCTTCTCCTACTTATAGAATGTAGGAGGAAAGTACAAATAGAAGACTCAAGGCTGAACTAAAGTATGAAGCAACAAGTAAAAAGATGACATTTGGCAATCATCCTCAACTAACTTCTTCTTAAGTGACACATGTATCACTTAACTAATAGAATGGTTCCACATGACTTCAAGTAATGGTTGCAAAACCAATAACTTAGAAGTTTTTACAATTTCATCAGGGAACATAGAAAATAGAAAGAAGAAAGAATAGAAGAAGTCATGCCAGTTTCGTAATGTTTACATCTTCTTCTTGTTCGATATCGATATACTTATCGAACATATAATTCAGCATCCTTCCATCTTTGTTTTAGCCCGCTGCTTCCTTCTACTGTCACGAGCTGCACGTGAACCCTTCCATTCAACACTTTCTTGCGTGCTTCCACCTCTTCAGGCACAACGGCCCGAGCCTCATGATATGCTTGCACAACGATGTCCGCAATCTGATACGATAGAATTCATGTGAAAACGTTTGATGGTAGCTTTATCGAATTCTCTTTGCACCATCGAAGAGAACCTTCCGAGGAATTAGGCACCTCGTTGAAACAATCCGCGTGTAAAATGCGTAACACCTCCAGTCCTCTTTCCCTCGATGAAAGAAATGTAATCTTACTATTTGTCTGATAAATCGATGTTACTACTCTCGGCGCTGCATCCTTTTGGCTGAAAACTCTGCAGATTCTCCAAGCGGAAGATCACTGCCAGAGCTCTAGTACTTCCCCTTCTCGACGTGATCCATCAGGTACAATTTGTTACGCATGACCAATACATCTCCCGGCGGACTTGTCTCGGCCAAAATACTCGGAGTTACTCTCTGCCCGGCTGTATTCATGCCTTATGCTTTCCATCGGTTGCTTTAGTTGATTTGTTACATGCGTTCATAACCTTTAAGCGGTGGCACTTCCCAAGTTGTCGGAAGCTTGCGAATAATCAATCCTTCCATTAAAGTCAATAGCCTTTACTTGATTGCTTGCATCTTCCATTTCACGCATAAGATGATCACTCACTGCTCTATTCACGAAATGGGCTGAGCAGAATGGAAGGTTTAGCAACCTTGGCTATGATCTCACATAATTGAGATATTTGCTTACTGCGAAGCTCTTCTTTCTCAGCCTTTTCTTTGTCAAGCCCTAAGGAGCAAAGCATCTATCCGATGTCTGCGTGTCACCTTCAATCCTTTAGTGTTAGCTTGACCGAGTGGTATTTTTGGTCACCCGTCACATCTTACTAGCTTTGTGAGCTCCTCTTCTATCTTTCCTTCCGCCGGAATTGATATCTCTGATGCGAAACTTCTCTCCGGAATCCTTGATGATCAACCTAGAAGTTGCTTTGCCAACTTCCAGGCCTTACTCTTATGCTCGAGGATCTTGAGTAGGCTATGAAGTCATGTCACTCTAAGTTCATCTCTACTCTTGCTTCAGGAACCAAGCGTGCAAGCTAACCATTAGAAGTTACTTCTCGGAGTAAGTCGGCCCGAGTGCACTACCATCTCCAGCTCTTTGCATCCTCTCGATCGAAGTGCCACCGATGTGATCAAGGCGTTTGCCATCTTACGAAACATCCAGGACAAAAGCTCTTTCGAACTCGTCATGCAAACTTGACAACATCTCCTTTTGGAGCGGGTGATGAACGAAGTGGCTGTAGGAGAGAAGGCGATACATCGTCCACCCAGTTTGATGAGAAGAAGCATGGAGCGTCCTCTGCTTTCAGCGGTGCAATAGTTGGTGATCCTCTGGAGTTGGAAATTAGTCAAAGCTATGGTCGTAGAAGTGGTCTTCTCCTTCTCTTGAGATCTTACTGTGTACTTTCGACTTTTCGAACCTTATGGCAC